>BLSH010351732.1:3476505-3507501 GCA_018402905.1 Glandirana rugosa | reverse complement strand
TTTTTGGGGGGGGGCGGGGGGCTCTTGGTGAGATATCAGAGGTCTAAACAGACCCCTATATCTTTTTTTTTTAGACAGAGAAATGGACTGAAGATAGTCCCTTTTTCTGCAGGACTTTACATGAATGAAAAAGGATTCTGTATAGGGACTCCTTATCCATTCATAAACTGACACATAGTAACTCTCAGTTTACTATGCTCAGCTATCAGTGGACACAGGAATGATCTGTAGTGATTTCTGCCTGCGTCCACTGTACTACAGGGAGGGGGCTGATTGATAAACACATGTTTACCAAGCCACCCCAAGACTCAACTTCACCCGCACCTTTACTCCCCTGCGCCTAATAGGTGGAGGAGATAATAAAGTAATCTGGGGACATACTGTGATCCCCTCTAAGCCCCTGCAGCACCTGAAGCCGGCTTCTGAGGGTAACTGCAGAGGATCGATCAGGTTTGTGGGGGGGGGGGTCAGATCGGGTATGGGGGGAGGTAATCAGTGCTGGGAGGGGAGGGGGATGAAGGGGATAGGAAAGAAGAGTGGGGGGAGCAGTTTGAGAGGAATAGGAGCGGGGGGAGGCTGGGGACAGGGAAGCGGCAGCATGGGGGGGGGTAACATTTGAGGTTAATAACTCTGATCGGCGGGTTGTGATCCACTGGGATTACAATTTAGTAACTATAGGATTGTTCATCAGAGTCTGCTGAAAAATTCTACTATAAGTTTATGGTCACTGAAGGGACCCAGCAGTAATGGGGTTTAATAATCTGATAAAACTATGAAAAAGTCCTTAATTACAATAAAAATGTTTTTATAGTTGCCTTATGTAAATGTGTTGTTAATCACAATGTCCAGCAATGTCAGCCATTGTCAATCATGATGATCCATTGTCCGACTTGGTTTCCCACTGCCACAATGACCTGCTGACAGTGTTTTACTTCTGCACCCTATGCTGCAGTAATGTAAACAAAGGGGATTCTGGGTGACATTGTTCACCAAATATGACATATATAGTTAATGACATTGCCTGGGATCCCAGGCTGTTTCTTTACATTACAGCAGCTGGAAATTTGCATGAGCAAACTGGCCAATTAGGGCCAGTGTGTTTGGCAAACAGGCTGGATCCAGGTTGAACACTTGATACAAATCTGAATCTTATCCCTTGTCGATGAAAGGAAAGTCAGGATTAGGATGATGTGCCTGTACCTTCAAATATGAAATCAGAAGTGGCAGCTTACATGTTACATAGAAACATAGAAACATAGAAAAGTGACGGCAGAAAAAGACTGAGTAGTCCATCGAGTCTGCCCTTTTTTATTTATTTATTTATTTTTTTATTTTTTATTTTTTATATATTTTTTTTTACATTAACCTTGTTGTCTGACTATAGATTTATGTTTATCCCAAGCACGTTTGAAGCCATTTACTGTTGACTGTCTCACAACCTCTGTTGGTAGTTTATTCCAATCATCAACCACCCTTTCAGTAAAATAATACTTTCTAAGATTAGTTTTGAACTTCCCCCCAGTTAGTTTGAGGTCATGTCCCCGTGTTCTTGATTTTGGTTTCATATTGAAAAGACTGCCCTCCTGAACCTTATTCACCCCCTTGATGTATTTGAAGGTTTCAATCATGTCTCCCCTCTCCCTTCTTTCCTCCAGACTGTACATATTAAGTTCCTGAAGTCGCTCTTGATATGTTTTATCCCCCAGACCTTTCACCATTTTTGTTACCCGTCTCTGAACTCGTTCTATCTTATCAATATCTTTTTGTAAGTGTGGTCTCCAGAACTGGACACAGTATTCTAAGTGAGGTCTCACTAAAGATCTATATAGAATGGGTGAGGACCTGAAGAGTGGATGGTGTGTGTGTGGGTGAGTGTTAGTTGAAATTTATTTTTTGTTTTTTTGGGTTATAGTATAGTATAGTTTTTGTGTTTCTGTACACTCCTTTGACCTCCTGTACCGATCCGGCTGGGTCGGAGGGGCAGGTTTTGGTTAAACTCCTCTAACCGCCCCCCTTTTACAAAGGGGATGGCGGACTATTACTGTGAGATATGTTGTTGGCCATGTTCGGCCCTGGTTTGGTTGTAATCTGTATATCTCCTTGCCATGTTTTTTTACGAATAATGTAACTATTGTAATTATACCTTGTCAAAAATTAATAAAAACATACTTTAAAAAAAAGAAAAAAAAAAGATCTATATAGAGGAATCAGAACCTCCTTCCTCCTGCTGGTGATCCCTCTACTGATACATCCCAGAATTCTATTTGCTTTTCCCACTGCCTGGTTACACTGTTTGCTCATTTTGCAATCATATGAAATAAGCACCCCCAAATCTTTTTCTTCTGTAGTGCTGGCTAACACTGTACCCCCAATGCTGTACTCTCTAAGCGGATTCTTTTTCCCTAGATGCATTATTTTACATTTGTATCATCAGCAAAGAGACATACATTGCCCAGCAAACCTTTAGTTATATCACTTACATATAGGTTGAATAGAACAGGACCCAATACAGAGCCTTGTGGTACCCCACTAGTGACTGGTCTCTGTTCTGAGTGAACCCCATTTACAACCACACTCTGGGATCTATCCTTTAGCCAACTGCATATCCACTGAACCACCCAAGGGTTAAGTCCCAGCTTGTACAACTTTTGTATCACATCATTATGTGGAACTGTATCAAATGCCTTGCTGAAATCAAGATACGCTATGTTCACAGCACCACCCTGGTCCAAAACACTGGTAATATAGTCATATAGTTTGACTATATAGTTTCTATCCTTACTGTTGTCCTTTACTATCTCTTTTCTATTAAACATTTTATGTATTGCCTGATGTTCATTATTATTTTGTACGCGCTGTATATTGTTTTCCATTTGTAAAAGAAATACAGACAGATTAGATATTGAACAATTTTTGTGTTAGTTTTATTTGTTTCAAAATATTTTATTTATCAATTCTAAGGTGAACGCACGTTTAAGTGTGACCACTGTGATGCTACATTTAAAAGGAAAGATACGTTAAATGTTCACATACAAGTTGTGCATGATGGCCACAAGAAGTACAAATGTGATCTTTGTGACAAAGCCTTTGTGACCCCTTCAGTTCTAAAGAGCCATAAAAAAGTAAGTGTCCTTGTTCTTCTTTCTCACAAATGTAATTTATTGGTTCTTCTCATTGCAGTTTGTTAGGACCTCCAGGAAAGGGATAGTTGAGATAAAACGCTACATTCCCAATCTCCTTATCATGACACTACTGTATCAGATAATATGTGGATTGATAACGTCTTTCTCTTCCTGTTCTAACAGCAGTAGGAATGGCGTTTTATTAATATAAAATAAATAATATAAGCTAAAACTATATTCACCTCAAATGTATTAAGGTAGAATGTTTTCTAACTCCTTAGTCTATTATCTTTCAGGGACCAAATTATCTATTAGGATGACTGTTAATCAATGAGCTGAATGCATTTTTTGTTTTAAGCATAGCGAGGAAACAACAAAATTAACCTATTTCAAAAAAATACTCCCAGCTGAGGAAAATCTAGAGCCTCCATCAATCTTTCATTAACCAATTTAATTTGCCCCCTTCCTGACCAGAGAATTTTTTGCGATTCGGCACTGTGTCGCTTTAACTGACAATTGCGCGGTCGTGCGACGTTGTACCCAAACAAAATCTACGTCCTGTTTTTCCCACAAATAGAGCTTTCTTTTGGTGGTATTTGATCACCTCTGTGTTTTTTTTTTTTTTTTGCGCTATAAGGCCTCATGCACACAGGACTTTTTTTGACAGTTTTACAGCATCTGTTTAGCTGCAGACGTTTTTTTCTACAGTCAATAAACCCTCCATCATGTTATGCTATGTGTTCATGCACACACAGGCTGTTATCATCTGTTTTTAGCAGTGACGTTTTTCAGCTGTAAAAAAAACCCAAGACCAGAGAGTTCTGAGAGACGTTTTTCAGCTGTAAAAACGTTCAAACTTCCAAAAACGCTCAAAAACATTGATCCCCGTTTTTGGACGTTTTAGATCAATTGAAAAACAAAACAAAACGCTGGCTCTTTAAAAACGCGCAAAAACGCTGGTAATATAACGCTGGTAAAAGCTGAAAAAATCACTGATAAGCTACTGACATTTTTTGTATGTTTTTTAAAAGTCCTGTGTGCATGAAGCCTAAACAAAAAAGAGTAACAATTTTGAAAGAAAAACAATATTTTTTACTTTTTACCATAATAAATATCCCCCAAAAAATGTAAAAAAACTAATTTACTCCTCAGTTTAGGCTGATATATATTTGTCTACATATTTTTGGTAAAAAAAAAATCGCAATAGGCATATATTGATTGGGTTGTGTGAAAGTTATCATATCTACAAAGTATGGGAATAGATTTATAGCATTTTTATCATTTTTTTTTACTAGTAATGGCGGTGATATGTTACTGGAAACAGTAGATCTGTCATATGTCCCCTGACAGAACGGAGATCCGCCGTGTTTACACTGGCAGATCTCCGTTCTGCCTCTGTAACAGGTGCTCCTGCCCGCAGCTAAGTGAGCCGCCGTACAGCGCAGTAGTGCCAACCTGCTGCCGTATTATGACGGCGGACGGTCGGCAACTGGTTAATGTCCATGTCATATAATATATATATATATATATATATATATATACAGTATCTCACAAACGTGAGTACACCCCTCACATTTTTGTAAACATTTAATTATATCTTTTCATGTGACAACACTAAAGAAATGACACTTTGCTACAATGTAAAGTAGTGACCGTGCAGCTTGTATAACAGTGTCAATTTGCTGTCCCCCTCTAAATGACTCAACACACAATGTCTAAACCACTGGCAACAAAAGTGAGTACACCCCTAAGTGAAAATGTCCAAATTGGGCCCAATTAGCCATTTTCCCTTCCCAGTGTCATGTGACTCATTAGTGTTACAAGGTCTCAGGTGTGAATGGGGAGCAGGTGTGTTAAATTTGGTGTTATCGCTCTCACTCTCTCTTACTGGTCACTGGAAGTTCAACATGGCACCTCATGGCAAAGAACTCTCTAAGGATCTGAAGAAAAAAATAATGGTTGCTCTACATAAAAATGGCCTAGGCTATTAGAAGATGCTAATACTCTTAAACTGAGCTGCAGCATGGTGACCAAGACCATACAGCAGTTTAATACGACAGGTTCCACTCAGAAGAGGCCTCACCATGGTCGACCAAAGAAGTTGAGTGCACATGCTCAGGGTCATATGCAGAGGGTGTCTTTGGGAAATAGATGTATGAGTGCTGCCAGCATTGCTGCAGAGGTTGAAGGGGTTGGGGGGTCAGCCTGTCAGTGCTCAGACCATATGCCACACACTGCATCAAATCGGTCTGCATGGCTATCGCCCCAGAAGGAAGCCTCTTCTAAAGATGATGCACAAGAAAGCCCGCAAACAGTTTGCTGAAGACAAGCAGACTAAGGACATGGATTACTGGAACCATGTCCTGTGGTCTGATGAGACCAAGATAAACTTATTTGGTTCAGATGGTGTCAAACGGTTGTGGCGGCAACCAGGTGAGGAGTACAAAGACAAGTGTGTCTTGCCTAGAGTCAACCATGGTGGTGGGAGTGTCATGGTCTGGGGCTGCATGAGTGCTGCCGGCACTGGGGAGCTACAGTTCATTAAGGGAACCATGAATGCCAAAATGTACTGTGAAATAATGAAGCAGAGCATGATCCCCTCCCTGCGGAGACTGGGCCACAGGGCAGTATTCCAACATAACAACCCCAAACACACCTCCAAGATGACTATTGCCTTGCTAAAGAAGCTGAGGGTAAAGGGGATGGACTGGCCAAGCATGTCTCTAGATCTAAACCCAATGAGCATCTGTGGGGCATCCTCATACGGACAGTGGAAGCACTCAAGGTCTCTAAAATTCACTAGCTCAATGAAGTCATCATGGAGGAGTGGTAGAAGACTCCAGTGGCAACCTGTGAAGCTCTGGTGAACTCCATGCCCAAGAGGGTTAAGGCAGTGCTGGGAAATAATGGTGACCACACAAAATATTGGTACTCTGGGCCCAATTTGGACATTTTCACTTAGGGGTGTACTCATTTTTCTTGCCAGCGGTTTAGACATTAATAGCTGTGTGTCGAGTTATTTTGAGAGGATGGCAAATTTTCACTGTTATACAAGCTGTACACTCACTACTTTACATTGTAGCAAAGTTGTCACGTGAAAAGATATACCGGTAATAAAATATTTACAAAAGTGTGAGGGGTGTACTTACTTTTGTGAGATACTGTATATAAAATTCGGACCCAGTTATTTCTTTCCCAACAGAATTAGAAAGATAATCATGTTCATGCGTTCCCTAAATGTTCAAGTAAGATGGAAATTAGATTGACTCTCCTCTAATCAAGATAAATTCTATGTTTAGATCAGCTGTGTCAGACAATGAAAAATATGTAGCTTTACTGACTTTCTTACAAATAGTTTCCTTTACATTAACAAAAGAATCTGATTTCTGCCATGTGCTTAGCAGTTGTATTTTAATAGGAAACACATCTTTATGTAACATTAAAGAAGCAAAGAATGTTTTTGACATGCAGAAAGACTAAATCACGTTGGTAGTTAAATGAAAAAAAAAATGTTACTCTTTAACAAAAAAGTGCTAGTGCAGTATTATTTCTATTAAAAAAATGTAAAAATGTGTACCTGCACATGTGCATAGACGTAATGTCCCAAATTCAGGTAGTGTGTGCTTGGGACATTGTGTCAATGTGCATGCACCACTAAGGAGCACTGGATAGCTGCGTACAGCTGCCTACACCCATTAATGTCTATGTGGCTAAAATAAGCACCATAATTGATATTAGAGGGATAGAATACGCCCCATCATTGGTGTAAGTGGGAGTAAAATAAGCATTGTTATCAATGAGAGTAAAATAAGCTTTATTGTTGCTGTTAGTGTTATAAACTAAGCCCCATCATTTGTTTCAGTGGGATAAAATAAGCCCCATTATTGGTGTCAGTGGGATAAAGTAAACCTCATTGTTGGTATCAGTGGGATAAAGCAAACCCCATACCACTGGTGTCAATGAGATAAAATAAACCCCTTTGTTGGTGTCAGTTGGATAAAGTTAACCTCATACCATTGGTATCAGTTGACTAAAATAAGCCCCGTTGTTGCTGTAAGTGGGATAATGTAAACCCCATACCAGTTGTTTCAGTGGAAACAAGAGGCAGGAGATCATTTCGTCCGGCAGTGGCAGCATAGTTAAAATGTGGGTGGCAGAGCGCTGATAGTGTTCCAGAACTCGGCACCACATTGACACTGCACATTGCCTTAGATTCTGTGGGAGATGAACAGTGTAAGATAGTGTATGGTAAAAGCAAATAGTGCAATGCTCAAAATCAGTGTAAATCCTTTGCAGGCTTGTGATGAAATCCACAGTGGGTGTGCTGGCTGTGATGCTCTCTCACACTGGAACAGACAAATAGGCAAAGAATAGGGCCAGTAACTCCAAATGTCCTTATTGCTTCTTTAGTGGTGCGTAAAAGAAAGTTAGCAAAAAGATACAGGGGCTCATACCGGTTTACAAACCTTGATCACAGCACTGCACTCACTTTCTTTTATGCACCAATAAAGAAGCAATAAGAACGTTCAGAGTTGCCCGCTCTATTCTTTGCATTTACATCCTTATGCCTCGTACACATGGAACGACGATCGCATTCAACACGTCGTACTCACGACCGTTGCATGCGGAATCGATCGTTTGTGGGCGCGCTTTCAACAGTTGAACATACGACGGTCGTACATGGGAGTTGTATGTGCAGACTACAAAACTTGGTCGTACCAACAAGCTCGCATACGATCGTTGTATCGTGTGTAGAGCAATTGGGTACAACAAGTTGTATTGTGCTTAACACGCATGCGCCAAGCCCACTTCAACTAACATGAAATTAGATGAAGGAGCCCAAAGGGTGACGCTACTTCCTCTTTATACGCTCGTTCGCATCATCTCGTTCGGCCGGCCGCAAGTTGTATGTACGACCGTCGGGTGCATGTCAGTATGCTATTTACATTATGCAACATACGATTCAACACGGTCGTACGTGCGATCGTCGTCCCGTGTGTACGAGGCTTAAGACTATCCTGCAGAATCGAAGATGCTACACACCACAATACACAAGTGTTATTAATCACTTGACCGACCACTGGGCACTTAAATCCCCTTAACAACCAGACTAATTTTCAGCTTTCAGTGCTCTCACAATTTGAATGACATTTACTCAGTCATGCAACAATGTACCCAAATTAAATTTCTGTCCTTTTTTCACACAAATAGAGCTTTCTTTTGGTGGTATTTAATCAAGACTGTATAAATGAAAAAAGTCTGAAAATTCTGTAAAAAAAATGAATTTTTCTTTGTTTCTGTTCTAACATTTTGCAAATTAGTAATTTTTCTTCATCAATCTTAATCAAAATTTATACTGTTACATATCTTTTGGTAAAAATAACCGAAATTAGTGTATATTATTTGGTCTTTGTGAAAGTTATAGAGTCTACAAGCTATGGTGCCAATCAATGAAAATTGATCACACCTGATGCACTGACAGCCTCATTTCTTGAGACCCTAAGAAGCCAGGAAAGTACAAATGCCCCCCCCCCCCCAAATGACCCCTTTTTGGAAAGTAGACGGTACAGAGTATTTAGTAAGAGGCGTCGTGAGTCTTTTGAAGCTGGCATTTTTACCCACGATTCTTTGAAGATTTTTTTTCCACAAAATTGTCATATTAACAGGTTATTTCTCACACACAGCATATGCATACCAAAAATTACACCCCAAAACACATTCTGCTACTCCTCCTGAATATGGCAATACCACATTTGTGAGACTCTTACACAGCTTGGCCACATACAGAGGCCCAACATGCAGGGAGCACCATCAGGCGTTCTAGGGACATATATTACACATATAATTTCCTGACTACCTCTTGCACTTTTGAGGGTCCTGGAGCACCAGGACAATGGAAATGCCCAAAAAATTACCCCATTTTGGAAAGTAAATACCCCAGTGTATATTCTAGGAGGCATAATGAGTCTTTTGAAAATGTAATTTTTTTCCACAAGTTTTTGAAAAATGTGGAAAGAGAATGAAAACACATTTTTTTTTACACAAAGTTGTCCATTTATACAATATTTCTAATGCATAGCATGTACATAGCAAAAATTACACCCCAAAATATATTCTGCTACTTTTCTCGAGTATGTGATACCCCATATGTGAGACTTAGCCACAGCCTGGCCACTTACAGAGGCCCAACATGCAGGGAGCATTGTCAGGTGTTCTAGGGGCATACATTTCAAATCTAATTTGACTACCTATTACACTATTGTGAGGTACTGTAGTGGTACGGATGGGCACTGTAGTGGCACGGATGGGCACTGTAGTGGCACTGATGGGCACTGTAGTGGCACTGGTGGGCTTTGTAGTGGCATGAATGTGGCATGGATGAGAACTGATGTGGCATGGATGAGCATGAATGAGGCATAAATGAGCCGTGGATGGAGATGGCTGAGCATGGATGGGGATGAATGGGCACAGATGGGATGGCTGAGCATGGATAGGGATGAATGAGCACGGATGGGGATGGATGAGCATGGGTGGGGATGACTGAGCACGGATGTGGATGACTGAGCACGGATGGGGATGGCTGAGCATGGATGGGGAATGCTGAGCACGTATGGGGATGACTGAGCACGAATGGGGATGGCTGAGTAAGGATGGGGATGACTAAGCATGGATTGGGATGACGGAGCACGGATGGGAATGGCTGAGCACGGATGGGGATGGCTGAGCATGGATTGGGATGACTGAGCATGGATGGGGATGACTGAGCACGGATGGGGATGACTGAGCACGGATGGGGATGACTGAGCATGGATGGGATGGCTGAGCACGGATAGGGATGACTGAGCACTGATGGGGATGACAGAGCATGGATGGGGGTGACAGAGAACGAATGCATGGCTTAACATGGATGACTGAGGATGGATGACTGAACATGGCTGGACATGGGTGAACATTGATGAGAATGGATGACTGAGCATGAATGGATGGATGGGACATCTGCCGGCTTGTTTACAGCTGATCAGTCCGTCATTTGACGGAGCGATCACGTGGCTTACTGTGATCCGTGATGCGCTGGGTCCTCTGGACCCGGCATTCACGGATATTCCCGGGTGCGCGCCCCCAATTAACAGACCGCGCTGTAGCGATATGGCCCGGATGTAAAGTGGTTAATCTGTGTGCTGAGGTGCATTGCGTTAAAAAATGTTGTAGGCTAGGTTTTGGAAGTTTTTGCATCTTATTCAAAATTAGTAGGCTGCGTAATGCAACACACTGGTGCGACCTAGCCATTAGGCCACCATTAAAGAAAAAAGCCAACTTATTTTATGTACCTTAGACCCCTTTCCCCTTCCCAGGCAGGCTTCAGAGGTGGAGGGCAAACGGATGTGACACTATGGCAGCTGCAAAGGGGAGGGGGAAATGTAGTACTGTGATAATTGCACAGACCTCCACCCCATTTAGCCACCAAAGCACTACAGACACCCCAGCCATGCAGCCACCTATGCCAAAGACTCCCTTATTAGGCTCCAGGGACCTCGGAAAGCTCCATAATTGCTTTACAGTCACAGCAGTGGCTGAACTACCAGGGTCGCAAAGGTCATACTTTTGATCATTCAGTTGCTGGGCTTCAAACTTCCCGCAATACACACAGGAGGAGAGGGGTGGGAGAAGAAGGAGCAGATCAGCTCTCTCCTTTTCCATCCATAGGAGGGAGGGGGAACTGTCAGTGCAGGCTCTGAGCTGTATGAGAGAGACACCCTCAACTCAGAGTCCTGCTGAGGAAGCACTGATGAGAAGGCACTGATAGACAGCACTAATAGGCAGCACTGATATATGGCACTAATGGTCAGCACTGATAGACTGCACTGATGGGCACTGATAGGGGGCATTCAAGAGCACTGATATGTGGCACTGATAGGCAGCACTGATGGGCACTGATAGGTGGCATTGATAGGCAGTATTGATAAGCATTGATAGGCGGCAATTATGGGCACTGATAGGTGGCATTGATGAGCACTGATAGGCAGCACTGATAAGCGACATTGATGAGCACTGATAGATGGCACTGATAGGCAACACTGATAGACGGCACTGATGGACACTGATAGGCAACATTGATGAGCACTGATAGGCTGCTCTGATGGCATTTCACTGATAATCAGGGTACTGATGAACAATGCACTGACAGTCTTGCTGTTTAACAGCTTTTTTCCTCACACAGACACAGCGTAGGAGGAAAGGACTGCTGATAACCGGCAATTATGTTTACATGTGATCAGCTGATCTCATGGTAAAGGGCCACTGTGACTGGCCCTTTACCGTTATCTCTGATCAGCTTTGTCCTTTGGAGCACAGATCGCACTGGATGCTGGACTCTCCACAGCTCAGGGGTGTCTTGCTCCCATATCCAAGTGCATTGGGCTTCACCCACAGCTGGCATTTAAAGGGACACTACATCACTACAAGAGGAGCATCAGTTAAAGGGAACTAACAGCTGCTAGCAAACTAACACAGCAGCGCATCCCTACATGAAAGCACTGTGTCAGTATAAGACCAGCATTGGCAGGTGTGTGCCTTTGACACAAGAAAAAAAGGTCTGATAAACAGTATCTACGCTAGTGTGTTCTGAATATGTAATATAATTATTTTAGAGCAATGGAAAAAACACTGGTTATGATCAAAGAATGTTTACCTCAGAAGTATTCTGCTCAGTTATCATACGTGTTTACTATACTTTCCACTTTCCATTTGTTCTGCAGACACACACAGGAGAAAAAGAAAAGATTTGCCCTTACTGTGGTCAGAAGTTTGCAAGTAATGGGACACTCAGAGTCCATATAAGAAGCCATACAGGTATGATTATTGCTTTGTTTAACGTATATGTGAATCTCTTCTTTTAAACAAAATAAAATAGAAATGCAAAGCAAAATAATATATAAGCACTGTGTGTGTATATATATATATATATATATATATATATACTGTGCTTGGAGGGGTGGAGGTGGAGAAACAGTACACTGATCATTCCAGTGAATGGCTGTACATGGGGGTGTTTCAGCATACAAGTCTAATCATTGGAGGACAGGCAGGCTGTTCTCCCAGCACAGCCAGAAAACTGACTACACTTACTATGTTCCCTAATAGCTCCTCCACCACCCCTCAGTGTCTACGGTATATTCTGTGACAGATTTTGTCCACAAACAACACTGAAACTCCCTCCCCAGTCACTCTATGTTCTTTGGCATCAACCTACTCCTCGCCACACTATTTTGCTCTAGCAGGCCCTCCCTGCACAGTAGGATCTCTGGCAGTTTTCCTTCTACTGTCTGCACTTCACACTGATTATAACCTTGGCCATTAAGGTTGCTTTCTACACAAATCTCTTTTCACAATACTGTATATTGCATTTAGCACTATACATTTATGATGCCATTCACTTAGTATGGTATATTACCTCGGAGCTTGTGGCTGCTGCCTTGTCACCTTTTCCACCTGTTACAATGTCTCTGTGTAATTATGTATCCTCCATTCTCCACAATTGTATGCTTTCTGTAATATTTTTTCTCAGAAGATTGTTGGACTTTACAGACTTTAACGCTGATCCTTGTAAAAGATGTTACTTGCTAAAAAAAAATGCACCAAAGATGCAGTTAGCAGGATTAAATGCTCCATATTTACATGCCTGTATGTGAATGTAGTCTCAGACAGTAGTTTGTAGTATAATTTAGTCACTTTGATATGGAGGGAAACAAAGCCAGGAATTCAAACGGGGGGATATCTATATGTCTCTGCCAAAGTCCCCAATAGATGTAAGAATTCGACATGTGATTGCCGGTGTCCTCCCTGATCTCAAACAGCATTGGTTTTTCCTAGCCATTAATATTGATAGCTAAAACATTACTATTTAAAGCGGTATTAAACCCAAAACCAAACGTGTATTATATTGCAGCTTACCAATTCTTAGATGTGATATTTGCATTCATTTTCTTTTTTCTGCTGTTTTTGAAAAGAACAATCTTTCCATCAGAATGTATCAGTTACAGAGATGAGACAAACCATTTAACTCTGGCAGGGGTGTTTACAATTATCGGCTTTTATTTATTTATGTAAAATCTTTTTTCAAAAAGGAAAAACTGTTTGCCGTAACTGCTTATAAAGTGTTACCTGGAGTTTGGCTTCAATTTGTTAGTGTATTCAAATTTGCTAGTCCATCTAACACTCTTCTCCCCCTAGACTGACAATGCTGCTGTACAAAGGTGTCCCCTGTGCTCCTTCATCCAGAGTGGGGGTGTTATAATACTGGAGGTGTGTTGCTGGTCAGATCACCAGATGAAAACAGGGAAAAAAGCATAAGAAAAGAAAACTGATGCAGCTACCACATCTAATTATAAGCTGCAATATGCTACATTTTTTGGCTTTGGGTTTAATACTGCTTGAAAAGGCCTTTTAAAATTGAAATTTGTAGGTCGCTTATTTATGTGTCAAGTGTTTTGCTAAAACATGCATACAAAAAATAACATTTTATTATTTATTAACAGTTTTTCATGTATTTATTATTTACATTTGCTCTGATTATTAAGTTTTTGTTATTTTTTAATTGACACTGGTGGTTACCTCTATTTTAATGTGCTTCTTTTGTGGCTTGAATGCATATGGTATGTGTTTCCAACATGGCCTTTTTTTAAATGCTGTTTTTGTTTTTGAGACCATTCATGCAGCAATTTGTTGCAATCTCTTCTCATTGTATACCTTTCATCTCATCATATGAATATCAACGTGGACTAAATTGCAATGATTTTTTAGAGTATGTAGGCAGTGCGCAGTGTGTCTGCTCATGATCAATCTCACATATTATCAGGTACCCTTTCATCTCTTGTATCTGGATATGTGCTATCAGCACTCTTTATGGTTTACACTGTTGCTTGTTCAGATTGTGTCTGTTTCATAACAGATCTAGCACTCCTCTAAACACTTAGCTATTTGTTTGACCATTCTATGAACATTGAAGTGTTCTCTATCTGAATTCTCTTTCTGCTTCTGACTTATTTGTGTAAAAATATTGTAACCCCTGACATCTATAGCACTGTAATAACACAGCAGCAGGATCCGAGAGTCCTCCTCCTTTAAATCAGAAAAATAAAAATTGCACCAAACTCCTCAGTTTAATTAAAAAATGTCAACTAAATGTACAAATGTATACACCCAAAAGTAAGAAACGCCTGAAAAGTTACAATGTACAGTTTATTTATTCATGCATAAAGTAAAAAAACACATTTGCCAAATACTTTAATTTTTACTTTCTTTATAGCCGTACTAGGTAAGAATGGTGTAAACGCTTATCTTAAAGTCAATAAGTTTTTATATTCATTTTGGAAAAGGTGGGAAAGGGATAGAATACCTATCAGGTGACCTGTAGGTTGCCAAAAGCAGAAAATATGTAGTTCAGATTCAGTTTTATTCAGACTTGTATCATAAAAATCCAACACATTTGGGGGGTTCAGAGGGCCCACTTCATCAGGATTTGGTACTGTTGAACAAATGTACACTGAACTGAAAAAATTGGAGGGATTCCCAGAAGTAAAAACTGAATGAAGGGTCTGCACTTCTGCGTGAAGGTAAATAAGTCCATTTATTGCATCTCACCCGTGTAAAAAGATAGCGAAGGCTAACGCATATCGGCGTATAGAGCCTTGTTCACAGGTTGCTGTGAACAAGGCTCTATACGCCGATACGCATTAGCCTTCGATATCTTTTTACAGGGTGAGATGCAATAAATGGAATTATTTACCTTCGCGCAGAAGTGTCAACTCTTCATTCAATTTTCATTTCTATGGACATGTTGGAGTGAGTGGAGGACACTCTGGGTCAGAGCACCTGTGAGAAGCTGGGTGTTTGCACCATAAGACTTTCCTTTAAGAATACTGCACAGGTTAGAGCGGTGTTTTCCTTTTGATGAACTTGCGATATTCTCAGAAGTAATTAGGATGATCAGTCCTGTTGTTGGTTAAGGTTTTCATTGATGTCCTGTTAAGAAGTTCCTGTTAAGAAGATTCACCCACCCTTTCTTTTTGTAGTGTGGTCTTTCAAGTATGTACCAGGAAAGTTTTATTTCACCATTATTTCACAACACAGTTCTAGTCCTCTAGTTCCTTGTCATATGACTATTGTAATAACCAAATTAATTAGTCATTAGGTAAATTTAGTAAATAATTAACCGTCTTTTATATCTGCCTCTTTTAAGCTACGTTTTATTTGTAAATAGATAGTATGAATTATGTATGACACATGAAAAAAGTATTCTTATTTTTAAAAGAATATATTTTTGTAGCCAGACTAAAGTTATCAGGGATGTATTTTTCAGTTTTTTGATGCATATAGACCAAAGTTCCTATTGGTGTGTGAGGCCTGCAGCTATTTTCAGCAAGCATTTACTACTATAAAAGCTGTGTCTCGGGTCACTCCTGCACACAATCATAGGGTTCTCTATTGGACCTGGCAATCACCAAGTGAAATCCAGAAGTTGTCACCTGAGCAGGAATAAAGGGAAAAATCCTTCAGTACAGATAAGTGTTGCTGTGCCAGTTGTCTAATGGGGGATGTCGCTCACTTTGAAGATATTTTTTTCTCACTTCCTGTTGTGTCTAGGGGACAGGCAGTGGAAGGACATGTTGCAAAGATAGTAAACAAAGCTTGTCATGGGTTTTCAACGCTCCCTATATTGTCAAAAAGAAAAAAATAGCATTAAATATATATTTACATCTAAATGGCTGCACTGCAAACTAACTTCACTGGTAGGTTTGTCTTGGAGAAAACAAAAATTACATTGTAGACATAAACAAAGTAGCTTGGCAGTGGTACCAGTGCAGAATCACCTTGGTCTTCAGTCATTCTGAATTAATTGCTTTGTTTATGTATGAATCTCAACTCTATACGGGCTTATGCGTGTAGAGTTGAGTTGTAGGAAGCTTGAATTATGGACCATTTTTTTCCCAGGCTTTTTCTGCCAGCAAGATCATAAATAAAAACAAGAACAATTGAGTAGTACCCATGATACTTTTTTATTTGCACTAACAGCCAAATTTTCAGTACAACCTTTTGGGAGTACTCACTTTTTCATGGTCCAAGCAGTACTAATACACAAAGTTTTAGCAGAATGTTAAGTAAGACACTCTCTGAGGAAAACAAAGATACATAGCAATGGTAATTAATGAGGAGCTTCAGGCTCCTTAAGAAAAAATTAAAAGTCAGCAGCTACAAATACTTTAGCTACTGACTTTTAATATTAGGACACTTACCCATCCACGAATTCGGGGGTGTCCTCACCTGAGCCAATTTTTCAATCTGCTGTCATGTGCTGCCGCTGCCATCTCGGCTAGGGGAAACCGGCAGTGAAGCCTTGTGGTACCTGGTTCCCTACTGCACACGTGTGAAGCAAGCTGCACTTTGTGAATGGCCCAGCAGTGGGGGAAGGAGGAGGGGGACCAAACTTCTGACTAAGTTCACCGCGGTAAGCTGTCAAAACCAGGTACCCGCTTCCCCCCAAAAGATGCCAAATGTGGCAGCGGAGGGGAAAGGAGGCAAACATGCAATGCTTCCCCTTTTGGGTGAAGCGCTGCTTTAAACTTGGATAGTTAGTGAGATAAGAAAACCTCTACCTCTAGTAGCCATATTTAATCAAGCACTAGAAAGGAATAAAGATATGCAATTCATCATAACACAGTAAAAAACACTGAAAGAAATGTTCCAACAACTCCCAGTGCTGGCTTTCAGGCAACCACCCCACTCAGACATAAACTAATCAGCAGGAAACGTCATTCTGATCATGAAATCACAAATAAAGGAACCAAGCAATGCAGCAAAAAACACTGTAAACTGTGCAGCCAATTCAATCAATTAAAAAGTGTCACACACAAAAGGGACCTTCAGTATCACATGACCATACAGCTGTACCTCTAGTAATGTTGTGCACCTTGTTCAGTGCAAAAAAATGCAACAAAGGATCTTAAGTTGGCGAAACAGAATGAATTTACGCAAACACACCATTAAAGAGCAAAAGGAAGGTGATTTCTGCACACTTGTGTGTCATAATGTTTCAAAACCAAACCACACTATGGAAGACATAAATGTTTTAGTTCTTAGGCCCCATTCACAACTGAGCATTTTGTAGCTTGAAGCCTCAAGCTACAAAACGCTGGAGGGGGAAAAATCAATGATTCTCTATGGAGATGGTTCACATCTCCACTCAAAAACGCCTGAAGCTCAAACAAGTTTTGGAAGTATTTTTTCAGGCAGATTTGGCTGTTTTTTTGCTTTTTACATTGGTGACCTTTTGACCTGTAAAAAATCGCGGTAAAATCATGCTTGAAAATGACACGCTCAGGTGTGAATGCAGTCTCAAGGGGGAGCTTCAAAACTACTCAGGAAAGGAAAACTTTTGAACTAAGAATGACACTCTATTTGACACAATAGATAACGGACTAAATGTAGACTTTGGTTTTTTAAATCACTATCCAACAGTTTTATGACCACCCTTGTGACTGTTTCTTCCCCTCCCTGTCTATAGCCCCCTCCTTTTTTTATCTCACTAACTATCCAAGTTTAACCACATCCTGCCCGGCCTATAGCAGAATGACAGCCAAGCAAGGGATCATCTATCCTGACTGGGCGTCATATGATGTCCAGCAGGATAAGCCGATCGCACGCGCCCCCGTTGGTGCACAGAGTGGCAATCGGTGGAGCGACACACCGTATCTCTGATCTTGGTGCAGAGCCTATGACGTAGGCTCTTTACCATGTGATCAGCTGTGACCAATAACAGCTAATCACAGCGGTAACCAGGCTGACAAGGTGCAAGCAGCGGCTCTCCTGATAGGGGTGCATGCGCTGATTATCAGCGCAGTCCCCATCAGAGGTGCCCACAACAGATGCCAATCAGTGCCCATCAGTAATGCATGTCAGTGCCTTCTCATCAGTGCTACCTATTAGTGCCATCTATCAGTGTCACCTATCAGTGCCGCCAATCAGTGACCATCATTGCCATCTATCAGTGCCACCTCTCAGTGCCCATCAGTGCTGCATATCAGTGCCTCTTATTAGTGCTGCATATTAGGGCCTCCTCATCAGTGCCAATCAGTGCCACCTTATCAGTGCCGCCTCATCAGTGCAGCCTCATCAGTGCCCATCAGTGAAGGAGAAAACCTACTTATTTACAAAATTTTATAACAGAAACAAAGAAAAACTTTTTTTTTTCCAAAAATGTGTCATTTGTTTAGCAAAAAATAAAAAAAAACAGTGGTGATCAAATACCACCAAAAGAAAGCTCTATTTTTGGGAAAAAATGATAAAAAATGTAATATGGGTACAGTATAGCATGACCGCGCAATTGTCATTCAAAGTGTGACAGCGCTGAAAGCTGAAAATTGGTCTGGGCAGGAAGAGGGTTAAAGTGCCCAGTATTGAAGTGGTTAATTACCATTACTGCATATGTTTGTTAGTGTTTTTTTTTTTTTTTAATCAGAGATTGTCTTAGTTAAAATTCTGCTAAAACTTTGAGTATTAGTACCGCTTGGACCTTGAAGAAGGGTGTACACCCTGAAAGCTTGTCCTGAAAATTTGAATGTTAGTGCAATTAAAAAAATATCACAGACGGTGCTCAATTGTTTTTGTTGCAGGTGCACTAATATGGCTGCAACCACCTCAAATAAAAAAATTTCAGGAACATATGCAGCCCTACGACTGTTTATAAATATGTATTTCAACTGTATGTGTCTGCCCACATTTACACTTTAAATGGGATAACTACAGGACTGAAGGACCCTTCTGTGTTAATATATAGAGCAGCCAGCAGAAACATTAAAATGTTTGTTATTAAAAATACCTGATTATTTGAATTAGCATGATCAAATAGAAATGCTATTTTCACAAAGAACAGCGTATGAAAAATCTGTTCGATATGATTGTATTACCTAGGTTTCTGGAGCTGTTAACACATTACCTAGTAATTATGCAAACCCTATACTAAACATAGCTGCTATTGTAGAAGGAAAAACAGTCATGGCTTTGCTTGAATGTAAATCCGTAAACATTAGAAGTAACAGGGATCTGCTCTCGACAGTATTGTCTGTGAAAGAGACTGTTACATAATATTAACAGTGTTGAAACAATGTTGCTGATATAATAAACATGCAGTAGCAGTGCTTTGCAACAGAGCAGAACTTGCTATCTGTGGGAGATGTAAACAAGATGTACATAAATCCATATTGCATATTTTTTTAATATATATACACACAACTAGTAAGTACTTAGGAACTCCCAAACTAACAAGCTTAACTCTATACTAACATTCAAATATTACGTATATCACAAAGGAAGAAAAAAATAGGTACCACAACACTTCAAATTACTTTTAAATTTGTCTTATATTATGTATCGCAATTTTAATTGATAAGTACCACATGTATCAGTGAAAAGGTACACAACACAATAAATATTGTTTAAAAACATTTGGAACCTAATAGAATCCCACCCATATTCCTTATCCCTGGAATATTTTACATTCAGTTTTAACAATAATTTCTGTATTATTTAACCTGTCCATTTTCAGTTTTAATGTTCCAAGATATTATGAAGGAGAATTAGGGAAATCATCAACTGATCTATGTGTTTCATGGATCAGTGCCTTTCCACTTCCTCAGGAGATAACTGGAGGTGCATCTAAAATATACAAATTCATTCTCATTATACTATATGTGAAATCTGCTAGTGTATACTTATAAATACTTACATTAGGAATGCATATAAAAGTCACAAACACTTGAAGATTAAAACAATTAATACTCTTCTCCAGCTTGTCCTCCAAGGTGGTTGTAGGGAACAAAGGAGCCAGACTACAGCCAAACATTCGCATCTGGACATAGACATCACAGGAGTCAAATAAGCCTCAAATATTCCATAATCTCACAATATAATAGTTTATCACTACACCCACATCACCTGTATTGTATATAAGGGTATTAGAAGCATACGTGATTGCCTAGAATTGGGTACTGGATCTGTTATATAAGCGTTTTCACTAACTTAGGTTCTTGTGGTCTCTATCTCCAAATGCAGATGTTGGCTGTAGTTTTATTCTCCTTTATCCCTTTGTGGACATGTTGGAGCAGATTACTAATGTTTTAAGTTTGTTGTAACTTTTGTATGCATTACCAATGTAAGTATTTATATGTATACACTATTGGATTTCATGCAACTGATAACTACAATGGTGATTGATGAATATATTCGTGTAATTTTAGCTGTATCTCAAATTATCTCCTGAGAGAACCATAGTTACAGAGAATGAAATCTAAGTTGATAGCATGGGATAATTTGGCCATATTCCTTACAGGGCGAATCAACCTACTTAAGATGAAGGTCCTTTCTGCCATTCTCTACATCCTAAGGCATTCCCCTATTTGGATCCTTAAATAATATATGAAACTTTTCAATTTGGCTGTCATCCCTTTTCTATGGGGCCCAAAACATAGATTAAAATTAGCTGTGCCTTAAATGCCCTGGACACAGAGTGGATTAGATTGCCCTGATTTTTATAAATACTTCCTTGCTGCCTTATTCTCACATGTTCATAAGTGGCTGATGTCTGAAGCCTCTAATTCCACTGTGGTCCTGGAAGCTGCTTGCCTAGGCTCCTATGAGACCCTAAGAAATCTCCCCTACCGGTGTTCGGCCACTGCACTTAACCTGAATAGTTCCATGAAGGCTGTTCTCAAAGCCTGGATAGTGATGCAGCCTACACGCCTACCACCGCTAAGCATATATCTTGTCATACCCCTCTTAAACTACAAGCTCTGGGAATTCCTTTCCATCCCTGATCCAGCTGTATGTGTAACCAGGGGTATGAAATAGCTCAATCACATCTGCAAGGATGGCATTTCAGTGTCCCTTGTTGTATTAAAACAGCAATCATTGGATCTTTCAAATGTACAGAGGTATCCCTCTCGTATGATAGGTGTGATCTTTCCAGAAAAAAATTTCCCAGAGACAACACCTACTGCATATCTAAATCATAGCGCTTACAACATTTTCTTATGCTCTAATAAGCCACAGTCTTTTTCCTAAAACTGCATAATATGTTGTCACGCAAAAGCAGTCTGTAAGTTCCTGAGCGTAAATTATAAACAAGCAAAACAAAGGTCTCTATCATCCAGGATACCAAATCCTATGGGTGTCCCAGAAATAGACATGCAAGGTGGTATATGTAAAGATGGAAATTTGCAATATAGGTTAAAGCATGGAGCTAATCTTCAGTGGATTGCTTCTAGGGATCTAATGGCCTCCCCACTTACCAGATATCAATGACCCCAAGGGTCAACTAGCCTTGTGGGAATGCCTGTGTCCATACACATGAAGATATATAAGATGGATAAATTCCTGCTTCTCAATGGATATCCTCCGTTTGAGCCTAATGGTAACCCCACTTACCAGATGACGGTGTTTCAAAGGGTAAACTCACACAGTGGTAACCGAAGAGAAACGATCCACATGGACACTGTCCAAAGATCCTTCCGACCGATCGTTCACAAACTCCAGACCCGGAAAAACAAGTGGGGAACTCCAATAGTGAAGCCAGTATTTATTAAAACCCAAAATCATAAAAACAAACAAAACACAAAGACAAGCAGCGAACGACCGTCCAGATCGGAACGATCGCGCACAATTGCAAGTAAAAAGAGGAAACAGGGGACGCCAATAGCGCTCCACCTGCGTTCCTCTGAGCGGAAATGACGTGCACGTCCCTCGCCACCCGACGCGGCGTTTCGGTGACAACCCGTCAACGTCCTCCGGGGTCAATGAAATGCTGCGTCGGGTGGCGAGGGACGTGCACGTCATTTCCGCTCAGAGGAACGCAGGTGGAGCGCTATTGGCGTCCCCTGCTTCCTCTTTTTACTTGCAATTGTGCGCGATCGTTCCGATCTGGACGGTCGTTCGCTGCTTGTCTTTGGGTTTTGTTTGTTTTTATGATTTTGGGTTTTAATAAATACTGGCTTCACTATTGGAGTTCCCCACTTGTTTTTCCGGGTCCGGAGTTTGTGAACGATCGGTCGGAAGGATCTTTTCCAGTGTCCATGTGGATGGTTTCTCTTTGGTTACCACTGTGTGAGTTTACCCTTTGAAACACCGTCATCCGGTAAGTGGGGTTACCATTAGGCTCAAACGGAGGATATCCATTGAGAAGCAGGAATTTATCCATCTTATATATCTTCATGTGTATTGGCACAGGCATTCCCACAAGGCTAGTTGACCCTTGGGGTCATTGATATCTGGTAAGTGGGGAGGCCATTAGATCCCTAGAAGCTATCCACTGAAGATTAGCTCCATGCTTTAACCACTTCAGCCCCGGAAGGATTTCACACTTTAGGACCAAAGCCCTTTTTGCGATTCGGCGCTGCGTCGCTTTAACTGACAATTGCGCGGTCGTGCGACGATGTACCCAAACGAAATTTGTGTCCTTTTTTTTCCCACAAATAGAGCTTTCTTTTGGTGGTATTTGATCATCGCTGCATCTTTTCTGATCGCCGCTATAAACCAAAGAAGAACGACAATTTTGCAAAAAAACCCAAATTTCTTACTTTTTGCTAAAATACAAATCCCAAAAAAAAATACAAAAACACATTTTTTTTCATCAGTTTTGGCCGATTTATATTCTTCCTCATATTTACGATAAAAAAAAATCGCAATCTGCGTTTGATTGGTTTGCGCAAAAGTGCTCGCGTTTACGGATGATAATTCATTTTTGGGGTTTGTATTTTTTTTTTTTTTTACAAGTAATGGCGGCGATCTGCGATTTTTAGCGGTACTGCGATATTGGGGCAGACATGTGGGAACATTTTGACACTTTTTTGGGACCATTGGCATTTATACAGCGATCAGTGCTATAAAAATGCACTGATTACTGTGTAAATGCCATTGGCAGTGAAGGGGTTAACCTGCAGGGGGCGCTCTAAGGGTTAACTGTGTTCCCTGGGCGTGTTCTAACTGTGTTTGGGCTGCCCTAGCTGGGGAAGGGAAGTGATCACAGCTTCCATGTAGAGGAAGGCTGTGATCACGGCCCTTCCCCCTCTCACAGAACGGAGGTCTGTGTTTACTTACACGGACCTCCGTTCTTTCAGTGCGGGGGGGGCATCGCGGGTAGCCGGCGGCGATCGAGTCCGCGGCACCCGCTCCCTGGCCCTCCCCGAACACAGTGAGCGCGCGGGCGCTCACAGTGCGCGATCTCACAGCCGCCGTCGTATGACGGCGGTTTGCGATATCGAACCACTTTGTCGCCATCAACCTGCGGTTGGCGGTCGGCAAGTGGTTAACCTATATTGCAAATTTTCATCTTTACATATACCACCTTGCATGTCTATTTCTGGGACACCCATAGGATTTGGTATCCTGGATGATAGAGACCTTTGTTTTGCTTGATTATAATTTACGCTCAGGAACTTACAGATTGCTTTTGCGTGACAACATATTATGCAGTTTTAGGAAAAAGACTGTGGCTTATTAGAGCATAAGAAAATGTTGTAAGCGCTATGATTTAGATATGCAGTAGGTGTTGTCTCTGGGAAATTTTTTTCTGGAAAGATCACACCTATCATACGAGAGGGATACCTCTGTATGTATGATAACTGCCAGATGAGCGCGGTACCTATTTAATTTAGTATTTCACAAGTTTAACATTGTATATGTTATACCGTTATACCAGCTGCTCTTACCCTTTTCGATTTATTTCCTAGGCGCGGGCAATCTTATTTAGATTCACTAGCCTGCTTCGATCTTTCAAATGTATACCTGTTCTGGTTCTCCAACTCCATCATTTCTTAAAGGGGTTGTAAACCCTCAAGGTTTTTCACCTTAATGCATTCTATGTAAAATGTCATATTCAGGACAAAAACAATGGCCTTTCAAAGGGGGGGGGGGTCATTGTCAGCGTTCCAACAATACAAGGTATGCAATGTGAGGTGTAAGAACGCAATCAGGGCAGCTAAAAAAAGACTATGAAAGACACATAGTGGAGCAAAGTAAAATTAATCTTGAGAAGTTTTTTAAATACATTAACAGTAAAAAGGCGAGGTCAAAACACATAGGCCCCCATAAAGGACGAGGATGGGAAGATGGTTACAGATGACAAGGAGAAGGCAGCTGTACTAAATGCTTTCTTCTCCTTGATCTTCACACAGGAAAAGGATGGGTACACTAACCACGACTGTATTGCAAGTGACACATCACAAGATCTACCCTTGTGGCTAACAGAGGCCAGAGTCTGGAAAGGTTTAGAGAAGCTAAACATAAATAAATCACCAGGACCAGATGGCTTACACTCGAGAGTCCTTAAAGAACTCAGTCAGGTTATAGCCAGACCACTATTCCTAATCTTCATAGACAGAATACTGACAGGATTGGTACCAGCTGATTGGCGAAAAGCCCACGTGGTACCAATATTCAAAAAAGGGCAGAGATTCCTGGAAACTATAGGCCTGTCAGACTAACGTCTGTAGTTTGTAAACTATTTGAGGGGATGATAAGGGACCATATCCAAGAATTTGTTGTCAAAACCAGTATCATTATCAGTAATCAGCACGAGTTTATGAAAGGTTGCTCTTGCCAAACCAATCTAGTAACATTCTATGAGGAAGTGAGCTGCCATACGGACAAAGGTATGCCAGTGGATTTGGTGTATCTGGAGTTTGCTAAAGCATTTAATGCAGCCCCCCCACAAACGCTTAATCTACAAGCTGGGGTATGTAGGCATGGACCATAAGGTTTGTCCTTGGATTGATAACTGACTACGGGGTGGTGCCCAAAGGATTGTGATAAATAACGTGTACTCAGAATGGTCTAGATGGGTTAGTGGGGTACCCCAGGGCTCTGTCCTGGGACCAATTCTGTTTAATTTATTTATAAATGATATAGAGGGTGGGATAAATAGCTTGATCTCAGTTTTTGCTAATGACACAAAAATATGTAGAGCAATAACAACACAGCAGGATATAGAAACCTTACAAGAGGACCTGAATGGCAACATTGAAAAATTTAAGGTAAGGCTTTTGGGGGGTAAAAATATAAACGCAATTTACTCATTAGGGGGAGAACCCCTAGGGTCCTAGGGTGTTCCAAGATGAAGAAGGACCTAAGGGTACTAGTAGAAGACAAACTGAGCAATAGTATGCAGTGTCAAGCTGTGGCTACCAAAGCCAGCAGAATATTAGCATGCATAAAAAAGGGAATTTACTCCAGAGATAAAATGATAAAACTGGTTTGGATACATCTGGAGACAGTTCTGGTCACCAGTTCTCAGAAGGGACGTGCTGGAGCTGGAGAGAGTCCAGAGAAGGGCAACTAAATTAATATGGGGACTGGAGGACCTAAATTATGAGGAACGACTACTTTTATATTTCTGCTCACTGATTGGTTGCTAGAGGTTACAGCACATCATTACTGCTCACTGATTGGTTGCTAGAGATTACAGCACATCATCTCCTCACTGCCTACACACCATGGACTGGGGAACACAAAATTGCATTCCTGACACCACAGAAATGTGCTGCCCTTTAGCAGATACACAGCAGTGCCATCAAATTTTAATGGCACCTTCACACATCTGCTGACATGTGCTGTGGCACTGTGTGATTTTGAAAAAGGGTTAGGGACTTTTGTTCCACATTTCTAGCGCATAGAGCAGCCCATTGAAATGAATGGGTTGCCCTACATGTGACCTACATCTTTATGCACCCTGTCAGTACACCTTTGCTTCCTAAAACCCCTGCTAATCTCTGCAACCCAAACCTCCCCCATCTTCCCCACTCCAACCCTCCCCCCTGCCTCCTCTGCTCATCTTTGCACCTTCCTTACCTCTATACATCCCCTCCTTGCTCACCTGGGCACCCCAAACTGTAATTCCTTCTCTGCCTGCCTCTGCACACCCCACACTACCCCCCCCCCCCACCACCAGTTTGTTTACCTTTCTAGAACAGGCTGATGTTAGGCTTAATGACCACAGTTGCAGGCAGGACTTTCAAGCATGTCCCTTTGTCTCCCCAGTGGGTGGCATCCAGTATAGGTGATGGTGGATATGACCTCAGGGGGGCATGATATACATATGAATGCCAACTCTATTTACATATGAATGCTGCCGGCCACCACTATTTACATATCAAACACAGGGTCTGCAGGTGAGTCATATGTGCACACCAATTGGGCAGAGCTGGGTAGCATTAGTACCAGCACTTAACATTTAGATATTGGGACACAGCACAGGAATAAAATGTCAAGGGAATTTAAACCAGGATAGTTGGCAAGTATGAGGCAGCTGCTTTGGACCCCACAATAATGACAGGGCCCAGGGCAGCTGCCCCTTTTGACCTGCCTTAAAGACAGGCCTGATTTTTAGGAAGCATTTACTGCTATATAAACTGTGCCCCTGGTCACCCCCGCACACTACCTTAAGGTATACAAAGAAAAGTTCCCCATAGCTTGGGCATACTGTTGCACATTACCTCCAACTTAGAGCCCCTAGCACACTTCCCAGTTTTTACTCATAGTCTCCCAGCTGCTATCTAGTGATTGTTGAAGAGCTTGAACACAGCAGCCTCTATCAGGGCTGGATTAACACAGGGGCTTCTGGAGCTGCATCTCTAGGCCCCTACCTTAAAATCGGCCGGCCCAGCCAGCAGTATAAGCCCGACTTCTCCTGTCCATAAACGTCTATGGGACAGGAGCAGCTGTGTGCAAATGTAGGGGTGTCTGGCTGCACCTGTGTTGGCTCAGTGTGGTAATTACAGTGTCACAGTGCACAGTCCCCCCCTACACAAATGGGAGAGGCTGTGTCTGCTCTGCCTTCCCCGCCCCTCTCTCTCCATGTTCCTACACACTCTGCAGTCCGCGCAGAGAGGGAGCTGTGTGGGTGGGAATTTATAAATAGAGCAGCCAAGCCGACAGATACAAGGTGAACAGGATATCGGGACCATCCAACTATGAGCACAGTGACTGGATTCTTATCTCCCTTCTCTCTCCCTCTTTGTTAACTCTTTCCTCCAGCAGTATCTGTTATAACTGCAGCCAAATAGTTCAGAATTGTGTAATCAGCTTATGGTAGTATTTGGTTCCTGGTGCTTATAAGTGGGTTCACACTGGTTGGCTATGTTTTGACCACATTGTTGGTGTATCTGCAGCTTTCCTGCATTTTACCTGCAGTCCTATTGATTTCTATTAGGCTGTTTTTTCTGCATTTTCTGAAAGAGCACCAAAATTCCTGCATGCTGAATATTTGAATATTCAGAAAATGCAACAAAAAACGCAATCCAATAGAAATCAATAGGACTACAGATAAAACTGCAGCTGAAGGGCTGAGTGTGCCAAGAGCCCTAGGGCCACAGGCAGGGCTAAGCTGTGTATGTGATGCCTAAATATTACTGGAGCCTGGGAACCTGTGTATAGTCCTTGGGGTGACATTACTACTGTGTTGCAGTGAACTGTGGGGCAGTAGCCTGTGTGCAAGGAGCTCAGAGACTGCAAGAAGTCCAGAAAGAGGACTAGGGTCTCCAATGCTGCCTGGGGACACTGAGCTGTCACTGCAGCAAGTAGATAGTGTGCAAGGCATTCTGTCTGCTGTTTTTGAGAGCCCAGATGGAAGCTGTTGCTAAGAGACCGGATGACAGCTGTCACTGGTGAGAAACCGCGTGGCAGCTGTCACTGGTGAGAGACCGCATGGCAGCTGTCACTGTAAAGAGACCGCATGGCAGCTGTCACTGGAGAGAGACCATGTGGCAGCTGTCACTACAGAGAGACCACGTGGCAGCTGTCACTGGAGAGAGACCGCTGGGCAGCTGTCACTGGTGAGAGACCGCACGGCACCTGTCACTGGTGAGAGTCTGCGTGGCAGCTGTCACTGGTGAGAGATCACGTGGCAGCTGTCACTGGTGAGAGTTCACGTGGCAGCTGTCACTAGTGAGAGTTCACGTGGCAGCTGTCACTGGTGAGAGGCCGCATGTCACTGGTGAGAGTGCGTGTGGCAGCTGTCACTGGCGAGAGTCTGCGTGGCAACTGACACTGGTGAGAGTCCGCATGACAGCTGTCACTGGTGAGAGTCCACATGACAGCTGTCCATGGTGAGAGGCCGCGTGGCAGCTGTCACTGGTTAGATACCGTGTGGCAGCTGCTACTGGTGAGAGACCGCACGGCTGTTGTTATTAGTGAGATACTGTGTGACAGTCGTTACTGGTGAGAGACCGCACGGCTGTTGTTACTGGTGTTGCTGCAAGGTGACCACGTGTCTCAGATTGCCTGGGACAGTCCCACATTTTACAGGTCTGTCCCGAGTCCTGGGCACCTTCATTCCGAGACAATACCATGTCCTATAATGAAACTGACAGAGCCAGCAAACTCAGCAGTGGTGCTGACTCTACCTTCACCCCCACCTGAGACTCCTAGCCACTGGTTGATAGAGCCGCCTGGCATCTAGCAACCAGTGGCATCACTCACCAGGGATGAAACTGACCGGTGTCAAATTGAGAGGGGCGTCACCAGCCCCAGGTGTCAAATTCAGAAGAGTGCTGCTGTCGCTGCCGATGTTTGCACTGAGCCCACTTGTTCTACCTCTGACTGCAGGGGAGCCGCTGAGTCTCACACACACTGGCTGTTCATTGAACCCACACACAATACCGCTGATCGCTGGGGAGTTGTGGGAATCCAGGACCTCATCCTGAGGCATTCAGCCTTGAAGAGATCTGGCTGGGACCCGGGAGAGTCAGCCTTGAATGGATCCAGTACCCAGGGGGAGTTAACCTTGAAGGGATCTGGATTGGACCCCAAGAGATCCACTACTCAGGGAGATCAGCTCTTTGGGAATCCATTATCTGGTGGCAGGCTGCAGGTGGAAAGTGACACTGTATCTGGTGGCAGGCTGTGGGTGGTAAGTGGCACACTATATCTGGTGGCAGGCTGTGGGTGTCAAGTGGCACACTTTATCTGGAGGCAGGCTGCGGGTGGAAAGTGGCATATTGTATCTGGTGGCAGACTGCAGGTGGATTTGGCAGCAGGCTATGGGTGGCAAGTGGCACACTGCATCTGGCGGCAGGCTATGGGTGGCAAGTGACATGCTGCATCTAGCGGCAGGCGACTGTGCAAAGTGACACGCTGCATCTGGCGGCAGGCGACGGTGGCAAGTGACATGCTATGATAGGCAGCTTACTGAGGCAAACACACCAGTGAACTATTACAACGGCCAGGCATCAGTTATACTGAGCCAGTTTCTCTATGTACCATTGCCACTAGAATAAGAGGATATTGGTGTGGTTCTCCCTCCCCGGCTGAGCTGAGCGGTGTACGCAACATATGTTCAGTTCGTCAATAAGAAAATGGCCGCGGCACATGCGCGGCATACGGACTTCAACAAAATGGCCACTCGACGATTTCCGTTTTTTCTAGATATATTGACGTATATGACACCCAATCCGGTTACCCTGATGAAGTCACGTGACGTGATGTAACGCGTAGGCGTAAGTGACCGGAGGACGTACGTTACTGGAGACACAGTGTGAGGCAGAGTAAGAGGCATACAGCCGCTGTGTTTTTCACTGGATTGATTGTTTTACTATTGATGTAAGTAGGCATTTGGCTAGAATAATTAATGTAGTTTGACCTTTACACACTACACTATGGGAGTTTTTATCTTTATCTCTACCTGATCCCTATATGAATGAATGTAATACTGGTACTAACCGTACTAAGCAGGTGGAAAAAGGAGAAGTGAGGAGGACGGGTCTTAACCAGTTCCCTACTGAGTCATTGTAAAATGACGTTGGCAGGAACTGCTTGTCGATCCGGGCGGACGTCATATGACGTCCACCGCTTCTCGCCGCTACCGCAGGCCCCCAGGGGCCCGCAGAGCAACGATCATGGATCGCTCATCTGCCGGGGGGTTGTGTCCTCCCCCAGATCGGGGTAAAGAGCCAATAAAATTACATCAAGCACACTGATCACCCCCCCCAATAAAGAGGACCTGTCACCACCCCATCAAAGTACCTGTCACAGTCCATCAGAGTACCTGTCACCTGTCCATCAAAGTACCCGAGTACCTGTCACCTGTCCATCAAAGTACCCGAGTACCTGTCACCTGTCCATCAAAGTGCCCGAGTACCTATCAATTGCCCATCAAAGTACCCGAGTACCTGTCACCTGCCCATCAGAGTACCCGAGTACCTGTCACCTGCCCATCAAAGTACCTGAGTACTTGTCACCTGCCCATCAGAGTACCTGTCACCAGTCCATCAGAGTACCCGAGTACCTGTCACCTACCCATCAGAGTATCCGTGTACCTGTCACCTGTCCATCAGAGTACCCGAGTACCTGTCACCAGACCATCTGAGTACCCGAGTACCTGTCACCAACCCATCAAAGTACCCGAGTACCTGTCACCTGCCCAACTGAGTACCTGAGTACCTGTCACCAGACCATCAGAGTAGCCGAGTACCTGTCACCAGACCATCAGAGTAGCCGAGTACCTGTCACCTGCCCATCTGAGTACCCAAGTACCTGTCACCAGACCATCAGAGTAGCCGAGTACCTGTCACCAGACCATCAGAGTAGCCGAGTACCTGTCACCAGACCATCAGAGTACCCGAGTACCTGTCACCAGACCATCAGAGTACCCGAGTACCTGTCAGAGACTACCCGTCCACTGTTCATGAGCCCATGAGACTACTGTCCATGAGCCCATGAGACTACCAGACCACTGTCCATGAGCCCATGAGACTACCAGACCACTGTCCATGAGCCGATGAGACTACCAGACCACTGTCCATGAGCCGATGAGACTACCAGACCACTGTCCATG
>BLSH010351732.1:3446002-3476177 GCA_018402905.1 Glandirana rugosa | reverse complement strand
CCTGTCACCTGCCCACCTGAGTACCCGAGTACCTGTCACCTGCCCACCTGAGTACCCAAGTACCTGTTACCTGCCCACCAGAGTACCCGAGTACCTGTCACCTGCCTTTCAGATTACCCGAGTACCTGTCACCAACCCATCTGAGTAACCGAGTACCTATCTGCAGCCCATCAGAGTACCCAAGTACCTTTTACCAATCCATCAGATTACCTGAGTACCTGTCTCCAGCCCATCAAAGTACCCAAGTACCTATCTGCAGCCCATCAGAATACCTGAGTACCTATCTGCAGCCCATTAGAGTACCCAAGTACCTATCTGCAGCCCATCAGAATACCTGAGTACCTATCTGCAGCCCATTAGAGTACCCGAGTACCTATCTGCAGCCCATGCCTCATAGAATATACCTCGAGTGTTTGCTTTCCAAAATGGGGTCATTTTGGGGGTAATTCAACTGTCCTGGTGCCCCGGGGCCTTCAAAAGTGTGATAGGTATCAATGAAATTTTATGTGTAATTTATGCTCCTAGAACGCCTGACGGTGCTCCCTGCATGTTCGGCCTCTGTATGTGGTCAGGGTGTGAAAAAGTCTTACACATGTGTTATCACCATACTCGGGACGAGTAGCAGAATATATTTTGGGGAGTAATTTTTGCTATGTGCATGCTATGTGTTAGAAATATCTTATAAATTGACCACTTTGTGTAAAAATAAGTGTTTTCATTTTCTTTCCACGTTTTTCGAAGACTTGTGAAAAAAAATGAACCATTCAAAAGACTCATAATGCCTCATAGATTATACGTTGGGGGTGTTTGCTTTCCAAAATGGGGTCATTTTGTGGGCAATTCCATTGTCCTGGTGCTCCAGGGCCTTCAAAAGTTTAATGGCTCTTTAGGAAATTAGATGTGAAATTTCTGCTCCTAGAATGCCTGACGGTGCTCCCTGCATGTTGGACTTCTCTATGTGGCCAGGCTGTGTAAAAGTCTCACACATGTGGTATCGCCATACTCGGGATGAGTAGCAGAATATATTTTGGGGGGTAATTTTTGCTATGTGCATGCTATGTGTTAGAAATAACTTATAAATTGACCACGTTGTGTAAAAATAAAAGAGTTTTCATTTTCTTTCCACGTTTTTCGAAGACTTGTGGAAAAAAATGAACCATTCAAAAGACTTGTAATGCCTCATAGATTATACGTTGGGGTGTTTGCTTTCCAAAATTGGGTCATTTTGTGGGTAATTCCATTGTCCTGGTGCTCCAGGGCCTTCAAAAGTGTAATAGGTCGTTAGGAAATTAGATGTGAAAATTCTGCTCCTAAAATGCATGACGGTGCACCCTGCATGTTGGACCTCTCTATGTGGCAACACATGTGGTATCGCCATACTCGGGGACAGTAGCAGAATGTATTTTGGGGTGTAATTGGAAGTATGCATATGCTGTGTGTGAGAAATAACTTCTTGTTTTGACAATTTTGTGCAATAAAAAAAAAAAAAAATTATTTCTTAATTTTCCCAAGAATTGTGGGAAAAAAGTACAACTTCAAAAAACTCGCCATGCCTCTTGCTAAATACCTTGGAATGTCTACTTTTCAAAATCAGGGTCATTTGGGGGGTATTTGTACTTTCCCGACATTTCAGGGCCTCAAGAAATGAGATAGGCCATCAGTGCATCAGGTGTGATCAATTTTCAATGATTTGCACCATAGTTTGTAAACTCTATAACTTTCACACAGACCAAATAATATACACTTATTTGGGTTATTTTTACCAAAGATAGGTAGCAGTATAGGTTTTCGCCCAAATTTATGGACAAAAATTACTTATTTGCAAAATTTTATCACCGAAACTAAAAAAAAGTGTTTTTTTTCAAAATTTTCGCACTTTTTTCAATTATGTCGCAAAAAATAAAAAACCCAGAGGTTCTTAAATACCACCAAAAGAAAGCTCTATTTGTGTGAAAAAAATGATAAAATTTTTGTTTGGGTGCAGTGTATCATGAGAGAGTAATTGTCATTCAAAGTGTGAGAGCGCTGAAAGCTGAAAATTGGTCTGGTAAGGAAGGGGATATAAACGTCCGGTATTGAAGTGGTTAAAGGAGAAGTCACCTTAATAAGAGATGAATTGTTATATATGGGCGGGTTTCCTATAATTTGGAGGTGAGAGTTCTGTGAGTACGGGACGGGGATAACAACACGTTCCCAACAGTCCTTTTTGGTGGTGTTCTGAGGCTGCTAAAAGAGATCGGCGGGTCTCGGGCGGACATCGAGTCCGCCCGACCCACGGGCACGCTTGCGCAGCGTGCGGCGCTCGCGCGCCGCCGCTGCCGCCAGGGGGCGCGCCAGGAGCGTGCACGGGGGACGAAGTCCATGGACGTCGTCCCGGCTTTTCAGATCCGCGCTGGAGCCGTACTTCGGCAATAGCGCGGATCTGTAGGGGCTAAACATCATTTGTTTCTTTTTTGCTGCCTTGTGTGTTAACTGGACAAACAAGCAATTCTTATTACTCAATTGGTCATCACCTTTGCCAACATCTACAGGTGATTGTCCATGCAGCCATACATGCAACAAAAATGCATGCAAAAAAGTATGGCTGCTTGATATCCCACACTTGTCTCGGCTTCAAACACTTGCCCTGAAGCAAGCATCGGCAAGTGATACGAGCTGGTTATCAAGTTGCAGACGAAAAGATTTGAAGTGAGTGCTTTTCTTAACTGCTTTTTTGCTGCAAGGGTTCCCTTAAAAAATTGTGGGCTTTTGTTTTTCAGGTGGATAGATAGTATTTTGTTGTTTTTGTTCCTTTTGTGGGCTTATTGTTTTTTATTTTGATGTTGACAGTGTCATTTTTTCATTGTTGTGTTGTTTGAAAGAAGTGCTAATACAGTGTGCACCTTAACCACTTAAAGACACAGCCTTTCTGAGATTTGGTGTTTGCAACTTAAAATCATTTTTTGTGCTAGAAAATTACTTAGAACCCCCAAACATTATATATATATTTTTCGAACACTCTAGAGAATAAAATGGTGGTCATTGCAACACTTTATGTCACACTGTATTTGTGCTGCGGTCTTAAAAGCGCAATTTTTTTGGGAAAAAAAACAATTTTTTAACCTCGCATGTGTGGTTTGAACACCGTTTCCATATGTAGGAGGGACTTGCGTGTGCGTTTGCTTCTGCGTGGGAGCTCGGCGGGACGGGGCGCTTTTTTCCTTATGTATTTTACTTGTTATTTTAAATTTTTACACTGTCCATGTAAAAAAAAAATTGGGTCACTCTTATTCTTATTTCAAGGAATGTAAACATTCCTTGTAATAGAAAAAAAGCATAACAGGACCTCTTAAATATGAGATCTGGGGTCAAAAAGACTTCAGATCTCATATTTACACTTAAATACAATAAAAAAAAAAAACCTGCGAATCCACCACAGAGACCACTTTTATCTGAAAGCTGACCGCCCGTTGTTTCAGAAAATACCGGGGTTATGGTAGCTATCTGCTACCCTAACAACTGTATTCCACGTCAAAGTACTGACGTATAACAGCGGCAGGCGTTCGGTAAGTGGTTGAAGGTGATTCCAGTCAAATGCTAACTAAGTCTAAACTTTCACCCCCATTCCAGTCAAATACTAGCTAAGTCTAAACTTACTCTCACCCCCATTCTAAGCATATTCTAACTACCGTGTAAAGGAAATAAGTCTATACTTACCTATTCCGAGGGCACTTTCGTCCAGTCACGTGATTGGGTGTCTGGGCTGGCTTTAGGACAGAGGAGGGACAGCTGATAATGGATGCCCCATAGTAAGCCTCTGGGTGACGTTATCACCCAGGCTCTACAGCCATTGTCAGTGATCTCTCCTCTTCACTGAAGCCAGCTGCTGGAGAGATCATGTGACTGGATCAGAGTGCCTACAGAATAGGTAAGTATAGACTTTTTACCTTTATAAGTTGTTGGGCATACACCAATTAGACCTATTATCCATGTTAACTCTCCTTCTGCTGGTCAAATATAGTGTTGTATCCTCTGAAATCTATTAATTCTTGCAGTAAAACAGCTGCCTGTACTGTCTCTCTAGCAGAGTTGGCCCAATTCTCCCTCATTAAATTGTCCAGCTGCTGTCCCGTATTACATTGCTGTATCATCTGCAGTCTCCTTATTCTCCTAATGAGAGTTTGATAGAAATTAGCAGGTAGTAGGAAAGGTTTACACCAGCAAGAATAAGGAAAGTCTCATTGAATAACCGGCCAATATTCACTGCTTAATAACTCAATTTAGAGTGCTGCTACTTTAGTGAGCTAGTTATAAATAAAATCAACTCCACTGCTAGACTATGCTGTCACAGACGCTGACCAGAATTAACTATCAAAATGTGTTACCTATGTTCATGATTGACATATTTCAAACAGGTTCGGCAAAACCCACGGTGTCTCAAACCCGGACAGATCCATTCCTCCATAGCTGTCATGGAATAGATAAACAGGCTCTGTTTTTAGAGTATGTGCTTTTTGCAGTTCTCTTCTTTGCCCATCTCTAGACATATGTACAGTATCTCACAAAAGTGAGTACACCTCTCACATTTTTGTAAATATTTTATTATATCTTTTCATGTGACAACACTGAAGAAATTACACTTTGCTACAATGTAAATTAGTGAGTGTACAGCTTGTATAATAGTGTAAATTTGCTGTCCCCTCAAAATAACTCAACGCACAGCCATTAATGTCTAAACCGCTGGCAACAAAAGTGGTTGCTTTGGATCACCCTGTGTTCTAGCAGCTAATTACTTGCGGGTTAACTTGAAAAGTTAATTTGGCCAGATCCTCCTTCTGCACTCCGTCCTGAGCTGATCTGCCTCCTGCTTTCCGCTGTTCACTGATGCCAGTTGTGGAGGAGGCTTGGGGGGGGAGAGAAACAGCACATAGATGGTGCGGCGGAGGAGGCTGGAGGGAGAAAGAAGGACTGGCACCTAGAAGGTGGGGTCAGCGGTGCAGGGACCTGTTTGCTGTCTACCTGTCAGCTTCTCACGGTCAACAGGTAGACCACGATCAACAGGTTGCCAACCCCCGATGTAAACTGATACATTCAAGTCTGTGCTATGAAAAAAAATGACTTTTGGTTCTGTAGGTTTGTCCTTAAGTTGAATTTGTATGTAAGTTGGAACATATACATTTTTAAGTGTAACTCTAGCCAAAAAAAATATTTTTATGTTTTGTATAGCATAGGGAAGGGTTAGGGGCCATGCAGTGATGTGGGATTGCTGACCGGTCCACCGGACAGAAGGTGGCAGCCTGCAGTGAGCAGCAAGATGGCCACCCGACAGTCTCCGGGACCAGCATGATATGAGTTGTATGTAAGTCGGATGATTTTAACTCGAGGACTGCTTGTATATGCTTAAGTGTTTGAGGGAACACTCTCGCCCACCAGGGTAGCCAGGTTTTTAGAGACACCTCTGTTTCATGGGATACTGTTGCACACTTTCTTTATTGGTTATTCTTTTAGATCAGCACTTTACTTAAATGACATAGGCATTTACATCATTAAAGATCACAACTTTCAGATTCACATTCAACCCTTGCCATCCACTATACAGAGAACTGCATAGAGGAAAGCTTGTCTCCAAATGCTTAATGGGTCTATCAACTAGGGTTATTTCAATGCCACGGCAGACAGTTACATTGCCAGTCTGTCTAATGACTGCTGTATCACATGCAGCAGCACTCACCGCCACAGATTTCACCTTCTTTATTTTACTTCCGACTCTTTCCGTGGACCTGCCTGAACAGCAGCAGGTGCAACATGTGCTGCATCACCCCCTGCAGGCTTAACAGGGACTGCTCCACTGTTACCAGGGGCCCCTGTAGACATTGCTAACTTGGCACTTTGGGCTGTAACCGGGGACAGAGAACACTTGACATGCTCCTACTCCCTGCACCACAAGCATGCCTCCTTGTTTTGTCAGGCTTTTCTACATGAAATCTCCCTGGATGCTGAGGCATACTTATGTCTCTCTGAGCTTGTTGAGCCACACCTTCTCTGGAGCTTTCATTTCCCAAAAACACATGCCCACCTGTTGCCAGGGGACTTGCATTTTCCTCAGCTGAGGCTTCCTTGCTCTACAGATGGCTGAGTGTCTTGCTAAACTTTACAGACAGCAAAAGTTCTGCTTTTAACTTGACATAATCATCACCATCTTGTTCTATCAACACAATGATCCTTTGTGGTTCTCCTACTAAGAAAGGTGTCAGGTACCCTGCCCAGCATTTTATGGGCCCTGTCTCTCGCACAGCGCCCCACTCAAAGTTATCTTGGAAGTCTTTCAAGTCAAGATTAGCATAGGCACTTGCCTTGTACGTCTGGACAGCCATTGGATTTTTTACTGCACAGCTAGTCTTCCACTTTCTGTAGCTGGAAATCCCCTCCAGGCACAGAATTTCCCCATTTAGCAGAATTCTTTCTTTTTAGCAATGTCCTTTTTTGAATGCCCCACACTGTCCATGACAACCTACTTCCAGCAAAATAATGCACTCTGATTTAGGGGCCACAATAACGTTAACTGTTGCAGGTGCAACACACCTGTCACACACAATGTGCTGTGCCATGCCATAACTCAATTTAGCATAGAGCAAACAGTTCACACAAGACTACTTTCAGCAAAGATCAACATCTTTCAAACAGAAAGAGCCTCTGATGCTCATCCTCCACCATATGTGGGATATTAGCTTCAAGTGTGAAGCTTTTAAGGTTTCAGTCCATTTTCTAACTTGCATTTTTAGGGATTTTTTGCACAGAAATGTTCTTGTACAGAAGGGAAAGATCATGTGACCGCTTTTCCGCCAACTACCAATTATTGTCAATTATTATAATGGACCAAAAGCCATCTTTCACAGCTCAGTCTTTGTGCTAGGAGCATGCAGTGAGCATGGTGTCAGCCACCCAGTAACACATATGGGCAGCATGTGGGTACCCTTTTGCCACCACATATGTGTTAGGCAGTCTTAAAGGGGTTAACCCATACAATCAGGGTTTGAAACTACTTTAAATTGGTTAGTTGGGACAATATGAAAATGCTGAACTTGGATTTCTGGGTACTAAAACAGCAGAAGCCTCTTTGTCAGTCCTATTGCATTTTCAGAGTAGTTTTAAAGCTTAAATTGAAACAGCGAGCAGACCTTACAGATGATCACTGAGGGATCTAGGACCGTTCACTTTTCTATGTAAAATGGGTTATTGTATGACCTGGAATTGGATGCATTTGGCATTCATACCAAACATGGCCTTTTCATGTTAGGCCCCATTTTTTGTTCCTCGCTTACAATAATACATGCATATTCCTCACATCCTTTCCACCACACAGATTCATAGCTACATGTTTAAAATTGAAAACAGTTTACTTAAACACTCGTAAAGTTTGATTGAACTTATAGGTTCGTTTCTTCAGCACTATATGACAAATTGCATCGTTAACAGCCTACTCTGTCATCACCCTGTGGTACGATTGGATTAATTACTGTATCATCAGTTTATAGTGACAAGACATTTCACTACATTTCACCCCTTAGGCTATAGCACAACTCTAAAGTATTAGTCTGTACCTCTTACAACGGTACTGTTGCTCTGCTATAATGAATGAGCCACCCAGACACAAGATTAATGGCAGTCTGGCTTTCCTTTGTTCAGATATGACCTGCACTACTTCTTTGCAACTACGTTTTTTTAAGGAATTTTACTCTGCTTGGTAGTTTATAATATCTTGTCTCAGTTTATTCAAGACTACGAAAGGACAAGCTTGCACGTTCTCATTAATCACCTATGTATTAATGCAAACCTTCACAAATGTGCAAGTCTCTGATGAATATCTTGAAAACTGAATCAGTGTTTGATAGAAAATAATGTACACAGATGTGGCTGAACCTACGAGGTGAGGACTTGAGTGATTGTTTCCTCATGCTCACTCAAGTCAGAGATTTGAAGGATGGTCACTGCAAAGAAACAAATGTAAACGTATGTGTTTGTTAATTGATTGTGTATTTTTGGAAACCTTGGTGTTTATGTGCTGATATCCTGTGTAATCAAGCTTTATTATGAAGTCACTTTTGTCCCTGTCCTCAGTTTAGATAGGAAATAATGAAAAATGTATGTGGGCCTATATATGTTTCATTCATCAGTTTTGATTATATCAAGGGATTTTCTGGTCTGCAGAATGGGTAATTGGATTAAAGCTCACTTGAAAACACTCTTAAATTGATTGCAATCTCTGTTGTATACAATATACACATGCTGTTTGCTTATCAGCAAATCCCTATACATGTTATGTATTTCAGCCTAATATTTCCAAGCTAATTTGTCATTGCAAATTTGAAGCACTATGAATTATCAAAATCCACATTTTGAATAGTCTATTTTATATCATATATCTGGAATGGATGCCATGGGGTTGATTTACTAAAGCTAAATAGACTGTGCACTTTGCAACTACAGTTGTACCCTGCAAGTGCAGTTGCTCCAGAGTTTAGTAAATGAGGAGAAGCTATGCTGACTTCCATCATCCAGTCATGTGCAAGCAAAAATTGTGTTTTTTTTTTTAATTTTCCTTGCATGTGTTTGGATATTCACCTCATTTACTTTGCTCTGTGACTGCACTTGCAAAGTTCACTGTCTATTTGCCCGTAGTAAATAACCCCATGTTTTTTCAGTTCTTGTTTTATATGTAGAAAATTGAACATTATTTGGTCTAGTTATCATTGTTTTCACACAAGATTCCCCCAAGTTTTACTCATTTTATTAAATAAGATTCAGTTAGAAAAATGTATGAATCTTAGGTAAAAGCTTTCCTCATGCTTTGTATGTATGTACAGTAGGGAGGAAAGAAGTGCAGGTAGAGCAGGGGTGTTACTAGTATTGTGAAAGACCTGGGGCACCTAGTGGAAAGCAGTAATGTGGCGCACTGTGGAGAATGGTGGGTTGGCCAAATTGCACTAACAATGGGAATAGCTTAAAGGGGGTGGTTAAATATAACATGAGCTTACTCACTTTATTGATGTCACACATACCACAGTTTTTCAGTACCTACAAAATATGCTTTAATTATTCTACTGCAAACAGGAGACTCACAGACATAATTCCAACCTCAGCACCTGTCAAACATGTCAAAGAGTGGGTATGGCTAAATCACGCTAGATATTGAGTGTGGCCTAAGGGGACATAGTCTAAGCCTGCTTGCAGTTTATACTGCACACATACAGCAAACCACAGTCCAAGTATGCACAAAATACTTCTTATTTATTGTACCACATGTGAGATTTTTACAGACATGCATAAACCTCAAAGATCATCTTTAAAAAATAAACAGAAAATGGACAAAGAGCTAATACTTTGCTGAGCTTACCTTAAAGATGGCCTTCATTAAAAGAGTCATAAGCTAGTTGGCAACCAGAAACTCTTGAGACAGTAAGCACTTTGGTCAAGTGTATGTAGTGTACAGTGATATGCACTTGATGCTAATGTACGACACAATGTGCAGAGTGTAGCAGTCTGCAGTATATGTCACAGTGCCCCTTATAATTGCTGATCAGCAGTAGAAAAAGATAATTGGTTGGTGTTGGTGGTCAACACAAGGAAAACATTTCTGGCATCAGTGGTCATTGGGAGATAAAATGCCTGGCAGTTATGGTCAGAGGGAGAAAAATGCATCAGTGATCAGGGGTAGGAAAAAAATGCCCAGTACCGGTGATCGGGGGGGGGGGGACAACGACAAAAACCAAGTATTGGTGGACAGCAGGAGCAAAAAAAGGCTAGCGTTGTTGTCAGTGGGAAGAAGAAAATACCTGACATTGGTGGTTAATGAGTTAATAAAATATTCTGAGTCTTTGCCCCCCCCCTTCCTTTTGTTGGCAGTCTATGTTTGTACTCATATACATTGGCAATCAGTGCCTGTGTGCCCTTACCCCTTTACTTTAGTGGTCAGTGTCTGTGCCTTCTTGGATCAGTGGTTAGCGTTTGTCCCCACCTTACATTGGCGTTCTATGCCCCATTACAGTGGTGAACGTGGCTCTTTACCGAGATCGGGGGCACCAGGGACACAGCACGCCTGCGATCGTCGCTCCCCGTGAGCCCCCCATGGGTACGCAATTGCGGCGAGACTGGGTGATGTCATATGATGTCAGCCCAGAATAAGAGAGCATCCCACCCCCATCATTTGTCTATACTGTGGGTGGGAGGTGGTTAAATAGAATGGTACTTATTTAATCCTCTGTTCTTGTTTAAGAGTTTAAACTGAAAGAAGATTCACTTGACTAAGTGGAATATATTGTATTGGACCCCTGAGCAAAACAGTAACTTGGACCCTTTCCTATGACTCATCATTAGAGCCATACATGCCTGTTCCCTTTTGCTAGGGCAGCACCTCAAATGCTTCTTTTTTCACAAAGAGCTCTTTGAAAGCCTTTTTTGACTTTGCAAGATTTTTCTGAATTCATTTGACTAATTGTCTTTTGCCAGATACCTTTTCAGAACTCTCCATTGATTCCAGGTAGCTGAGCATGCTCCAGTGGCATGTTTGTTGACTATTTCACTTCTTGCCATTGTTCTTCATAAAACATGTTATTGGTTCCATATACATAATGGCCTATAATTTGTCCTCCTCCACCTGCCTCTCTAGTTCTCTTTATTACTCCCTTCATTCTTCCTGTCCCTTGGGGTTGAGCACTTGGAACACAGTTTGTATAGGCAGTTTTTGAAGAAGGCAGAGGTATCCAATGTGGTGCTCAAAATGAGCAGTAATAAGAAAACAACCTACTTTTTGTTGCTATCCTCTAATAGTGTCATGCCATAAAAAGCTACTTTTTCCCTTATGTAGGGTTGTCCAAGAGATACTTCCTGTGTTGAACTAGACACTTTGTATTAAGTTAGAGATATACAATAATGGTTTCACAAAGTTGCCCTATGTAGGGCTATAACATATTATATATAAACATCAATTTATGATTTTATAATACAGTTATATGAACAGTGCTTCTAAATGTTCACTCTCTATGAGTCGGTTTACACGTTCATAGTCTGGCCTTTCAGCATAGGTGGGCATGCCATTTTATGTTGTATCACAGTAAATAACCCAGCATGTTTTTAATATGATATTGTCTGCGAACATAAGTTTTTAACAGGCATGCAGCTAGACCTGTCAAAATATGGATGTATGTACCACAAAAGAGGATAGAAAATCCATTCCGCAATAAAGGTGTACGTTAAGCATTTGGTTTTATGAAGGCTTCAAGCTGTGGGCTGAAACATTATACATTATGTTTTAGGTCCTCTGAGTGTTTTGCTGTTCATATCTTTGTGAAATATATATAGATTGTATATGGTGATGACAAGTTATCAATTATGTCTTGATATATTATAAGTTTCCCACCTAAAGAATAGCTCACTCATATTTCTTTCATGCTTCCGTCTTTCATATTTAATTTATGTCAGTGGTTCAACTGGGCAAATGGTAAGTAAAATTGACATTACACACTTGTCTGGGACCAAAAGATAGCAATATGTTTTCTGTTGTATGTACATTTTTGTGACGGTCTGTGTTAAATATCTAGAGGTCATCCACTCAAACGATTTATATGATGTGGATATTATCAATAACTACTGGACAAAACTGGGAACCTCATGTCTCTATAACTATTAATATTACTACTTATCCACTCACTTATACAAATGAATAAAAAGTGGGGCTAGGTGGCCAAAACAGCTTAAATAAGAAAGTGAGATCACATGAAAGAAAAGAATGTGATCAAAGTGCCCCCTGTGTGAGCCACTGGGATCTACTAGTATCACCATAGAAAGAAACAAAGTAATTATCAAAAGTTTATTGTGTAGCAAAAAGTAGCAAATAACAAATACACATTGACAAAAAATGCTAAAACAATTTCACCAGACACTGATAAGACAATGTTGTCTATACAAATTTAAAAGCACAATGAAGTAATTATCCGTTTAAGTGGCCCATGCCTTCAATACTGAAACAAAGTTCAAAAAGTGAAAATCACCTCCTAGGAATTAGCACATGGGCAAACTGATGCATGCATGCTTTTCAGCAAGGTATGGAAGGGCAAACAAAAAGGCAAATGATAGAGCCAGCTTTAAAATGTCTTAAGAGCAAAAATGAGTAATGAACACATATGAAGGACGTTGAAACCATGTGCAATCAACACAGTCATATATTTACGTGTCCTGTAGGGAACTAAAATTCCTGAATGGCCCGAAAGACTGAAGTTATATTTGGTTATGCAGTCCAGTTTCATATGCTTCCAAACTATGCCAATAAACAAATGCAGGATTGAATCACCCCACTGCTCCTGGTTAGCATTATAGCTGAAATCGGTGGCTGAATGGGTGAGCCGTCGGCGTGTCTGTGCTCCTCATTATAATATATCACCTTCCTGGTGTATCTTTGCTTGTGCGGGAGCTAACACCAGCATACCACTGCAGCAAGGCTACCGACCTTCCCTCCAAATTGCCCACATCTCCATTCACTGGATCACCAGTCTCTGGCGGAGGGGGGCAGAAGTATGACAAGGGATGAGGTCAGATGTGCATAGAAAACCGTTTACACGTTTCACTAGGAACCCCCATTTTCTTCAGGACTAGCGCCCTCTAGCTGTAACCGGTATAAATACACCCTTTGTCCAGCCTACTTTTTTCCGTATCAAGGGAGCCGACTGCTTTCACTAATGAGTCCACTCATTTAAGTGGTTTAAGCACGTGGTGAAAGAGGTTAATTGCACTACATCTAAAAAAAAACAATAATCTCCACAATATGAATAATGGACATCCTGCTGCTTAACCATTTGCCAACCAGCCGCCGTCGTTTGACGGCGGCAGGTCAGCTCTCCTGCGCAAATCGCCGTCATCTGATGGCAGGCGTGGGATCATGTATTGTGGGAGCACTTACTCACTGGCTAGCGGGGGAGCCAATCAGTAGGTGTGGTGGACTCGATGTCCACCGGCCACCCGCGATCGCTCCCCCGCAGTCACAGAACGGGGATCTGTGAGTGTAAACAAACAGATCTCCATTCTGACAGGGGAGAAGAGAGTGATCGTCTGTTCCCAGTAAATGGGAGCAGCGATCTCTCTCCTCCCCCTGTCATCCCAGCCCCCACAAAGTTAGAACACACTGACAGGGAACACAGTTAACCCCTTGATCGCCCCTAGTGTTAACCCCTTCCCTGCCAATGACATTAATACAGTAATCAGTGCCTGCGCTGAAAAACTGTGCACTAAAGTGCTTTAATGCATATAATTAATAATAATAAACAAAAAAATTTGTGTAAATAAAAATATATATCAAAATACCTCTAAATACCTTTTGAGGTATTTTGATATATATTTTTATTTACACTAATTAGTTTGTTTATTATTAATTATATGCACTAAAGCACTTTAGTGCACAGTTTTTCAGCGCAGGCACTTGTTTAAAATATAATTTAATTTTACAGCGTAGTTGGGTTGTTGTACCAGCAGCTTATCCTGGATAAGGAGCGCAGCATTTCTAATACTATTCTGATGCAGTAATCAGTGGCTATTTATAGCACTGATCGCTGTATGAATGTCAATGGTCCCAAAAAGCATCAAAAGTGTCCGATATGTCCTCCGCAATATCGCAGTCCCACTAAAAATCGCAGATCACCGCCATTACAAGTAAAAAATAAATAAAAACGCCATAAAACTATTCCTATAATTTGTAGATGCTATAACTTTTGCGCAAACCAATCAATATACGCTTATAATGATTTTTTTTTACCAAAAATATGTAGAAGAATATATGTCGGTCTAAACTGATGAAGAAATTCGTTTATTTTTTAGGTTTTTTTTGGATATGTATTATAACAAAAAGTAAAAAATATTGGGTTTTTTTCAAAATTGGCGCTCTTTTTTTGTTTATAGCGCAAAAAATGAAAACCGCAGAGGTGAGCAAATACCACCAAAGGAAGGCTCTATTTGTGGGAAAAAAAGGACATAAATTTTGTTTGGATCAAATTCGCATGACCACACAATTGTCAGTTGAAGCGACGCAGTGCCATATTGCAAAAAATGCTCTGGTCAGGAAGGGGGCAAATCCTTCCGGGGCTGAAGTGGTTAATTCTTTCACATCTAATTGGTGATCTCCAAAACATATATACAACATCCACCATTCATCCACAGTAGGGTGCAGGGGACATAGTGTAAATTACATCCTATTTATTCCAAGAAGACCTGTAAATTTAGATCTTTGTTTAACCCCTTAGGTGACAAAACATTGAGTTTAGTAGTAGGTACTATGAAAGCAGGCCTATGATAAACATTGTTTATGTACACAAGTTACAGAACTGCTTTCCCATTCTATATGTTATATCATATTATTATTTTGGGCACGTTATGCTTACCCCTCTGCCCTCTAAGTATTAAACCATACCCTTTTCTTAGCATGTCATAGCTAAACCAGAAAAGCTTTATTTTGATGATGCAACCAGAGCTTACATTATTTTATTCTCTGTTGTATTGGTGAATATTAAACATGCACCGACCTTTTCAGTTTTCCTGATTTTAAGCTGCATAATATCTTCCTGTTACACGAAAAAGAATAAAAAGAAGTAAAAGTGTTCACCAAAATCAAGGTTTCATCTTTTGATTGAGGCTGAAGACCTTACTGTTTAATATTTCTTTGTGACTTGAAGTTTCTGCCTTTGAGTCCCAATGTCTTTGAGCCTGCAGCAGCAATATGAAGGCATTGTACTCTTCCTGATATAGTTTATTTTAAAGCTGAACGCCAGCCTTACCTTCAGCCATGCACAGTTGCGCAGGCTTGTAATAGGTGTTTACCATACCTGTCAGAGTTTAAAAGGGAACAGGTGATATAACTTCTCCTTTAAGCATTTTATTTTTATTCTACAGTTACATCAAAAGATGTTTCTACTCCCTATTCACCTCTGAACAACTAAGACATATATAATGGAAAGCAAAATATAGAGCAATGATTCAGGGCCTACATGCAGGGGGTTGTGCAAGGAGTGCTTCCTTAAGCATTTGTTCAGGCAGGTTTGCCTCTTATTTGACTATTGTAGTGAAGGATGCTTTCCATCTTCTATGTGGTGTTCCTTGCATCTCATACAGTGCTCCTAGTGAAGACTGCTTATCTGGGCCCACCTGCTCTGCCGTGTTCCTTGCTTCCCATGCAGCTTTACTAGCAAAGGGTGCTTTTCTAGGCCCAGCTGATATGTGGTGTTGCTGTCACCAACCAGTACACTAGAATCATGAAATATCTTTTTACCATTGATCCTTCTGTGGAATAGCCTGTCTGATGCCTACGTTGTCCCTCACCATCAGTAATCTGTCCATTTGAGAGCCACTTTGCTAAGTAAGTGCTTCAGAAGCCAAGGGCTGACTCAGTCTACCAAACACTGCTCATTACTGAAATATAGCTCACGAGTGGATCAGCCATTTGATTAACAACACCCTGTTTTACAGTTACACAATGATTTTGTTTTCTATAAACTGTGGTAATTAATGTAAATGTGGTGTCTGGAGGCTATGCCATCCAGTGGCTTCCAATGTTTTTGGGGACAGGCAAGATCCCGATATCAGAGTTTCTTGCTCTGTTCCCTCAGACTTTAATTATTTTTATTTTTTTTGCTCCTGTTATACTGTAATTATCTTAATGTAAAAGAAATAAAAACTCCCAAAGATTAAGTGCAACTCAGTTTTGAATGCCACAGCAGGTTTTGCAAACAGTTACATTTAAGCACAGGTATATTAACATCAAAGTCATAAGAAGGCTTGAATGACCTAGCGGTTTAAAGTACCATACATGTAAATCCATTCACCTAAATCTCATTGCACTGAGCCATAAAAGATTAATGTGATTTTAAAAGTTGTTACTGACAGCCCGTCATTGCAGTGTATGGGCTTGACGGCCCCAGCTATCTGCACACAGTTGTCAATCACAGCCACTGGAATCAGTAGATTTTTGCCGCTGGGAATTCACATCTTGGCTAAACATCCATGCAAATGCAGCCTTAAGTCTCGTACACACGATTTTCGGATGACAGAATGTCCGTTTTTTGTTGGATGCTTGTCTCATATCGAAAGTGAAGAGCATACTAACAATACGAACATTTTCGTACGACCGAACTCGTCAGAAATTACATATTGTTTTGAATATTTTTGCATTTTTTTTTTCATTTCTGAGCATACCTAGTCTCGGTCGTACGATTTTTTTCTTGCGAAAACCGTACTACCGGAACGAAAATCGGATGTTGCATTATCGTACACCAAAAATGTACTAGTCTGCACATCCAGCTTTTGTCTGAGGAAAAATCAAAAGCGGCTGTCGAAAGGAGAATACTAATGGTAAGAATTTTGGACGACAGGCCGTCAAATGAGAATTCCTGTCCAAAATTTGCATTGTGTGTACGGGCCTTAAATCTACATTATTCACTGAAATAATACATTGTGGTCCACTGTTGCCACAACCAAAAATGGAATTGTTTATGAATATATTTACACAGTGCCTTAGCATACTAAACTTTCCAGTAACTCTCAATCATCTTTCCAAAAGTGAAGTATCAACTTGGGTGTAAAGGTTCTTCAAATAATAATTTCCTAAAATTAAGGATAACAGGCCCCCTTGCTCTCCCAATCCACTACATATGCCCCAAACCCAAATCAGCATGGGGGCTCCTGCTAGATGCCTCAGCCTCTTTTCTTTTGAGCCTGCAGGCCAGGGGTAATGCATTTGTGCACATCTCCCCAATCGACTAGACAACAAACAAATAAAATGTTTGTACAAAGACACTGCAGAGAGCAGCAATGTTTGGAAATCTAAAGTAAAAAGCCCAGCAGTAGCACATGCATGGAGTGTAATGTTTATAGAACGCTGTGCACAAGGGGAAGGAGGACCATAGCTGTACATAAGGTGATCAAAGCAAAGTCTTATCACAGGGAACACATAACTATTGAGTTACGATATCTTCCCTCACTGGCATATGATGAAAGATGTTAAAGATGTTGCTATTATACCTCATTAACGTGGTAATTCATATCAGAAAGACATTTGTAATAGTTTTCAGACCTGCGCAACACGTGGTGCCAGTTTTCTTTTAATAAGAAAACATTTTTCAGCTGACCATGCTCGTTTGCTTTCAGAACTTGTTTACATCAATATGTAATAAACAGAGCTATAGGACTTTCATATGGGAACATTTGTTGTTTCTCTTTGCCCCTTCCTAATGTGTCAGCAGCACATGGTTCCTAATGATAAGTTGTTTAAGTAGTAAGATGTAAAACATCTAATTCGGGAGAACAGAATCCAATGTCATGGTCTCTTTTGTAAAATATTTAACATAGCTTTTGTCAGTGTGTGATTAATAGGTTTTTGAACAGGTAAAGGTTTCTTGCCTATCGGAAGAGCCTTTTTTCCTAAAGTGTCTTTCAGGCTTGTTAGCCTTCAAAGAGTTCTAAGGGTCAGCCGTGGAGAGGCATTATATCCATTATATTTTCCCTTCCTCTCTCTCTCCTCATATCACCCTTTTACTCCCAGCATGGAGTCTTCCCACTGCCTTGTCTGCAAGTTAGATACAAGCTAAAAATGTTTGACTTGCCTGCTATCTTGATGCTTTGCAGCCCTTGTCTGTTGAAAAGCATGATCAGAAGCTACCAGCTGAACTTGCTTTTTCGGAGGAAAATTAGCCATAATATTTAAACATATTGAATGTGTGGCACACAGGATTGTGACACATAACATTTAGATAAAAGTAAAATGAATATGCAGTATTAAAGTTTACAATGTTCATTTCATCTTTTCACATTGAGTCTGGTGGAAGTTTTTTTAACGTGCAGTGTATTAGTAAAACTCCATTGAACTTTGGTTTTGATTGTAATAGTTCTGTTATGTAAGAGCACAAATGTTTCTTCTCCTGAAGTCCACTGATCTTTTCATGCCATCAAATGCAAATAAAGTTAGCATGTGTATATTTCTTGCATATTCACATACTTTGAGAATGAATGTTGTCTGTAATTTAAGGTGACCAGACACTAATCAGGTAAGAGATATTGGGAAGTGTCTTAAGGTTGTGTTAGATCAGTGGTTCTCAACTCCGGTCCTCGGGACCCACCAACAGGCCAGATTTTAAGTATTACCTTGGGGAGATGCAGACTAGAATACTGCAATCACTGAGCAGCAAATTATATCACCTGTGATGTATTTCAGTTATCCTGCAAACCTGGCCTGTTAGTGGGTCCCGAGGACAGGAGTTGAGAACCACTGTGTTAGAGAAATACTGTAGGACTATTATTGCTGGCCTCCTTCTAAAATGGCTGCATCTGATGTCAGTCTTTTTTTTGTTTTTGAGTACCCGAAGCATGCATGCTGAAAATGAGTGCCAGGTTAGTTCCTTATTCCAATTCATATTGCTGGTAAGTGACTCAGAGGAGCACTGAAGCCAATGCAGCTGAATGACAACAAAGCAGTTAGCATTTTCAGAGGTTTCATGTAACTTCAAGTTCCTGTATGTTCATTCTTTGTACAATGCTTCAAGAAGCTCAAAACACAGAGATCTCTGCTATGCGCATCTAGTCAGTTACCTATTGATTGATAGTTTTGATTCACGCCTCCTGCGTGCCTGAAGAGGTCAAGTTTTTCACACTAGTGTTCTCCAAATTTTGTGGGAATGCAGCCCCAAAAATGAAACTCATATATTTGATGTGCCTGGACTATGTACATTTGTATCCAGCAGATTCCTGCTTGAAAAAGAAAGAAAAAATGATGACCACCAGTATTAAAAGCTTTGTTAAACTTTATATATAGTATATATAAATGATATATATATATATATATATACAATCAGGTCCATAAATATTGGGACATCGACACAATTCTAATCTTTTTGGCTCTATACACCACCACAATGGATTTGAAATTAAACTAACAAGATGTGCTTTAACTGTAGACTTTCAGCTTTAATTTGAGGGTATTTACATCCAAATCAGGTGAACGGTGTAGGAATTACAACAGTTTGTATATGTGCCTCCCACTTTTTAAGGGACCAAAAGTAATGGGACAGATTAACAATCATAAATCAAACTTTCACTTTTTAATACTTGGTTGCAAATCCTTTGCAGTCAATTACAGCCTGAAGTCTGCTTCACTGATGAAGTGATATGCTTTGGATCATGAGCAGTTCCTTTCCTTCTCCATACTCTTCTCTTCCCATCGCTCTGGTACAATTTGATCTTGGTCTCATCTGTCCATAGGATGTTGTTCCAGAACTGTGAAGGCTTTTTTAGATGTTGTTTGGCAAACTCTAATCTGGCCTTCCTGTTTTTGAGGCTCACCAATGGTTTACATCTTGTGGTGGACCCTCTGTATTCACTCTGGTGAAGTCTTCTCTTGATTGTTGACTTGGACACACATACACCTACCTCCTGGAGAGTGTTCTTGATCTGGCAAACTGTTGTGAAGGGTGTTTTCTTCACCAGGGAAAGATTTCTTTGGTCATCCACCACAGTTGTTTTCCGTGGTCTTCCGGGTCTTTTGGTGTTGCTGAGCTCACCGTTGCATTCTTTATTTTTAAGGATGTTCCAAACGGTTGATTTGCCCACACCTAATGTTTTTGCTATCTTTCTAATGGGTTTGTTTTGTTTTTTCAGCCTAATGATGGCTTGCTTCACTGATAGTGACAGCTCTTTGGATCTCATATTGAGAGTTGACAGCAACAGATTCCAAATGCAAATAGCACACTTGAAATGAACTCTGGACCTTTTATCTGCTCCTTGTGGGATGGGATAATGAGGGAATAACACACACCTGGCCATGGAACAGCTGAGCAGCCAATTGTCCCATTACTTTTGGTCCCTTAAAAAGTGGGAGGCACATATACAAACTGTTGTAATTCCTACACCGTTCACCTGATTTGGATGTAAATACCCTCATATTAAAGCTGAAAGTCTGCAGTTAAAGCACATCTTGTTTGTTTCATTTCAAATCCATTGTGGTGGTGTATAGAGTCAAAAAGGTTAGGATTGCGTTGATGTCCCAATATTTATGGACCTGACTGTTAGTGTATATATATATATATATATATATATATATAAATAGTTATTTATAGCAAGGTATGATTTTTTTTTTTTTTTAACTCGACCTATGACTATGCGCTTCAGCAAAATATTCATTACTGAATTCTGCAAACTTCAGCAGCACAGGACCCATGTCTAATTGTACCTTACAAGTACCTCATTCCAGGCACGTTTCCCACACCACTTTAAAAAATACTGCAATTGGGATCTGCAGCAGGTGTCAACTTTAACTTAATGGCACCCCAGATGCAGGTTGCAAACAGAGCATTTGCCTGCATCAGATCACATGGTACAGTAGTACCAAGCGATACAGTTCCTGTGCATTTTATAAAGTAGTGCATGCACTACTTTTGATGCGGTCTGGCGTGATTTCAGCTCATTCAAGTAAATAGGCTGAAATTGCAATGCATCCAGATCGCATGTGAATTGCACAGGAACACACAAAGCTTACCTATGCGATTCATGGTGTGAACTGATCTCTCAAAAACATTGAACATTATATACTGTACATTGGACAATTTCTGCTTTGCAACTTGCAAAGGTCTTCAATTCTCTACATGTTTAGATGCAGTAGCAATGAGCCTTTGCACAGTGACTACTAGAAGGTCCTTCAAAAATAGTTGACAGTCACATGGGGTTCCTAAGTCACTGGAGTTGATTTGCTAGAACATGTTCAGTTTGCAAAATTAATTTAACTTGTCTTGAATGGGATCAAAATATATGATGACTTCATTCATCCAATCATGTGCAAGCAAAAAATCTTGCTTCTCTTTCAATTTTCCATGCACGTGGTTGGGTATTCTTTTCAGAATGACCGCCTTGCAGAATTTCAGCATTTACTTGGCTGACACTACAGTTCATGTTTGCTGCTGCACAGGATTTGCCCACCCATTGGAAAGAAGTATTGAATACACAGTACTCAACGTGTGATAATAGAGATAAGAAAATCTGTTCATAATTTTTGGACACGGACAGATCTGCTACTTTTCAGAGCAACTGTGATTCTCTGTGTCTGCTCTCCTGTCCCTTACATATTTCATCAACTGAGACTTATTAATTACACAATAAAAAGCAGACCTGGTAATATGCTCTGAATATATCAGATTTGATTGATTTGAACAAATGTATCAATTCACAGATCTCTAGACTATAAAATATTGTCCATGATTTTGTGTTACACATTTTACCAGTTTTATATAATGAGTTAGACAACTAATCTAATAAAATCAGTTTTGGATTGCTTATTTTTCTTCCATATCATAGATTACTAAGTAAATAAACATGGTGGTATGTGTGCACATTGCAAAAACACGACTTTCTATATAGAATGAGATCATGAATATCTGTTATACTTGAGAAAATAATACAATGAGCGTTGTGTCTGCTTCCAGAGACCACCACCCTCCTTTCGCTTCCTTAACTTAGACTAATTAAAATAGACAATCCTGTCTGCCCATCATCAGGTCTTATCCCTACAGATTCTTTGTCCTAAGGTTTTCAGGCACATGAGACTTTTTGAAATGGTCTTGAATTGATCACAAACACATCGTAGCGTGGGAGAGAAACGACTGTATTCACAAGGAGAGCAGCAGAAATCCCATTTATAGACAAGGAGTATGTGAAAACATCCAGAAATGAATGTTCAGCTTGTGATCAACTTATAACTAGAGATAGCATTGCCCATCCTAAAGACATTACTCACTGGTTGAATCTGTTGTGCTAATTTGCATGAGAAAAATACTTTGTAGCCCTTTGAGATACATGAGGTTTAATTGGAGTTGTTCTCAGTCCTGGGTCATGACATCTCTATAGGCAACACCACAATAGGTATTGGCCATTTATTATGTTTTCTTTGCCTTTGGTAAAGACAATGGGTTTTTCATATGTTTGTGTGACAAATTGCATCTTAATTTACAGCCGGACATGGTAACAATTGATAAAAATTGAATGTATATATTAGATAACACTTAAATCAAAGAAGATATTTAAAAAAAAAAGCATAAGAGGTATGCTTGTTTATGACTAAAAGAAACATATAAGACTATTGTTTTGCTTTATGCAGTATTATTGGTTAACCTTCACTAAGGACAAACTTCTAGAAAAAAATGAAATAAATAAAACATTTAATTCTAACAAGAAAAGTTTAAGTGACTTGTTTCCTTCAATCAGTCTTTAAAAAAAGGGCATTCTAAATAGACGGAACTACACCCATCAATTTCACTGTTTCCCAAAAGAGTTTAAGGAATGCCATGAATGATGACTATCACATTTTCTTGTGCTCTCAGCCAAACTATCAAGCCATCATATTACATACATTGCTCAGTGCTGATCGAAAAAGCTAAACAGAAGTAAGGTGTGTAATTGAATTCTGACAGCAGGGGCTGTCAGAATACACTGATCAGTCCTGCAGCTGTTTGGAAGGAAAGTTTTCAAACAAGTCGGTTCAAGAGAAAATGATCATTAGATTGACTTCTCTGAAACAGGAACAGCCATAGATTGATCGAAATTCATCTGGTCCCTTCTGAAACACCCAAGTTTTGATCCATCTGCAACTTGCTTTAGATGGCAGCTTCCTTGCCTGTAACAAATTGGAGCTTTAGTTCTGATTTAACCACTTCAATACCAGGCACTTAGATCACTTCCCGCCCAGACCAATTTTCAGCTTTCAGTGCTCTCACAATTTGAGTGACAATTACTCAGTCATACTACACTGTATCCAAACAAAATTTTTATCATTTTTTTCTCACAAATAGAGCTTTCTTTTGGTGGTATTTAGTCCCCGCTGGTTTTTTTATTTTTTGCGATATAAGCGAAAAAAGAGCGAACATTTTGAAAAAAAACCCCTTTTTTTAATTTTGCACTGTAAAATTTTGCAAAAAAGTAATTTGTCTTCATAATTTTGGGCCAAAATGTATATTGCTACATATCTTTGGTAAAAAATAACCCAAATTGGTGGATATTATTTAGTCTGTGTGAAAGTTATAGAGTCTACAAACTATGGTGCAAATCACTGAAAATTGATCACACCTGATGTACTGAAGGCCTCTCTCATTTCTTGAGACACTAACAAGCCAGGAAAGTACAAATGACCCCTTTTTGGAAAGTGGACATTGCAAGGTATTTAGTAAGGGGCATGGTGAGTTTTTTCATGGTTTAATTTTTTCCCACAATTCTTTGCAAAATTATGTTTTTTTTTTAATTTTTATTTTTTTTTTCACAAAATTGTCATTGTAACAGGTTATTTCTCTCACATGGCATATGCATACCACAAAGTACACCCCAAAACACATTCTACTACGCCTCCTGAGTATGGCGATACCACATGTGTGGGACATTTTCACAGCCTGGCCACATAGAGAGGCACAACATGCAGGGAGCACTATCAAGTGTTCTAGGAGCATAAATCACACATCTCATTTCTCAACCACCTCTATTACACTTTTAAAGGCCCTGGAACACCGGGACAATGGCATTACCCACAAAATGACCCCATTTTGGAAAGCTAACACCCAAAGGTATAATCTATGAGGCATAATGAGTCTTTTGAATGGTTCATTTTTTTCCAGAAGTTTTTGGAAAATGTGAAAAAAAAATGAAAGCGCATTTTTTTTACACAAATTTATCCATTTATAAGATATTTCGAACACATAGCATGCACATAGCTAAAATGACACCCCAAAATCCATTCTGCTACTCCTCCTGAGTATGGCGATACCACATGTGTGAGACTTTTACACAGCCTGGCCACATACAGAGGCCCAACATTGACCTAGCACCTTCAGGCATTTTAGAAGCATAAATTACACATCTCATTTCTCAACCACCTATTACACTTTTGAAGGCCCTGGAGCACCAGGACAATGGAATTACCCACAAAATGACCCCATTTTGGAAAGCTAACACCCCAAGGTATAATCTATGAGGCATAATGAGTCTTTTGAAGGGTTCATTTTTTTCCAGAGGTTTTTGGAAAATGTGGAAAAAAATGAAAACGCATTTTTTTTACACAAAGTTTTCCATTTATAAGATAATTCTAACACATAGCATGCACATAGCTAAAATGACACCCCAAAATCCATTCTGCTACTTCTTCTGAGTATGGCGATACCACATGTGTGAGACTTTTACACAGCCTGGCCACATATAGAGGCCCAACATTGAACTAGCACCTTCAGGCATTTTAGAAGCATAAATTACATATCTCATTTCTGAACCACCTATTACACTTTTGAAGGCCCTGGAGCACCAGGACAATGGAATTACCGACAAAATGACCCCATTTTGTAAAGTTAACACCCCAACGTATAATCATATAGAGGCCCAACATCCAAGTAGCACTTACAGGCGTTCTAGGAGCATAAATTACACATACCATTTTCTGACTACCAATCACATTTATGAAGGCTCTTCATATTTGTAACACATAGCATGTACATACCAAATAACAAAAGATTACCTGTGGTTTTAGTAGTGCAGTGGTCCACAGAGGAGGGCATCAGTCCAGGCAGCAGGCAGGGATGTGGTCAGCGACAACAAAAGATATCGTCCAAGCAGCAGGCAGGAATATTGTCCATAGTACAGGCAGAAATACTGTCGGCACAGCCAAAGCATTGGTCCAGGTAGGAGGCAGAGATGTCAAGGCAGAAATACTATCCATAGTCAGTAGAGGCAGCAGGCAGAGATATGGTCCACACAGCCAAGGCATTGGTCCAGGCAGCAGGAAAAACATGGTCTATAAAGTCCTGGGTCATTACAGGCAGCAATATGGTCAGCACAGCCAAAGTATTGGTCCAGGCAGCAGGAAGAAACATGGTCCAGATAGTCCTGGGTCATTACAGGCAGCAATATGGTTAGCACAGCCAAAGTATTGGTCCAGGCAGCAGGAAGAAAGGTCCATAAAGTCCTGGGTCATTACAGGCAGCGATATGGTCAGCACAACCAAAGTATTGGTCCAGGCAGCAGGAAAGGCCATCAAGCTTAGGGCCAGGGGGACAGGGGTAGAGGCTTCTCCCACCCAAACGCTTTGAAGCCTCCGGGAAACCAGACCCTGTTCTAGAACACAGAAAACCAAACACTGGTTTTCTATACTCCGAACACTTTCTGGAGCCCCTCACATATGTGAGACCCCTGTGTACTAATGTATAAGGGCAAAAGATCAGTCCAAGTGGCAGGCAAAAACATGGTCAATCAACAGGCCGAGGTCATACACGTGGAAGTCAGAAACGTGGTTTGAAACTGCAGGCAAAGACATCGTTGGTAAACATGCCAGGGTCAGTTAACGTTGAAGTCAGAAACATGGTTTGAAACGGCAGGCAAAGGCATTGTCAATAAACAGGCCAGGGTCAGTTAACGTGGTAGCAAGCAAATGATCCACACAGGTATTTGAAACGGGAAATGGCAGTCTAAAGTCTGTATTGGGAACTAATACGTGATTTGTGTATGGTAATTTTTGAAACAATGTCCAATGCACAGGCCAGGTTGGGAGGGACAGTCGGGGCAATAATACGTGGTATCTCTTCTGATTCCTCTGCTGGAGCATACACGGCATCTCTTTTGTCGTCTTCTTCCGGATTCTGTGGGGGGGATGGGGAAGGGATAATGTTGCTCGTGGAGTCAACTCACACTGTCGCAGCGAATACTTTCTGGGACGGGTCCTTGCTGATAAATGAGGGCAGTAATAATTTTTTCGATGTACTTGAAGTAGATGAGGGATTGGTTTTCGGAGGATTTTTGGCAACACACAAACGAATTATACATGGCCATATGGAAAAGGTGAAATGCGGCTTTTTTATACCAAAAACGGGACTTACGGGTAAATAAATAGGGCTGTACCATCTGGTCGTTTAAATCCACCCCCCCATGAACAGATTGTAATCGTGGACGCACTTGGGCTTTACAACGGGGCCTTGTCTTCTTTGGATCTCCACCGAGTTGTTATTGTGGATAGTGGAGAGGAAGTAGACATCTTTTTTGTCCCTCCACTTCATGGCCAATACCTCTTCATTCCTCATGAAGGCAGATTCCCCGTTTTGTAGCTTTTGGGTAATGAGATTTTTTGGGAAGCCCTTTCTGTTTTTCTTGAAGGTGCCGCAGGCCAGGGTTTTCTTTTGATAAAGATGGCGAAATAGGGGCAGGCTGGTATAATAATTATCCAAGTATAGGTGGTGTCCTTTTCCAAAGAGGGGGTATGCCAGCTCCCAGACAATCTTCACACTGGTCCCAATATATGTGGGGCAATCACGGGGCTGGAGTTGGGAGTCTTTACCTTCGTAAATTCTGAAGGAGTACACATAGCCAGTAAATCGATCGCACAACTTGTTAAGTTTTACTCCATACCTGGATCTCTTGCTGGGTATGTACTGCTTGAAATTCAGACGGCCAGTGAAATGGATTGAAAGGGACTCATCCACACAGATATTTTTATCTGGGATGAAAACTTGGGCGAATGTCTGGGAAAATGAATTAATCATGGGGCGTAACTGATTTAATTTATCATGGTTGGGGTGATTTTGGGGAGGGCACTGCGAATTATCAGAAAAATGGAGGAAACGCATTATCATGTTGTATCTTGTCCTGGACATGACAGCTGAGTATATGGGCATGTGGTGGATTGGGTGGGTGGACCAATACCCATGGAGTTCATTTTTTTGTGTAATGCCCATATTCAGTGTCCAGTGTCAGACGTCGCCAATGGAACATGCGGGCATAAGATGAAGTGGTATTGGCAGCTATGAATTGTTATGCGTACGGATTGGTTTGGTCCACCATACTCTGTAGCAATTCGGGTGTGAAAAACAAATAAAAATAGTCCAATGGGGCAAAATTTGTGGTGTCAACCTGCACACCTGGTTGTCCAGTGAAATTGGGGACTATTGCTGATCCTGAGTTGGCGGGCAACCACAGGGGGTTTGCCAGGGCATCGGGTAGGAAGGACTGGGCCCGGGCACGGATTAGGGTTCTTGGGGTTGGGCGTGTAGTTTCAGTGCTAGTACTGGGCTCCTCTTCCTGGGGTCTGATGCTGCTGGTGGTGGTGGGTTCTTGGGCCTAATTGTCTCATTCTTTTAGGAGGGGGGGCGGTTTCCTCAGCTGAATCGGACTCTGATCCACTGCCCTCTATTGGCTCATACTCTGAACCAGAATTGTTTGATGAGAGCTCCCCGCTGCTCTCATCATCCGACATGGCAAGAATTTCATACGCCTCCTCAGGGGTATATCCTCTTTGAGACATGATAGTGGGCTTAATGAATATACTGATGGCAGTACAGATGGGTGGCGGTATTGGTGGTGGACCTGCGTTTAGTGGTACCGGTGGCTGTACTGGTGGCTAGCCTATGTGGCGGTACCGATGGCGGTACTGGTGATACGGGTGGCTGCATTGGTAGCGGATTTGTTTAGTGGTACTGGTGGCTGGCCTGTGTGGCGGTACCGGTGGTGGTACTGTGTAGCGGTACCGATGGCGGTAATTTTGGTGACAGATGGGCTGTGTGACAGATGGGGTGTGTGTCAGATGGGCTGTTGGCAGATCCAATGGTACTGGTGACAGGTCCTCTTTATTGGGGGGGGGTGTTGTGTTGTGCACAGTATACTGACAGTAGACACAGTAGACAGACACTGATATAACTCACTGATCCCTGCTCTGCTCTCTCCTCACACGATCGGTGTGTGAGGAGAAAAAGCAGGGATCAGACAGTTACTATTTTTTGTTTACATTAGTGACCAGCTGTGACTGGATACAGCCGATCACATGGTAAACAGCTAATTTTATTGGCTGTTTACAGATCGGGAAAGCGATGTGTCCAAGGGACACCCGCTCCCCCCCCCGATCATGTGGGCGCGCCTCCGGGCACACGCACATTATGCACTTGCGGCGCGCTGCCGCTTACTGGCATGCTGTGATCGGCTGTGTCTTATACACAGCCGATCATACGGTAAACAGCCAATTTAACTGGCTGTTTACCGTGATCAGTGACTGCCTGTGTCCGGCGGACACGAGCCGTGCACGATCGCCGCGATGCGCGACCCTGCGGGCGCGCGCTAGCGGCTTACCCTGAGGACGTCAATAGACGTCCAGTCAGGATAATGAACCCCCTGCCCGGACATCATTTCTCTAGGTGCCGAAGTGGTTAAATACTCACCTACCCTCAAGCCTGAGCCACTGCTCTTAGCAGTAGTTAACAGAAAGCAGAAAATGGGAAAATCTTGCAGAATCTGAAGCTTCTGAGAAAATCTGATTCTTTGTCCCCCACTGCACTCAGTGATTTGATCCACAAGCCCCTACATCACTAGAATAATCTTCTACTGCTAGAAAGATTGGAGGTAGAGGTAAGTAATCCTTGTTTAATTCCAAGAGATTATTAAACTTCTGCAAATATATAACATTTCTATAAATGGAGAGGTGTTGTGTTTGAAGATGTGTTTGAAAGTGTGTGCCTTGTCAGCATGGGCTTCAGGAGTTTTAAAAAGCATCTACAAAGCATTCAAAAAGTTGTGTTGATGATTTAAAGCAACTTTCAGCTCTAGTTTAAGGATGTTAAACATAGATCTAAATGTGAATGCTGGTTTTCACTTTAAACAATGCTTTATATTCTGTATACACACTACAAGCTGAAGCCTGTGTGAACAAGGCCTTATGGGGTTTTTCAGTTTTGAACCATACAAAACTCACGTCATTAAACAGCAATTTAGCTCAAAAGTACACTTTAGAAGGAAAGCTTTGCATGCCATGTCATCACTCTTTTTACGATTCCAATTTCCTGTAAACCAAAAAAAACCTGTTAAACCTCCCCAAATTTGAATATTAGGCAACTAGTTAGTTCCATACTATATCTTTGAAAACATAACTCCTTTTTTTTCTTATTAGTTAAGTGATAACTAGCTGGCCGTACTCTAGTATATTTTCATACAAACATTCGTATGAACATTTATATGAAAAATCACAGTACACTTGATGACTTAAAGGTCATCATTCAAAGGCACTTTAAAATTTTGTTTGTTTTTATCGATCGGTTTTGGGATAAATGGACTTTCCTGATCAAAAACCATGTGCACTGTTTGAAATTTATTTGTTGGAGAAAAAAATTTGAATATCCTCATCACTGCAGTGGAAAATTAACTTTTTTTTTTTTATCCCTAGTGTATGGTCAGCTTTAGTTACAGTGCTGTAACTTTTATGTTTAGGCCATTCTAACAAGGATTTGAAACAATTAACTTAAAGCATATGTTTTGTAGGCAGAATATACATAGCAGCCAGCCACTCAGTGGTGACAGCAGGAATGTTAGTGGGCAGCACTTGTCACAAAAATAAATCAAGCTAGTTTAGTGCTGATATTTAGGTTCCATATTGATGGTGACATCCATCCTCAAAAATCTTTTTAACATAACCACCTTAAAGCTCCATTGAAATTACGTAAATAGATATTAAATCAGACAGACATTTACTAACAGCCTCCATTTTCATGCTCTTACTTTCAGTTTTCCATTTTAGCAGCGGTGAAATGTGCCTAAAACTGGATTCACAGTCTGATAGACACCAGAGTTTGACTACAATGCCCTGTGCACTCTATAATAAAACAGACTTGGTCAGATTACAATTACAGGTTTGCATAAAGTTGCTTGTGATGAGGGCTGCTGTCATTACTTTTCTTTTTTTTATTTTTTTTTTTTTTTTTTTTTTTTTTTTTTTTTTTTTACTATTAAAAGTTACAATTTTAGGAGAGTAATATGGAACAGAATGATATGAAGTGAATGAGGGTTATAGTGAATTCCCTTCGTCCTGCTCGTCGACCCCCCGCCAACCTACCTCGGGGGATCCTGTGTCCATACAGGGGTAATCCCCACGGACCCCCTGTTGTGGACTGAATGGAGGTCAAGAGACTGATCAATTCACCTCCTCGAACTGGATCCGGCTCGAGCGGGTGTGTATTGTTATCGGTTTATCCGAGTCGGATGGGAACAATTCGATGTATATAGAGACGATGCATTACATATGCATTTACAAGAAGAAGTGGAAACATTGTACATAATGGACTTTGTAGTTATTTTTGGGTAATTCCCTTTTTTTTTTTTTTTTTTTTTTTTTTTTTTTTTT
>BLSH010351732.1:3424201-3442820 GCA_018402905.1 Glandirana rugosa | reverse complement strand
TCGCAATCATGACTCCGCTTTTTTTGCGGTCTGAGCTTGCATAGAAGCATGTAGGAAATTGCCTATTTGAGCACTTAGGAGGATTGGATTTCGTGAAGTGCGTTTCCTGGACGCACAGGACGTCCGCTTTCAGGCGTCTGGCTTCACGCCATAGAAGAGAACGTTTGAAGGGGCTGTTCAGTCCCTTTGCATTCAGGGAGGTTATTGTGATGGACATTTTGTTCAGGTATGGAGTTGAAGTAATTCAGCTCCTGGCGCTTAGAAGGTTGCTCTGTGACTATTGCCCTTAGGAGATGTACAATAAATATGGGAAGGTCGTCCCTTAGTTAGGCGATCTCACAGTCGTGCGAGAGCCTTAGCAGTCGCAGGAATGTGAGGGTGGTACACTTGAGTAGATGGATTGTGATTACAGTTAAACCAATAAACAAAAGTAAGAAAAAAACAGTAAGTAAGGTTGTGCACCTTATTAAGTATGGCAAAATGAGTGAAATACACTTGCAAACACAGAAACTTAAACCAGTGTTGTTAACACTCACTATTCAGGTTAGTGTGCCTGGCACACTATGTTCCTTGGGGGTGTGTGGAGTATCTAGTCCACCTCTCACGCTCTTGAGATGATACCAGAGTGCTGATAAAATTTTTGTCCAGCCAGCAGGTACTCTCTCCAGTGGGAGAGGAATGGGACTTTGTAGCCCTGCATTAAGTATTTGATCTGGATGCCCAGGGGTTTTGCTGTCATTACTTTTCTATAGCAGCATAGTGCACTGGCGTGGGAAAACTGGTATACAAAGGTATTTTAAGATATTTCCAATCCAAAATCAGTTAAAAATCATACCATATAATGGTGCAGGATTATAAAGTTTAAAAAGGAATTGAAGTAGCGGCCTTGTTTTTTTTATTATGATGTATACAGGCAGTCCCCTAGTTACAAACATCCGACTTACAAACGACCCCTACTTACAAACGGCGGAAGACAACAGGAAGTGAGAGGAAATCTCCCCCTAGGAAAGGAAATTCACTCCTGTAAGAGTTATTGTGGGAAAAAGATGTCTTCACTGATGCTTTATCACCAATCCTTGTTTCCACAACAACCCAAAATTTTCGAAATTCAATGTTCATAGGGACAGAAAGTAGGTAAAATATTCTAAACAGAAACACAGGCAGCAAAACAAACCTTACAGGGGTGATACCCCTTCCTAATGCTATCTAAAAACCTTAAAAATGATCGTTTGGGCTGGAGCTACACCTAAAAAATTTACCTGTTCCGACTTAAGCCTCGTACACACGGTTCAACGATCGCATACAACAGGTCGTACTCAGGACCGTTGTATGCGATATCGATCGTTCGTATGCACGATTTGAACAGTCGAACATACGACGGTCGTACAAGGGGAGTTGTATGAGCAGACTAGAAAAATTGGTCGCACCACCGTGGTAAAGAAGAGCATGTAGACAGCATATGTGTAAAAAAATGGACCTATCAGTGCCTTAAGATGTGAACTTCAATGCAACATATAACAAGTGTTTTATATATACAGGATACAGAAAAATCCTAACCCTTCAGCATGAATAAAGGATAGGGATGATTTGCACACTTGATCAGTCAGTAGTAGAAGAGATTGCATGGCGGGGTTTAAAGAACATGTCCTTCGCTATAGGCATAGTGGAGAGCTATGGAGTTAATAAAATAAAGGAAAGAAAACATATTGGATGGTGAACAGCTAAAACTACATAACCTACCAGGTGCATATCAACTGATAAGAAATTTGAGAAACATGCCTTACGATGTAGAATACTATCCATACTATTCAGTCTAGCTGATCAAGTAAAAACAATTTTCTGGTATTTAAATAATTCTATCATAAAATATATATATATATATATATATAATTATATAGTCAATAAATAAAAGTAGCATAAAAAGTACATACTGTATAAAGTGCAGCAAGTCTGGGATTGGATCACATTCTAAGGACTTTGGTGGTAAAATTGGTGCTAATACTGATGTATTTTTACATCCGTGTCTTCCTTTAACTTACTTTTAGCAGATAAAATTACTTGTGTGAGAAAATAAAATGGTTTGATGTTATTTTAGAACACTAGAGAAAGAAAAAGGGGAGTGGTTGCCTACAGAAACCTGCAAACTTTCAAGACAGAAACCTGCAAACTTTCAGGACAGAAAATGCAACTTAAAGTGGTATTAAACCCAAAAGCAAATATTAAATATATAGCAGCTTACCAATACTTAAATTTGATGGCTGCATTAGCTTTCTTTTTTAGGCTGTCTTTCATTTATCTTTACCTGGTGATCCAGCCAGTATGTCAGTTGTTTTTGAGAACAAGCTGTCCTGTAGATGTAGCAGTTTATAGTGTTGAGACAAACCATTTACCACTGACAGGAGTGCTTACAATGTTCAGCTTTTATTCATTTATGAAAACCTTTTATTCCAAAAGGAATACAACTGTTGCTGTAACTGCTTGTGTAACTGCAGTGTGAGCCAGAGTTTTGCTCCAATTTGTTAGTGTATCTAATCCTGCTAGTACATCTAATACCCCCCCCCCCCCCCAGATTAACAATGCTGATGTCTGCTGTGGCCCTTGTGTTCCTTCATCCAGAGTGGGACACTCTAATGCAGGAGCTGTGTTACTGGCCAGATCACAAGGTGAAAACAGAGGGAAAGAAGACTAATATAATAAAACCAATGCAGCCACCACATCTAATGATTGGTAAACTGCAATATATTACATTTTTGTTTTTGGGTTTATTACTGCTTTAACATCTTAGTATGTGCCATCTATAGGAAAATATACTAGCTTTCCTAGTTTTTCCTGCATATGGAAGCAAAATGTTACTTTATTAACCATATAATAAAAATATGATCTTTTTAGCAGTGAACATTATGTCGATATAGATGCTTTGAGTTAGCTATACATTTTAGCAGCCTTAAAAAGTAACATTAAATACAGCATGTGTTCCCTTTATGAATAATCAGATATGACAGTACTATAAATCATCTTCACAGTTGAGATTTGGAATTCCCACGGGTCTGCCTTCATCAGAAAATACCTTGACCTCTGTAGATTCCAACCAACAATTTGTATGTATCAGGGATTGGCACTCAAGGACTTGGATCTTATAAGGGTTATCCAGGTCTGAACCATGGGACATAAACACCTTCAACTCGATAAACAGAGTTCTGATCACATCACTCGGTCTGCCGTCAGTATGCTAACATTGTCTGGACTTGGTTAACCTAGCACTACCCTAAAAAAAAAAAAAAAATATATATATATATATATAGTAAATATTCTCCGGATTTGCAAATGCATATCTTAAAAAAAAGGAAATAGTACTAAGTTATATATAAATAAATGTTAAGAAAAATACCCTATTTAAAGTTTATATATTCTAAAGGAAACTTCTGCAGTGGGATTTCATTATAAAACAAAACATAGTTTGAAGTGTACCAATACCGCCTGAATCAGGTATACAGTAATCACATATTACCTAGGTATATCATTGAAGTAAAAGTGCCATATAGCTTCTGAATCTTCCCAAAGAGTCAATACAAATAGAATAGAAGCATTCCTTCCCCTCCACTATCCCCACACGACGGTACTGAGATATGTCTGTATGTGCCAGCATTGTGGTAGGTAGAGTGATCCTTGCTTGCTTGTTCAGATGTAAGGATGGGCTTGGGCGTGTTCACAACCAGAAGTGCCTGAGCCCACCAGGAAGCTTACACTGTGCCACGCTAATCACAGGCAGTGAGACATTTCCCGATCCGCGGCTGCCTGTGGTTAGCGCAGTGCAGTGTAAGCTTCCTGGGGGGCTCGGGCATGTGTGGTTGCAAACACGCCTGAGCCCATCCTTATTCAGGTGTAAAAGTCAGTAGAAAAAAGTTAAAAAATGTATATTTAGTGATATCTTTAGCTTTATTTGGGACAGCAATACTAATGGGGTTGATTTTCCAAAACTGGAGAGTGCAAAAACTGGTGAAGCTCTGCATAGAAACCAATCAGCTCCCAGGTTTTTTTGTCAAAGCATAATTGAACAAGCTGAAGTTTGAAGCTGATTGGCTACCATGCACAACTGCACCAGATTTTCACATTCTTCAGTATTAGTATATGAACCTCAATCTGTCATTAATTTGTGTTATGATGAAATATTTCACACAGGAATTGGTAGCTATGGTAAGTATAAGTTGGAGAATTAGCTAGCTAGCATACCTAAATAAGAAGGTCATAGCATTTAACCAGCAGTTTCTGATTCAGAAGTCATGGATGACTTTATGCATTCCTCACCTTCAAGATTTAAAATTATTTCATTTGAAACCAAGGGTCCTCCTCTTCCCTTTTCTGGCTCTTGTTTACCAGTTGTGGATGTCCATATAGTTTACATGCCTGATAAGAAAGAGATGAATAGGACCCATATAACTGGAGGTTAAAGGATAACTACTGTTAAAGCTCATCTCCAGGCAAAAAATGTTTTTAATAATAAGGCCCCTTTCACACTTGTGCGATCCGATTTTAGCGTGATTTTGTGCCGCAATTTCACCGCGATTTGGGATCAGTCCGACTCAATGAAAACATGTTACAGAGTCATACAGAAGTAGTACAGAAATCGCATCTATATTATTCAGCTGCGATTTGCATGAGACTTTGAGGGTTTAACATTGAAGTCTATGGACCTCAAGTTGCATCAAAGTTGGACCAAAGTAATGCAGGCACTACTTTGAAGTCAGCACGACTTGAAAGTCGTACATATATGAACGGTAGTCATTGGAAATAATGGGGAACGACTTGTCATGGGACTCTGCAGTCCCAAATCGCAGGACAACTCACACAAGTGTGAAAGGGGTCTAAGAGAACATATTTTTTTACCTTTTCAATCTGTGAACTCAAATTAAAAATCTTATGTTTGCTGTAATCATTATAGAAAGTCAGCACAGCACTTTTTGTCCAGGAGACTGGACATCCCCTACACTTTGTGCTGCAGGGTGTCTGGTGTCCTAAACACACCCCTGTAGTTTTAGCTCCATTAGCTATGATTTAAAAGGATTGTAAAGTCAGAAGGTTTTTTTGCCTTAAAGAGGAAGTTAACCCTGATGGGGCTTACTTCCTCTACATTCCCCTGCAAAGTAAAAGCATAATGGGCTACTATGCATCGACTTCTGTGTGCAGCAGCCCCTCTAATACTTACCTGAGCCCCATCTCTGTCCAGCGATGTCCACGAGTGCCTTGACCGTCCGAGATTCTCCCTCCTGATAGGCTAAGACAGCAGCAGTGCCATTCACTCCTGCTGCTGTCAATCAAAGTCAGCAAATCAGGACAGAGGGGGTGGGGCCGGGCCATGGCTCTGTGTCTGAATGGACACAGGGAGCTGTGACTTGGCTTGGTTGCTCCCATAGCAAGCTGCTTACTATGGGGGCACTCAACAGGAGGGAGGGGCCAGGATCACAGAAGAGGGAGCCGAGAAGAGGAGGATCCAGGCTGCTCTGTGCAAATCCACTGCACAGAGCAGGTAAGTATAACATGTTTGTTATTTTTATAGAAAAAAAGAGAGGCTTTACAATCACTTTAATCATTTCAGTGTTTCCTTAATCAGTGGGCAGACTTGTTAAAATATAACAGTCTTCTGCCAGCCTGGCGGCACCCACTACTTACATTCTGTGCCTTTATTCTGAGCTCAGCATCTAAACACATTCTATCAGTACAGAGCTCGGATGTCACCGGCCACAGTGCTGTCTACCACCCAAAAATGTTTACCTATAGCCTGCCTACCCAAGCAGGTGAAATAGGGAACACTGTGGAACCCTTCTCCTAGTGGGTAGAACATAAAAATATTTCAGCCAGCGACTGATGACTTTACAAAGATTGCTCTGCTTGGGAGCAAGGTAGGACAACATTTTAGGTATGGCGATTACTGTGCACAAAAAGAGGAATCCTATGATACCATTCTAATCCTGCCTTTATTATCTAGTGAGCCTCTGATTTTGACAAGTATGGAGGATTGAAATATACCTTTTAGAATTTGCTGGCTACATGCTTGTTCCAGGTCAGCGACTCAGTAAGTAGGTTAGTGAATCGAGATGATGCTAGAGCTTGTATGTTTCAAAGCCAAGTTAGCAACTACAGCTCCTATTGTTAAGTGTTCACGGTTTCACTTTAAAGACACTTAATTTGTTTTTGTGCTACTGGGAGGAAAATAAAGGATCTTATACTAACACAGGGAATTGCACAGTGTTTAGCTCACCGTTTACATAGGATTGCTGCTTTGTGGTGTTTTAATAAATCCCATGGACGTTTTGCCTCAAACTAGAATTGTTGGTGAACTCTGTTGCAATTTCTTTTATTTGAATATTGTACTTGAAACTACTGTACAAGTATATGTACATTGTTAGTTAAATATAGAGTAAGGGGGAGGATTTGATTACAATAATTAAATGTGATGGCTGCAGTCCAGATGGTGGAAATGTTCAACAGATGTGTAGCAATGTTAGCACCCTTTACGAATAGTGTGTATCAAAGCACCACACTAAATAAAAATTCCAGCCACAACAAAATGGTTTATAATTCACCCATTAACTGGACTGTCATATTTGCCTTGCATATCTCTGCATGCATTCATATGTTGTTAGGAAACATCAGGCGGCTAGAAGTGGTGCTTTGATCTGGCCCAGCATGTAGCCAGTGTGCTCTTTTGTTCTTTATGTGAAGTTTTTAAAAGTTCAGATCTTCACTCTCTGTTTAACTCTTTTCGTAAATGAACATGAACCTCGGGCTAGAAAAATGAGCCTCCTTTGACATAGTCATGCTGTGCTTTCCTGATGTGTGAGGGCAGTGCTTCTCAGCCATGGAGTACATTTGGTAATTGTGATGCTTATCTTGTTTGCAGGTGAGCGCCCCTACCAGTGTCCTTACTGTGACAAAGCCTTCAGTAAGAATGACGGATTAAAAATGCACATTCGAACACATACAAGGGTAAGTGATAAGAAGAAGCTTCCGTAGTTCAAAAAATAAATATATATATACCGTATATATATATATACATATATATATATATATATATACACCGCTGTATATATATATATATATATATATATATATATATATATACAGTATATAAATATTGTGTTACAAAGACTAGATTGCATTGACATGTAAATGCAAAGACTCGCGTCTGTATCAGTTTGTAATTTTGCAAAATTAAAAATTCATCTATAGTACTTGATATGAGATTGCCAATATGATACCTGATTTACCACTCCCCTTAACTATGCTTAATTCGTCACTGAAGTAGGAATGCCTAACCAAGTTTTTATGAAACTGATGCTGCATATGTTTGTGAGCTGAGCAAGCATTACCTGGCTTGAAACTGTTATATGTGTGTATTTAAGTGTATGTAAAGGCAAACATTTTCTTGGATAGAGTTGGAAGGGCTAGACCCTCTGTCAAGTGTTTGGTGTTGTGTTTTTCTCCATTGGGGAGATTTAGTTATTTTTTTTTTGTACTGGTGATATCATTATCAATGGGACAAAAGTGGTGAGAAATAGAAAATGCCAAAAGAACACGAGATGAAGAGAAATCTTCCAATGGGGACACCTGTTACGGGGATGTTTAAGAAGAGAATTCCCCTCACTTTAGAATACGTCCAGTAATTTGCTGCTATGTCTTTGGTACAGTTAGTAATGGAGGTAAATCTCCAAACACTTCAGTACATACACTTTAATACTAGTGTTGGCACATTTAAAAAAATATTTTCATAAACATGTCTTATAGTTTTAGGTATACTAATGCATTATTTTGTCCGATTATTGCAAGAATGCATTTTTTGTTAAATAAGGTAAATATGATTTATGTTACATTTGTTTACAAATTGGTAATATATATTCTGTAAATCGTTTCAGATTATTTTACTTTTTAATTATTTTAATAAAAACTACGTGTTAATGTCAGGGCTGTAACAGGGGTGGATGCCACCCGTGGCAGCCATTTTTGCTGCCTGACCACCACACCCCTACCTTCCTCTTGTCATTGGTTGTTAAGATACTGGAGGCTGCACAGCACCATTGGTTGCTAGGATGGTGGCAGCCACACTGATTCCTAGCAACCACTGTTGGCTGCCTGCATCATAACAACCAAAGACACTGTATGGCCCAGGACCGGAACATACATAGTACTGAACGTGCATTAAAGACCAAGGGTCTGGTATGGATACTCTGGCTTCCGTTCCACCCCACCTCCACCACTGTGAGGGCCACCCTAAGGCTCACCGGAGGGCTGGGCTTTGCAGGGGGTGGGACTGGCTGACTTGGGCTTGGTGAGAGGCTGAGCTAGCTGCCGGTCAAGCGTCTGGGTGGATTGCGACATTAAAGTCTGGATCTCTGCAGTGTCTTGACTGGCTGAGTAACGCCAGCCAACAGCAGGCTGAATACAGGTCACAGGACTGCAGATCAAAGTGCACTCCTGAGATCCCCAGGAGAAGCATGGCCAAAAAGATTTGGCCCTACTTCTTCTTTAACCTCCCTGGCAGTATTCCTGAGTGTGGCTCGGGGTGAATTTTCTGTACCAAGAGCAGTAACCCCGAGCCACACTCGGGATTGCATCGCTGGATCCAGGCAGCATTACTTACCTTGTCCCCAGTATCCAGCGATGTCCCCCTGCTGTGTCAGCGTGCTGTCTTCCTCCCGATTCACTCTGTGGTGCCAGGCTCTGTTCCCTGCGAGCGTCGCGTCACACGGGGGCGGAGTCCGGCGGGAAATTCAAATAGTGAAACACATAGTAACATACAGTACACTGCAATCTGTAAGATTACATTACTGTATAAAATCATTTCACATCCCTTTTGTCCCTAGTGGTTTGCCCAGTGCCCTGCATGCACTTTTATATAATATATGTCATTCTTTGTGCTTGGAAATGTCCCTTTACGTCAAAAGTGTTTTTTGATCAGCTAGAAAACACTGATAGTAAATAAGAATCATTTGCAGAATTGAGTTATACTGATTTATGGGGAAATTTGTCATCAGACACTGAAAGTGACGACAGCGACAATTCTGCAACTGAGCAAATTTCTGTGCTTTTTATTTGATTAGATTATTGAATATATTTTATTACTATTATGTTATTATTTTTGATTATTTACAGTTATTTATTATATTATAATTTATGATTTCGTATTTCAAACTTTAACATACCCGGGATGTCTATTAGACTCTTGTTTGCACAGATTTAAGTGAGTTATTCCTAAGAATTACAGGCCTACAATATAAAACACCAAATTTCTTTGCAAAACAATGTACCACTTTGAGATGCAAAAATCTGACATAATCATAACGCCAGGGAGGTTAGACAGACTCTGTCACTGCCCCGATTGGCCAAAGTGATGTCTGTAAGTGACCATTCAAAGTAAATATGTCTAACACAATAAAGGCAGAGGTCTTTAAATGGCATAAAATTCAGTTTCTCTCTTTTGCTTTAACTTGATATTGCATTGTGTAAAACTTATTAGATAAGCTGAATTCATAATCAGTCTATATACTGTATGCCTCTAAGTTATGCTTATAGTAGTATACTTTATTTGTAGGATAACCCTGCACCTTATAGTTCATGTGCATTTTTAAAAATTCAAAATAAAAAACAATAAGAAAATTACGCTAATAATTGTGCAACCACTGTACAGTCTCATTAATCCAGCAATGCTAACAGTCTCCTCTAAGCTCCATTGGTCACTGGAGGAAATCTGTTCGGAGAAGATATTGATGCAATCACTACTGACCTCTCCTTTTGAAAATACTGGTTGTCTGTCTGTCATGCTCATCAGGTGGCTTTAACACTTTCAGAGGCACTGACCAGGAACAGATGTAGAGGTCTGGAGTATTGATTTTACTCTGAATTTTTAATATGCTTGCTTTGCAATGGAAATACCCCCAGATTTTTTTTTTTGCAGGTTCCTTTTACAGTGTAACTCAGGCAAAAAATCTGTCTTTTAGTTTTGGGTAAGGTGAGGAAATATCAGAATCTCTGTCAGATGTTGGTTGCTGTTTGCATCCTCAGTGGGGAGTTTCCCCGCACTCTTTGTTCCGGTGTTCATAATCATCATGTGTGTTGGGGAAGGGAACTATTTTTTCCAAACATTTGTCATCTGTATATGCTATGCTGAGGAAACCTGCTTTAACCACTTTTTCCACATCACTCACATTGAAACTGTTACAGTGTGATTCCAAGCTGTTAGACAAGTTGAGACAGTTATATATGAATATTATTTAAGGCAAACAATTTTTAACTGGGAAAGGTTTCCCACACAATGCACCTACTGGAAGCTGAAAAGTTACAATGTCATACGACTTCTAATATTACATACTATAGAGAGGATATTTTGTCTGTTGCTGGGCATGGCTTGCCAAATATCTCCTCTATTTGTAAATGAGGGATCTCTTAGCTGCCTTACTAAGCAGCAGCACCCGACCATGCCTAACCTTCTTTCCTGACTTAAAAATATTCCAAAGGTTAGTTTTTTTTCTAATAATAATAAACATGTTATACTTACCTGCTCGGTGTACCTCCTCTTCTGGGGACCTCCGCCAGTGCTCCTGCCTCCTACTCCTTTCTGAGTGCCCCCATAGTAAGCAGCTTGCTATGGGGGCACTCATGCATGCTCACTCCCAAGCTGGGCTACGTGTATCCATTAACACACACAGCGTGGCTTAGCCCCACCCCCAGATCCCTTCTCACAGGTTTTGATTGACTAATGGCTCCCTCTGCTGCCTCCATGTCCATTGAAAAGAGAGAGCAGTCGCAGAAGATTTTTTTTACCTTAATGCAGAGAATGCAGCTACTTTAAGCAAACAAAAGAAGTACAGTGAAAAAGATATTCCCTTTTTTTTGTTGGTTAAAAATAAGATCCTTGAAACAAACCCCTGCTGAGAAAATACATAGGCTGCCATTACTGAAGTCCTCTCCTGAAACCACTTGTTGTATGGCTGTTAGGGTTGTCCCGATACCGATACTAGTATCGGTATCAGTACCGATACCGAGTACTTGAAAGATGAGCATATCATGTTGTTTAGGTGTCTTAAAGCCTGACTACAGTCAACAGTATAGCTGGAATAAGCCGCGCTAAAATATGAAACAAAGAACAGAAATTGATAACAATGTATATTGAATTTCAGAATTAATAGGTAATTGAAAAGGACACAGCATAGACAAAGTCCAATCCACCCAAAAGTCCATGGGTATATAATCCTGGATATCAGCCAGAAAACCACCTCTTGTGAAGAAATCCTTAAGTGCCTTAGTGGTGAGATTCAACGTGATGTCACAGACAGATCGTGCAAACCACCACCACACACAGAGGCTTACCAGATGGACTTAGGAGAAACGCCCACAAATAGACCCCACAGGGGATGCTGGTGTTATCAAACGAGTCTCCTCCACGACATCTTCCTACACCCCTCGTTCGTCCAATAGGCACAGAAGTACCAGATGATTTCCCCATAAAATAACAGAACTCACATAGTGTAATACTGTTGATAGTTTTAATTAGACCAATAAAAGAATGGTGCTCACAATGTTTTCAATATGTTTGCGCAATCACAAGCCGGCAGATACTCAAGACAGGAAAGTAAACATGCGGTGACATCAGCGCGCCCTCCCGACGTACGTTTCGTCATATAAAGACGTCGTCCAGGGGATGAAAAATTGACCATATACAGTCAGCAGTAGGCTGAATTTCTGTCATATTTTGTTTTGTCTGCATCTCTTCTAGGGAGATTTATCATACTTCCGTTTTTTTCTTGCTCTTTCGTCTGCAAAGGAAGTGAGGAGAAATCTCCCCAATAAGAACACTAAAAGCAGTGAAAACCTGACAGCAGTTCTGTCATTTTCTCACTCTAAATCTGTCTGCATCCATATTAGCCTATCCATGGTTGTCACCATATCTAGTGTCTCCCATTAGAAGATTTCCCATCTCTTACTGTTCTCGGGGCCACCCAAAATGTGAGATTTGTTTTACTTTCACTTTCAATGATTATGGTAAACAGAACAAAAAGAGAGGGGGAATCAGATAGCCATAGAAACCTGACAGAGGTTGTAAATACTCCCCTCTCTATCCAAAACTAAAAAAAATATTATTTTTAAATATACTGTAAGTCCTGCCTAAGTGCAAGCACCAAAAGGTCCAGTTGTCTGCTAATAATTTTAAAAACCCGAAAACTCTTTTCAGTACACCAAGGTAAACTATGGACTAGGGATGTGACATTTTTACTTTAGCAGTTAGTCAGGTAGTCAAATTGCTGTAGTGGCTACCCAAAATGTTAGGCAGTGATATGGAAGATATATTGAGAACATTTGGTATATCATTATTTACTCACATTATTTACTCAGTTCATTTGTGAAATGTTTGGGTATGCTACATTTTAGGTTTCCAGATGCTTAATCCTTTATTTGCATCTTCAGGTTTCCCAATAGACTACAGTGAGTTTGTTTTTTAGCGATAGATAGAAATGTAAGATAATTTTTCCCACGAAATAGGATACACTCTGTTTTCCTGTGAGAAAAGTACCATGTAAATGGATAATTCTGCAATGCTGTTCTGATAAGCCTCTGTGTATAATATGAGAAACAAATCATGATTTGATTTCTGTTTCTAAAATAAATATGTACGATTTGTACACATTTACTTTGTCATGTTGAAGACTAAAAAAAAATAACATTTTAAAGTATTTTCTCTTTTTAAGTTAATATGAAATGTTGCATATAATTATGTATTATATTTAGGCAACAGGTGGAGCTCTAGCCTCTTTTTCACATTTTGTCCTCAGTCTACCTAGCTGGTTTGCTTTATAATAGCCTGTTGTTTATAGAGCTCAATAGCTTAAGCTGAAATTTAAAGACACGTGTCAGAGTGTGGGTTTATCCCTCATAAAATGGCTCAGTTAGACAAATGCAGATAAAAGCAGCTACTGATGTGTTGTCTCCTTAGATATAATACCCAGGGAATACTTTGTCATATTAAAGGTTATATAAATGTTTATATGAGTTGAGTTGAGTATGAATTCAGAGTACAATTATTTCAAAAAGTCATTGACTTCATTCTTCCAAGCAATGTGGCCTAGGTGCTGAAGGCTGTGTGAATGCATTGAAACTATTGCATATATGCTGTTTTCTCATTGTCTGATCCTCAGCTTTGGCTTGGAAGCTCTACCCAAACTCTCTTTGAGCACTGTACTCTATTATAGCGCTCACCTAGACACCTTTTGGTGATGATTTATCTACAAAGTCCTTAAAGCGGTAGTAAACTTCTGCAAAAAAAAAAATACCTCCTGCAAGATAATATCATAATGTGCTAGTATGCATCTCATGCATGAAAGATTTACCATGAAATGATGCCCTCCAGCGGCATGCTGTCACCGCTGACAGGGCTTCCATCTTCACTTGGTCTTCCTTCTGGATTCTCGGGCTCTGGCCATTTGAATGGCCAAGCCACGATGATGTCACTGCCGTGCGTGCTCGTGGGAGTTACGACCGCGGCATAGAGCGCTGAAGGAACAGCAGGAGTATGACTTTCCTTCAGAGTGTATACGCCGGTGACGTCACCGACTGGCAGGCAGGCGAATATCTTCTAAATGGTGCACGTATAGGAGATATTAATTTTACCTACAGGTAAGCTTTATTATAAGCTTACCTGAAGGTAAAAATCACAAAGCAGAGTTTACAACCACTTTAAAAACACTACCTCCTCCTGCCTATGCTGTATACTGCTGGCAAAAAAAAGATGTGTGTAAATACTTTTTTCAGTCCGCTCCGGTTTTGTCATGTAATGCAGAAAATTCTATCCCCTGTATCAGGGAGTGCTCCACAACAAAGCTAAATTCAGGAAGCCACAATGTCACCCACTGGCTTCCATTGGTCGTTTGTTGTTGGCATCACATGACCGTTCTTGGGTGGATTGAGAAAAAGGTATTTACACACATCTTTTTTACCTGTAGTATACAGCATAGCTAGGAGGAGGGAAGAAGCAGTGTTTTAAGCAGGCATAAATGTAGCCATTACTTACACTTTAAAGTCTTCTTAGGGAGTATACCCACCGGTTGACAAAGACCAGTGAATGAGACATGTCCTGGATCCTTTCTATCTTCCTTTCTGTGTGATGGGGACTACTACAGTCAAAAGACCACTGCTGTGGTAAGTCAGGGCTTAGGCCTTTCTGGGAGCCTAAATTGCTGACCTGAGTCCCCTAACATATTAAATCCTAAGAGTGCCACCTGCAACACTTCTTTGTCACAAAACCAGTGGCAGGAGAGGTGCTGGTACACGTTTTGTGTTTTGGCACTTCAACACTTTTTTGGTGCCATTTTCTGAGCTCACTGCCTGGGCCCCCCTACTGAACCTTTTCCTTTCTTTTTATGTTTCTATATTTTTATTGAGGTTTTTCAGAAACGAGTTTTACAAACATTCAGATAAGGTATATTCCATTTCCTATTAATGTGATGATGGGAACAATGGTACACAGTTAAACTTAAACAATGCAGACTTTAGAGAACAATTAGAGCTGGGCAACAAAAAGGATAAAGTACCAGGCATAAGGAACTCTTGGCAGTGTGCTGGATATTCCGGATATGCCTCCAGTCCACCCATCCACCCCACTTGGGAACAAACTGTGAACGGCTGGGGGCACACCCATCCAGCTCCCACTCCTTCTTCCCTTCCATTTTCCAGTTAGTGTATTTGTTAGAAAACAAGAAATACTTTCATTCCATAATGACAATGAGTTGTAAACTAGGGTAATAATTGAAGTCTGCAAGATGCAGAACATCGCATCTAAAACTTGTTTAGCTAAATAACCATCAAAATTGAGCATTTATAACCAGCCTTGGAATCTGCTTCGTTGTTCATTCATTCAAGTATGACTACGGGCAATAACAGGAGAGCCTAGTTCCCTTTGTGTTGAGAGAGAGATATGGCAAGGGGGGAGGGGGGGCGGCGGGGTAGGTGTGGCATTATTGGACTTGTGTATGCATAGACTTTTGCAACCTCCTCACAGTGGGGTCTCTTACTTACTCAGGCCAAGCTCTATTGAGATTTTAACAGTCTGTGGAATTGCGCTGAGTTTGCAAAGTGCATCCAACATGCCCAGGTTTTGCAGAATGTTGTATGTGTGTCTCTGGCCTGGTGAACGAGGTCCTCAATTTCTGCAATTTTGTTGGAGCCATTCTGAAATACTGGGGGGGGGGGGTGTTGTCCTTCCAGTGAAGAGGTACGCACATTTTAGCAGCAACGATGAGGTGAAGAGTCAAGGACTTTCTGTAGGCTGACTGGTGTTAGGATGTGTGGTGAAGGAGAAATTGTGCCGTTGTGTAGTCTGGCGAGTAAGTCGTTATTTTGGTAGCAAGGGGGTGTACCTCTTTCCAGAAGTGTTGTATCAGCGGGCAGTCCCATCAAATGTGAAGAAGTGAGCCGTGGGCTATGTTACATCTCCAGCAAAGTGGGACGACATTAGGGTAGTATTTATGAAGTTTATCTGGAGTCCTGTACCACCTTGATTAGATTTTGAGTCCATTTTCTAGTGCAGAAACCTTTGTCGATCCTTTATGAACATGGGTGTAAATATGTTCCCAGTCCTTTACTGATAGGTCTACCGCTAGTTCCCCCTCCCAGCGTTGGCTAGTTTTGTTCACTTTAGAATCGCAATCATCGAACATAAGGGAATAGAGATCAGATACCACGTATCTTTGGTGCTCCGATCTGGAGCAAAGTGCTTCAAAAGGGGTGCGATCTCTACACCATGTGGATAATGGTTTGGCACTATTCAGAAAGTGCCTAATCTGTAGGTATTTAAAGAAAGAGTTAGATTGGTCAGGGATTGTAGATTGGAGAGCGTTGAATTGTAAAAGCTTGCCTTTTTTCAAAGAAGTTTTCAGCCCGGATAGATGTTTCCAAATTTATGTGATTTGTGGTGGGATCAGGGAGACCGGGAGGAAACTCTGGGTTACAGTCAATTGGGGTCAAGGGTCCGGGGGAGGAAGCCAAGTTCAGTTTTTTACAGACTGTCTTAAAGCTTTGCAGTGTAGGGCCAATTATAGGGTGGTTGGCGCTCTCCTTTGGTATTAGACTCGACTTGATCCATGGTAAATGGCGAATTGGCAATTGGGAGAATGATTCCTTGAGTTTAATCCAGTCTTTGGTATTGGTGTGGACATGCCAGTCTACCACTCTGGCCAGGTGGCCGGACCAGTAGTATTTATTTATGTCTGGGAGGCCAATTCTTCCTTTCAATTTAGGGGTCACTAAGCAATCCCATCCCAGCTTTGGATGTTTGGAGAGCCATATGAAATTCCTGCTAATCTATTTGTATGAGGAAAAGAATGCCGGGGGAATTTTAATTGGCAAAGTTTGCAGGAGATAAAGGATTCTTGGGAGGGCATTCATTTTGATAATGGCTGCTCTCCCAAACCAAGAGAAAGATCCCGCAGCCCATTTTTGTAGATCTTGTTGGAGGATTCCCTGGATTGGGAGGAAATTTCTGCCGTATAGATCGGATAATTTGGCCGGGAGCTGGACCCCGAGGTAGGAATGGCTTGTGGGTGCCTTCCAAAGGGGAAGTTATTTTTGTCATTGAACTAAAGTGGATTGAGGAAGGGATATGTTCAACGCCTGGAATTTTGAGAAATTGATTTGGAGGTTGGAGAGTGAATTGAATAGAGAGAAATCTTTCAGTAGGTTGGGAATTGAGGTGATGGGGTCGGTAAGGAACATCAGAATGTCATCCGCGTAAGCTGCTAATTTGTATTGGCAGCCTTTTATTTAATGTCTGGATTGGCTCTTAGTCTGCGGAGAAGAGGTTCTAATGTTAGCACAAATAAGAGATGGGACAGGGGGCATGGCTGTCGCGTTCCGTTCGATATGGAGAAGGCATCTGACAGGTGACTCTTGACTTGGCTTCTGGCGCTTGGAGTTTAATATAGAGCAAGGATAAAATGTAGCGATTGCATATGCCCGTCGCTTTGAGAGCTTATGTCATATAGTCCCAGGCCACCTTGTCCAACGCCTTCTCCGCATCAAGTGATAGGAACAAGCCAGGTTTGGCGGATGAAGATAACCAATGATGTAAGCTAATGGCTTTCCCTACGAGGAATAAAGCCGACTTGGTCTAATGATACTAACTGAGGTAGTAACGGTAGTAATCAGTTTGCAAGTACTTTTACCTAGATTTTAACATCCACATTAAGAAGTGATATGGGCCTGTAATTCGATACAATGGAGGTGTCTTTTCCTGACTTCGGTATCACTGTTATATGGGCTTGCAATATGTCCCTATTGGTATGAGAGGAGGAAGATAATGAATTGAATGTTTTCAGGAAGTGGGGCATGAGAGTATCCGCAAAGGTTTTGTAATAACCATTAGTTAGTCCGTCAGGACCTGGGCTTTTACCTGGGTTTAGTTGTTTCAAGACCCGGTTGATTTCCTCCAGGGATATTGAGCGATTCAGATCTGAGGCTTCTAAGGAGGATATGGGTTTGGGACTGTATTGTTTCAGGAAGTTTTTGATCAGCTCACTTGTTTTGCCATCTTCCTTAGTATTCGGGGCTTTTAAATGATAGAGTTTAGAGTAAAATTGGACAAATTGTTTGGCTATCCTTTGAGAGGTAGTTATTTTATTTCCCAGGGGGTCTGTGATCGAGTGAACCATCGTCGCTGTCTTTTTAGTTTGGAGGGCTCTGGCCAGCAATTTTCCTGATTTATTTCCAAATTCGTAAAATAGTCTCTGTGTTAGCATATATTTACGTTTAATTGTTTTCCCTAGCTCCTCGAGTAGTTCTTGACGTGTCTGTATTAAGTCATTTAGTGTTTGCGTGGCTAATGATTGTTAATGAATATGTGTCAAAAGCTCATCAATGCATACTTGGCAGGCTTTCCTTCTTTTGGAGGCTAGAGAAATTAGTTCCCCTCTTATAACACATGTGTGCGCTGCCCATTGTGCCAAGGGAGCGGTCTCTGAGGATTAGTTCTTGCGAAAATATTGTAGTAGGCGTGTGTTGGTGGTCTTTAACCCCTCCAGATCCGCGCTATTGCCGAAATACGGCTCCAGCGCGGATCTGAATTGCTGGGACGACGTCCATGGACGTCGTCCCCTTTACCTGCCCGCGATCGCGGGCGCTCTGCCCGGATATTCTGTGATCGCTGTGTCCCTTGGACACAGCCAATCACAGATCGTGGTAAATGGCCAATCACAGCGGCCATTTACCACATCAACAGCGGGTCCAATGAGAGATGATCTCAAGGGCGACAACTACACCATTTACCGGCGACACTAACCGGTAAATGGTGCTAGACACTAACCGACACAGGTTCCCTGTGTCGCTAGTGTCTTATAGGCCCGTCTCGCGGGCGCTAGCGCCCGTCCATTTCCCCTGCTGCAGGTACCTGCAGCAGGGTCGTTAAGTCTAGGCGCGACCTCGGCATAAAGCCGTTATCGCGCCTAGACCTCCCCAATTTCTGGTGGTTGTGTGCGGATGATGTTATAAAAGCGTTCTTGATTAGGAGTCTCTGGCGAGGGAACCGTGTTACCCGTCGCGTGTGTACACAATATTCTCCCCTTGATTAAAGAGATCGGAGGTT
>BLSH010351732.1:3383067-3411312 GCA_018402905.1 Glandirana rugosa | reverse complement strand
TTTCCCACATTTTCCAAAAACTTCTGGAAAAAAATGAACCGTTCAAAAAACTCATTATGCCTCATAGATTATACGTTGGGGTGTTAGCTTTCCAAAATGGGGTCATTTTGTGGGCGTTTCCATTGTCCTGGTGCTCCAGGGCCTTCAGAAATGTAATAGGTGGTTGAGAAATGAGATGTGTAATTTATGCTTCGAAAACGCCTGAAGGTGCTAGTTCAATGTTGGGCCTCTCTATGTGGCCAGACTGTAAAAATGTCCCAGACATGGGGTATCACCATACTCAGGAGTAGTAGTAGAATGTGTTTTGGGGTGTAATTTGAGGTATGCATATGCCATGTGAGAGAAATAACCTGTTACAATGACAATTTTGTTGAGAAAAAAAAAAAAATCTTCATTTTGCAAAGAATTGTGGGCAAAAATGACAGCTTCATAAAACTCACTATGCCACTTACTAGATACCTTGGAATGTCTTCTTTCCAAAAAGGGGTCATTTGGGGGGTATTTGTACTTTGCTGGCTTGTTAGGGTCTCAAGAAATGAGATAGGTCATCAGTTTTCAGGTGTGATCAATTTTCAGTGATTTGCCGCATAGGTTGTAGACCCTCTAACTTTCACACAGACCAAATAATATACACTAATTTGGGTTATTTTTACCAAAGATATGTAACATTATAAATTTTGGCCAAAATTTCTGAAGATAAATTACTAATTTGCAAAATTTTATAACAAAAACGAAGAAAAATGCGTTTTTTAAAAAAAATTTCGGTCTTTTTTTAATTATAGCGCAAAAAATAAAAAACCCAGCGGTGATTAAATACCACCAAAAGAAAGCTCTATTTGTGTGAAAAAAAGGACGCAAATTTCATATGGGTACAGTGTTGCATGATTGAGTAATTGTCATTCAAAATGTGAGCGCACTGAAAGCTGAAAATTGGTCTGGGCAGGAGGGGGGTTTAAGTGCCCAGTAAGCAAGTGGTTAATATGTCGGGATTGTTTAGGAAGGAATTATCGAGGCGCCATATCATTGACCTCATGGTCGTGTTCGGAAATAACAAGGTCATGGAGATGGGATTATGGTCCAATAGGAGAATTGGGTCTATAGATGTGCTTATAAGAGATGGGAGATCATCATGCGTAATAAAGAAGTAATCAATCCTAGTGTATCTATTATGTGGTGCCAAAAAATATATGAAGTCTTTAGTGTTGGGACGTAAGGTGCGCCAAGTGTTGTGAAGCGTTAAGTTGCTGATTTGCGTCTTGATTGCTTTGAGGGCTCTGTATGGCACTGAGGAGGAGCCAGAGGAAGTGTCCTGAGTGGAGGTAAGAGCCAAGTTAAAGCCCCCCCCCTAAGGTCAGTATTACAGCTTGGAAGGATGTGAGGAGTTGTAGTGTGTTGCGGAAGAAAGTAACTTGAAGCTTATTGAGCGTGTATAAGTTAGCCAGTGTAATGGGTTTGCCATAGAGTTTCCCTTTAAGGAATATATAATGGCCATGTTCATCTTGGACTTGGAGAGGGCAATTTTTGGAAATTTGGATGGATACTTCCTTGGATTTAGAATCGTTATTGGAGGCATGGAAAGCTGTAGGGTAGTTACTGTTATGGAGTTTTGAAATGTTAACTGATTTGAAGTGAGTTTCTTGAAGGAATACCACGTCTGCTTTATGTTTTTGTAAGGTTAAAAGGAGTTTTGAGTGTTTTTCGGGCGTATAGAGGTTGACCTGAGGGGAATGGTTTACAGAGCTGTGTTTCATCAGGGTAAGGTTGGCTGTGAGTTAGCAGATAAAGGAGGACAGAAAGTTTTCTCCTACTTATATAAATCTGACGACAGGGGTAACCAGCCCTCCTGTCCTATATTGACAATTGTCGGTGTGGTACAGTGTATAAGCAATACGTGTGTCTCCAAAGATGACCAGTACTGTTCTATTACCACTGAGTGGGGGTTGGTGAAGTCCTAGCGGAATGTATTCAAGTGTATTCTACTTTAACCCACCGCCACAGGGTGATGTGTTTCGTATGTGGAGGTGAGAGGTAGCAGGGCTCAAACCCCAAAAAGAGACTAGTCCGGGGTCGATAACCTAAGTTATGGTTTAGGCACTTAGCAGTTCGATTGTGTATGATTTTGGCATTAAATTAGGTGAACTGTTTGGGGTATAACCGTTTACTAATAATCAAACCATAATAAGGCAAAGCTTAAACAATAATGTTGTTATACTTTTATCTGTCAAAAACATAGAAGTACATATAACAATTTATGTCTGTGTAGCACCCGACCTCTTTGCACAAAAGTGTTCCCGCTTGTTGACCGGAAGAGTAGTGGGCATCAGCCCTATGATTCTCCTTTTTGTTATTATAGGGGTGGGATCATCTCATTTGACTTTATTAGGTACTTTTCCCCAGTTTTTAGGGGATGATGTTATAGTTCACAGAACTGTTGTTTGGGATCTACATCGAGGCAGTGAGGATTAGAAGGGTAGTCTTCTGCGCAAGGCAGTCAGTGCATAGTGTGTAGTTCCTTCATAAATGGAGTTGTTGGTCCCTCTTGTTAATGTACGAGAGGGCTAAGCCTTATTCACCAGGAGGTAACTTTTACAGATAGCCTCACCTGTGTGATATATGAAGCAACAACTCTGTTCCCAATTTGTGAATGAAGAGAGCCTTGGATGATGGGGGAGATGAGGGAGATCCCGACCAAAGGGTGTGAAGGCTAATGGAAGTTAGGGGGAGTAGAATTGCCTATTGTCATTATATGTAGCCATCTCTGTCATGATGAAGGAGGGGATAAAGAAAGCCTTTCAGCCAGTATCCCTGTAATCAGAGGCATCGGACGCCCTCCACCATAGGGTGTTTTGCGGCTTGGTCTAAGGATCTCCCCCAATCTCCCCCCTCCCAGCTCTTGAGGGGCTGAGGCGATATAACTTCATGTGAGGGCGTGGCCCTCTGAGGGGTACACCGGGGAGCAAGTAATAGTGCATAACCTTGGGGAGTATATATATAACCACTTGAGTACCGCGATGTGGCAGCTTCGAAATATCCCTCTATGACACAATAGGCATGCATGGTGGGGTTCCGTTAGGTAAGATAGCACCAAGGAGTTATAAGGGAGATGTAGGTCTTCTTTTAATATCAGAAGGTCTAAGTTGTCCACATCATATGGAGGTATCTGACCTATTTCTTAGCAAGGGGTGTGAATGATAGAGGTAGTAGTGAATGCAGTATGTAGGAACTCCAACATACATCATGTAAATGACATTCACATATCCACAAATCAAAGCAATCTGTTGTGTCATTGTCTAAAGATCGGGGTGCAGTCTTGTTTGTTGACTGGTTCTTTCATTTTATGCAAGCGTTCCATGTCAATCAGGGATGTGTCCCTTGAGCTATAGGGCTGATCACCTGGGTAGTAATAGCGTAAGGCGGACTTCAGGGCTGGAACATTTTGCTTACCATGCCTGAGCAAGGAGTATGGAGTACATTTTGGACTACATGTGTGGACCTACTCACTCCCTCCAACCATCTGCTCAACAGCTCTACCACTGTAATCTTCTGCACTCTGGTTTTGATGGCCTGGTCCGCAAGGATTCTCAGCCTACTGATATCTCTCCTAAACTTAAGACACCATTTTCTTCTTTATTGACGAAATGTGCACGTCTTAACCTGGATCAGCATGCATTGGCCATGTAAATGGTCACCAGCCTGGCCTAATCCTGAAAATAATTTCACTCCTGCCAATAGCTTTGTCCAAGAATATCCTATTGAAGAGGGATTTCTAAAAAAAGTGGACTGTGCCTATGGTGGACCCAGCCATCTGTTGTCTTAACAAGACCTTAACAATGCCCGTGGAGGACAACCCAGTCTTTAAAGATCTTTAAAAGATTGGAAGCCCTTTCTAAGGCCAAGTTTTCATTTGAAGCCCCTACCCTGCAACTCGTCAATGCGGCCATATCTGTCTGCCAAACATTAGCCGTCTGGTCCAAGAAAATTTATACTGATGAGCTTTGTTTCCAGGAAGGTGTGTCATAGGAATATTGATAAGACTGATCCAAGAATATGTCTCAGAATTCTTGTTCTATCCTGATGGATCCTTTTGTCCTCTAGCATGAGCTTTTGCCTGTGGCTCTGCTCTATTGAGTTGACAAGCTAGGGAATATTTTTCATAAAATATTTAGAATAGGCCTTCTTTCAGTACATGTGGAGGACAGACCCTGTAGCTTAAAGTGTTACTAAACCCACAACAGTAAAATCAGTCTGTTTATGCAGCATAGCATGCTTGTTATACTCACTGTGGAACTTAAGAGGTTAATCCTTTGCATTGTGTAAAAAGGCTGTTTTATCCTGCATGCATAGATCTTCCCCTCCCTGCACTGTCTATCTGGGGAGGGCCAGCTTAACACAGGCAGCGTAGTCCTCCTGCACATTCTCAGTTCTGTCTTTTATGCTGGAGAGAACATGTACTTGTTATCAGAGCTAGCCAGGCCACATGATATTGACATCACACATGTGGGCGTGTTTACAGCCTGTAGTGGAAATTTCCTCCTACCTGAAATCTCAGCACTGGAGAAACTGCTGCAGTTTATCATTGACCGTGGTATACAGATCAGCGAAAAAGGTATATAGTGGCAGTATTTTAATGTAAAAGATTTATAAGCTGCGGTCACTGTGGGTGGGGGGCAGATGAACTATTTTCATATTACTGGGTTTAGTAACACTTTAAATGTTGGTATGTTGCACTTCAGTGCAAGAAGCATCTCATACGTATGCCCTTTCATGGCGAATGCCTCTTTGGTGAATCCTTCTTCTGGGAAACCCTCTTCTGAACCTAAGAAAAGTAACTTTTATTTCTCCCAAGCCTCAAAATTCAAGATCCCCAAGTCTTCCAGCTCCATGAAAAAGCCCTCCTCTTAATGAGGAGATGTCCCACTTTTCAAAGTGGATGTCAGTTGGTATTTGCAGCCCTCTGACCCTCGAACGTTTAAAACCTTTGGGTCCAGAGCATGGCTATAGGCCGAATCTTTGGTCTCTACTTCCATCCAGATTCTTGTTGTCAAACTTGTGAATGTCATTGCAAAAACATTCCTGCAAAGTCTACCATTGCACGTAGAAAGCAGATTTCTCCTGGTGCAAGGTGTGACATTTCATTCCAGAAATTACTCTCATGAATCCTGACTTTTCTCTAGTCTGGTCTGAATTAGTGTTTTGCTTTGAGTACCATTAAGGGTCAGATCTCAGCAATGGTGGTTCTCTTTTTCAGATGCTGCTTGCCTCTTGCTCCTTAGCGATGGTCTCTGTAAAGGGTTTCACTCACATTGTTTCTCCTGTGCATTCCTCTGTGACTTTGTGGGATCTCAACCTGGTTTTGGTGGTTCTGCAAATACCACCCCTTGAACCTACAGTATATTTCTTTCTACCCTTACTCGCAAAGTTGCCTTCTCTTATTGTCATCACTTCCACGAGGATAGTTTGTGAATTGGCAGCCATCTCGTGATACACAAGGTTGTTTTGAGGCTCAAAGCATTTTTTCTTTCAAGGGTGGTTTCTTCCTTCAACTTTAATCAAGTCATCTGCTACCATCTCTTTGTCCTGCTCTTAAACTTCCTAAGGAGTTTTACGTCCATTGTGTTGATGTGGTACTGTACTATCTCTCTGCTACAGCTTCCTTATGACAGTCTGGCTCTCTACTTGTTTTTCCCGAAGGCTCCCATAATTGACAATATGTGACTGTCCTACCATTGCTAGGTGTGTTCAAAAACTTATCATTCAATAAAGGAACTGCAGGAGACAATTCCCCCATGTGTCTCTGTATAAGTGGATGAATGGACTAACTCGGTACCCAAATGGATTTAAACATAAAAATAAAAGGTAATTTTTATTGATATATATAAAACACAAGTATCCAGATACAGTTATTAACCAGTTCCGGACTGGCTCGCATAAATTTACTGATACAGAGTGGCACGATTGCGCGAATCGCCATTTATAAACGGCGGCTCGCACGTGCGCAGCTAGTGGGCGGGAGCGCGCCTGCGGCGGTGTGCTCTCGTGCCCACCGCACTCTCCAGCAGTATGGCCGCGGGTCGGGCGGACTCAATGTCTGCTGGGCGAGCCGTGATCGCCTGGCACAGAAGAAAAACGGGGAATTGCCAATGTAAACGTGGTGGTTCCCCGCTCTGTCAGGCGGCATGTAAGAGATCTACTGGTAACTGGGATCAGTTAGAACACACACAGGGAACACAGTTAATCCCTAGATTGCACCCTGCAGGTTAACCCCTTCATTGCCAATGACATTTACACAGTAATCAGTGGCTATTTACATTTCTGATCACTGTATAAATGTCATTGGTCCCAGAAAAGTCCGCTGCACTATCACAGTCCTGATAAAAATCACAGATCGCCTCCATTACTAGTAAAAAAAAAAATTGTAAAAATGCCATAAATTAATTCTCATGGTTTGTAAACGCGGCAACTTTTGAGCAAACCAATCAATAAACGCCAATCGCGTTTTTTTTTTTTTTTTTACCACAAATATGAGGAAGAATATATATTGGCCAAAATAGATGAATACATTTTTTTTAATTTTTTTAGATATGTACTAGAGCAAAAAGTAAAAAATATTGTTTTTTTTTTTTTCAAAATTGTTGCTCTTTGTTTGTTAATAACGGTGATCAGAAGTGACGCAGAGGGGATCAAATACCACCAAAAGAAAGCTCTATTTGTGGGGAAAAAAGGACGTCAATTTTGTTTGGCTACAGTGTCGCACGACCACGCAATTATCAGTTAAACCGATGCAGTGCCAAATCGCAAAAAGTGCTCTGGTCCTACAGTGGGTAATCCTTCCGGTGGATAAGTGGTTAAAACACTAGTTAAAACACTAGTTTCATACTAGAGCAAGAAATTGTGGAATGTATAAACACATGTTGCACTGGTGCTTGGTATCCTCCAAAGTTGAAAACAGCAGGGATAGTAGATGCTCAGTGTACAGTAAATCCTCTACATGTTTTACGGATATCTACTGCTTCTCCAGGAGGAATGATACTAAATAAGGTCTGTAACAGAAACATAGTGAACATAGTAACAAACAATAATACAATACAATTATGAAAGATACATCAATACTGGAACCAGGGGGCAAAATGTTATTGTCGCTTACCAATGTGGACCAACACTCAAGGAAGACCTAGACCGTAGTTGACATCAGCTCTCCCCTAAGGCAAGCACAGGGGACATGCGATAGATATACAGTGGGTACGGAATGTATTCAGACCCCCTTACATTTTTCACTCTTTGTTATATTGCAGCCATTTGCTAAAATCATTTAAGTAAATTTTTTTCCCTCATTAATGTACATACAGCACCCCATATTGACAGAAAAACACAGAATTCCTGACATTTTTGCAGATTTATTAAAAAAGAAAAACTGAAATATCACATGGTCCTAAGTATTCAGACCCTTTTCTCAGTATTTAATAGAAGCACCCTTTTGATCTAATACAGCCATGAGTCTTTTTGGGAAAGATGCAACAAGTTTTTCACACCTGGATTTGGGGATCCTCTGCCATTCCTCCTTGCAAATCCTCTCCAGTCCTGTCAGGTTGGATGGTGAAGGTTGGTGGACAGCCATTTTTAGGTCTCTCCAGAGATGCTCAATTGGGTTTAAGTCAGGGCTCTGGCTGGGCCATTCAAGAACAATCACGGAGTTGTTGTGAAGCCACTCCTTTGTTATTTTAGCTGTGTGCTTAGGGTCATTGTCTTGTTGGAAAGTAAACCTTCGGCCCAGTCTGAGGTCCTGAGCACTCTGGAGAAGGTTTTCGTCCAGGATATCCCTGTACTTGGCCGCATTCATCTTTCCCTCTATTGCAACCAGTCGTCCTGTCCCTGCAGCTGAAAAACACCAGCATGATGCTGCCACCTCCGTGCTTCACTGTTGGGACTGTATTGGACAGGTGATGAGCAGTGCCTGGTTTCTCCACACATACCGCTTAGAATTAAGGCCAAAAAGTTCTATCTTGGTCTCATCAGACCAGAGAATCTTATTTCTCACCATCTTGGAGTCCTTCAGGTGTTTTCTAGCAAACTCCATGCGGGCTTTCATGTGTCTTGCTCTGAGGAGAGGCTTCTGTTGTGCCACTCTGCCATAAAGCCCCAACTGGTGGAGGGCTGCAGTGATGGTTGACTTTCTACAAATTTCTCCCAGTCGCCCAACTGCATCTCTGGAGCTCAGCCACAGTGATCTTTGGGTTCTTCTTTACCTCTCTCACCAAGGCTCTTCTCCCCCGATAGCTCAGTTTGGCCGGATGGCCAGCTCTAGGAAGGGTTCTGGTCATCCCAAACATCTTCCATTGAAGGATTATGGGGGCCACTGGGCTCTTAGGAACCTTAAGTGCAGCAGAAATTGTTTTGTAACCTTGGCCAGATCTGTGCCTTGCCACAATTCTGTCTCTGAGCTCTTCAGGCAGTTCCTTTGACCTCATGATTCTCATTTGCTCTTATATAGACAGGTGTGTGGCTTTCCTAATCAAGTCCAATCAGTATAATCAAACACAGCTGGACTCAAATGAAGGTGTAGAACCATCTCAAGGATGATCAGAAGAAATGGACAGCACCTCAGTTAAATATATGAGTGTCACAGCAAAGGGTCTGAATACTTAGGACCATGTGATATTTCAGTTTTTTTTTTTTTTTAATAAATCTGCAAAAATGTCAACAATTCTGTGTTTTTCTGTCAATATGGGGTGCTGTGTGTACATTTATGAGGGGGAAAAATGAACTTAAATGATTTTAGCAATTGGCTGCAATATAACAAAGAGTGAAAAATGTAAGGTGGTCTGAATACTTTCCGTACCCACTGTATAAGTTGATGCTGTAAATAGCAACTGAAAATAAAGAAATCTTTCAAAAGGGACACAAGGTAAAAATGATTGCTTCCTACTAGAATATAAAAATGGGAGGGGAGGAAAGAAGGGAAAGGGTAGAAGGGGAAGAAAGGAGACAGAAGGAGTGATGGGGGGCGAAGGGGATGAAAGGGAGAGGGGGAAAAAAAGGGGGGACAGGGGGAGAAAGAAGAAAACTTATCATTCAAATCTATTTTCTCAGGGACAAGGTCCCTCCTTTTCCTGTTAGGGCGCACTCAACTAGATCAGTTAAGGCCTCTTGGGCTTTTCAGCATCAGGCGTCTGTTTCAAGGCTGCCATCTGGTCTTCTGTTCACACATTTGCTAAAGCTTTACTAGGTAGAAGTCCAGGCCTCAACTAATGTTGGCTTCACTTCTTCAGGAAGCTCTGTAATCTATTGAGCTCCTCTGTTAACCTATTGGTTTTAGTGGGCCTGTAAGCCTTTATTTACTGTGCTGCCCACCCCTCATTTGGACTGCTTTTGGAAGTTCCTATGTATGTAACTACTTCTCCCGTGTTCCAAAATGTATGATTGTGAAAACAGGATTTTTGACTTACTGTAAAGTACTTTTGCATTACGAGACACAAGCGCCTCCTGTCTGTCTTTTATCCACTCATGGTATTTCCTGCTGGCATGTTGGGAGTAGGAGTGGTTATATAGAGCTTCCATACAGCTCTTTTTTGACAGTGTACAATCCCCTAAAGGCAACTGCTTTACCCATGTACCCTCCTACTTCTATTATGTCTCACAATGTACTCCCTTATTTTTCTCTTTTCCAGTATGTTCCAAATCTTTGAATATAAATTGTTATATATATATATATATATATATATATATATATATATATATATATTTATATTTATATTTTGTTTATATTTTTTTCATGAAAAATAGTTGCTTTTATATAATTAGATCCTCTTCTATCATCTTCTTATGCACCTTTTTGTTTTTGCCTTGGAATTTGATCCAGTTTCTTTTGACTTCCTTAGTGTTCGATTATTATGTCAAAGGGCAGAGAGAAGCACATCCTCTGAAACCACAATCTGTATTACTTTTGCCTAATATGAAGCTTCCGAATTACCTTTCCCTGTATTCCAGCTTTGCATTTTAACCTATAGGTTTGCCGATTTTGGATGACCCCCAATCTGTTTGATGCTGAGGAGGTCTCAGAGTTCCTGGCTGAAGGGGGAAAATACGTTTCTGATGAACCCCTTAGATAAGTTATTTCCTTTCTATTGCCTCGTAACACAAAGGCTTGGCTTGTTTAAAAACAAGCATATTTGTACTTTGTGTCCTGGGAAATAGAGGACTAAATCTAATTATCTTCTGCATCAACATTTTTTGATCAGAAACACATTCTAGAACAGTTTTGTCATTTCTGAGAACCATTTCAGAAGGAGAAAGGCAGTATCAGTTTGGTCCTAATTTTAACAAAATCTTTAAATGATTTGTCATTTTTTTTATTTTGCTGGTTGGAAAATGTATTTTTGATTTATATTATAAATGTAGTACATTAATTATTAATATTTTTGATTTATAAGGATTTGCTTCTTTTGAAAATAAATGCAAGTCTAAGCTAACAAAACTATTCCATGCCTGTGTCACAATATAAAAAGTAGTCGCTACTCCTTTAAATAAATGTATCTAAAAAATGTTATTTCAACAAATACTAATCAATATGCAGGTGCAAAAAACATTCATGAAACACAAATAAATGAATATTACATCAGAAAAAAACAAGTCCATCCAAAAAATAAATAATGTCCCTCACTACATAATCAGCATCCCAACACTGTGTTTAGGAATGGTGGACTGACATATTTTCTTTCATTCAAAATGATATGCCCTCGGATCACCGACTTGACTTCCAATCTCACTATGGTCTCCAGCAATTAGTCTCTCTCATGATCACCAAATAATGAAAGCCAGAAAAGGATAATCTTACAGTGTAGTAAGATTTATTCAATACAATTGCATCAAAGAATAACATTGGAGGTGTGGCCTGACTCAGTGCTTGATGGCCGCACACTGATCCTGCTCTGCCTCTCAGCGACTCTACAGTCCCTGACACCCGATCATCTGCGGTTTTGCCCCACAACAGCTTACCACATCCCCAAGAATGTCTAAGAGGAAGAGGATAAGGCGTCGAGGAAGATGACGGAATTATTCCCCCTGCCAGCCCGCTCGACAATCCAAGATGGCGCTGGCAGGGGATCGTCTCACAGCCACAACAGGGCTGAGGAGGAGGAAGATAGCGCCCTCTGCATACCAGTGCACCGCAATTTTACAGTAAGTGATGGCTCTCACTCATAAGCATCTTCTGCATCTAATAGCCAAGCCAAATAAATAAATAACACTAAAGTCAGCCTGATTTTTTTGCATAATGTAAAATACGATGTTTCGCCAAGTAAATAGATACCTAACATGTCACACTGTAAAATTGCGCACACTCGTGGAATGGCGCCAAAACTTCGTTACTTAAAAAATCTCCATAGGTGACATTTTAAAAATGTTTGCAGGTTACCTGTTTGGAGTTACAGAGGAGGTCTTGGGCTAGAATTGTTACTCTCCCTCTAACGTTCGCGTCGATACCTCACATGTGTGGTTTGAAGGCCATTTACATAAGTAGACACGCCGTATGTATGCATTCAATTTATCAATTTCATTCCTATCACAGGGAATTTAAACAGGTCCTCTTTATAGAGAGATCTGCAGTACGTAAGACCCCAGATCTCTACTCAAGGCTGGAAAGCCTGAAATAAAAAAAAAATAAAAAAGCGATCTCAGCCTTACCAGGTAAAAACGGGCAGTATTTACATCTGCCTAGGCCGGACGTGATGTCATAATTTCGCGCCTGGCCTCCAAAGGTCATAGAGATTTCCAGGACCATCTGGTCCGCGGTACTCTGTAGGGTAAATGGCTACTGCCGGCATATTCATTCTCAGGCTCGCCGATCGCACGAGCGAGCTGGTAGAAGCACCAGAGTGCAGCGGGAGGGGGCTGTAGAAACAATCAAGCAGCTGAGCCGCTATGATTGGTTTTACAGTTCAGAAAATCACCGGCAGAAAAAAATATATATATCTGCAGGCATCATTCATATATATCCACGCAAAGTCCAGGATGTCATATGATGGCCTTGGGCATGAAATGCTTAAAAATTAGAAGCGTTCTCGAAACCATCAAACCAACAGCATTAAAAGAGTATATTGTTAAAGCGTAACTACTTTTGTTAAGAAAATAATATTTCCCTCTGGTTGATCTATATACATTACAGGGATTATAACTAACTTTGTGTCAGATTCCTACCTTTTGTTATTCTGAAGGAATGTGTTTGTCTGTGCCTCTGTTCTGAGTGGGTCTAATGGGAGTGGTTTCATAATTAACTGTCTGGTGTGCATCTGTAGGGCTCTAATGAGGAAATCTGCTGGGCCTGCATCCCATTAGACGTGTTCCTATTGAAAGTATCTCTCCAAAAATGACATTTTTGTTGCAAGGGATGCCAGAAATCTGACTTGTATCTTAGTGCAGACTTCTGGGAAAACTAGTGAGCCAATTACACAAGCAGGAAATTATGTTTCTGGGGAGTGGTCAGTACGCACTCTGAGTACAGAACAACTCCAGATAGCCATAATGCAATGCATTCTCAGAAAATTATAGAGCTGCAGATTGAAAAGGAAAGGTCATTTTTAATGACATTCAATTACAATATCACGTATGTCGCAATTATATGCGCTATATTATTTTTTTTTTTGCTATTTTTTTCCCCACAAAAGTGGCGTTACCCGTTTACCCTTTTTGAGAGTTCAATCTTGTCTGGATACACCACAGGCAAATCTGCACAAATTACCACTACCGACTCACACATTTGAGACTCAAGAACTCCTCAACTCACCTATACATCAACATACGGCTAGTATATTACGCAACCTTTACCTGCTTAGTACTGCTATGCATATGAAGCCTTATAGGGCTCTTTCCCCACTCTCTATACAGTACCCTTTTGATCTCCGAATTACATCAATGCTGAGGAGTGGTCTCTAGATCCCATTAATATCAATCATTATGTCCTTTACAATTACCACCTCCAACATCAAAGGGCTCAATAGCCCCAACAAACGCTATTCATTATGGTCAGATGCTCGGAAGCTGTGCAGTGACATCTTATGTCTGCAAGAGACTCACTTTTGTGCTAAGACTCCACCATTCATCCACAGAAACTTCCCTCATGTCTACCTGGCCAGTGCACCTCACAAAAAACAAGGAGTAGCAATTGCTATTAAAGATACTGTGGATACCACTGTTGACCAAGGTTGATACATCATACTAGTCTGCCACATCAACAATGTTCTATATACCATCGTAAATGTCTATGTACCAAATTCAAAGCAATTATCCTTTATTGAAAAGGTATGGAAAAAAATGTAAAAATGATGCAAGGCCGTCTTATATTATGCAGGGACTTTAACTTAGTTCCAGATACCTCCGTAGATGTCTCTAATTCTTCTTCACAAAGACCACGCTCCTTTTCTCTGCAGTCCTTTATCCGGTCTAACCCTCTTTTTTAATATATGGAGATGCCAGCACTCGACGGAAAGAGACTACAACTTCTTTTCCAAACCCTATTGCTCGTACTCGAGAATTAACTTAATGCTAACTGACAAGACTCTTCTTCTAGATGTCATATCCTCTACCATTCATACCATAACATGGTCAGACCATTCTCCTGTCTCCATGTGTGTGGGGGAAACAACAACGGAAGGCGCATCACCATTTGGCGCAAAGATCTGACCTTGATGTCTATCCCCTCTAACCAGAAAATGATCATGCGCCATATCCAGGATTTCTTTGAAATCAACACACCTTCCGTGGCTGAGCCTACTACAATTTGGCTGTGCATAAAGCGTACATTAGAGGATTGTTACTAAAGTTGAGTGCTATAGCCAAACGCCAGAGAACACAGCAGTTAAATACCCTACAGGTCCCTATTTTCCGACTAGAAGACAAAAACAAAAATAATCCCAATATTGTTACCAGTAACAAGTTATCTCAAGCCAGGAACGATCTTAGAATCCTTTCACCAGATCAACATGCCAAACATTTACGTAACATTCAATCCAAATTTTATGCTAATGGGAATAAGGCTGGCAAATTACTGGCTGCTCCAGTAAAACAAGTAATGGTGAAACAAAAAAATTCCCTGCATTATACACCCCACTAAGGGAGGCAAACTATATAACCCACAAGATATTGCCAGTGCCTTTAGTGAATTTTATAGCACCTTATACAATTTAGGAGAAGATCCCCACACATCACAACCAGTATAAAATACAGTATCTCACAAAAGTGAGTACACCCCTCACATTTTTGTAAATATTTTGTTATATCTTTTCACTTGACAACACTGAAGAAATGACACTTTGCTACAATGTAAAGTAGTGAGTGTACAGCTTGTATAACAGTGTAAATTTGCTGTCCCCTCAAAATAACTCAACAGACATCCATTAATGTCTAAACCGCTGGCGACAAAAGTGAGTACACCTCTAAGTGAAAATGTCCAAATTGGGCCCAAAATGTCAATATTTTGTGTGGCCACCATTATTTTCCAGCAATGCCTTAACCCTTTTGGGAATGGAGTTCACCAGAGCTTCAAAGGTTGTCACTGGAGTCTTCTTCCACTCCTCCATGATGACATCACGGAGCTGGTGGATGTTAGAGACCTTGCGCTCCTCCACTTTCCATTTGAGGATGCCCCACAGATGCTCAATAGGGTTTAGGTCTGAAGACATGCTTGGCCAGTCCATCACCTTTACCCTCAGCTTCTTTAGCAAGTCAGTGGTCGTGTTGGAGGGGTGTTTGTTGTTGTTATCATGTTGGAATACTGCCCCGCAGCCAAGCCTGTGAAGGGAGGGAATCATGCTCGGCTTCAGTATGTCGCAGTACATGTTGGCATTCATGGTTCCCTCAATGAACTGTAGCTCCCCAGTGCAGGCAGCACTCATGCAGCCCTAGACCATAACACTCCCACCACCATGCTTGACTGTAGGCAAGACAACTTGTCTTTGTACTCTTCACTTGGTTGCCGCCGCACACGCTTGACACCATCTGAACCAAATTAGTTGATCTTGGTCTCATCAAACCACAGGACATGGTTCCAGTAATCCATATCCTTAGTCTGCTTGTCTTCAGCAAACTGTTTATAGGCTTTCTTGTGCATCATCTTTAGAAGAGGCTTCCTTCTGGGACGACAGCCATGCAGACCAATTTGATGCAGTGTGCAGCGTATGGTCTGAGCCCTGACAGGCTGGCCCCCACCCCATTAACCTCTGCAGCAATGCTGGCAGCACTCATACATCTATTTCCCAATGACAACCTCTGGATATGATGCGGAGCACATACACTCAACTTCTTTGGTCAGCCATGGCGAGGCCTGTTCTGAGTGGAACCTGTCCTGTTAAACCACTGTATGGTCTTGGCCACTGTGCTGCAGCTCAGTTTCAGGGTCTTGGCAATCTTATTATAGCCTAGGCCATCTTTATGTAGAGCAACAATTCTTTTTTTCAGCTCCTGATATAGTTCTTTGGCATGAGGTGTCATGTTAAACTTCCAGTGACCAGTATGAGAGAGTGAAAGCGATAACATAACTCCCCATTCACACCCGAGACCTTGTAACATGAATGAGTCATATGACACCGGGGAGGGAAAATGGCTAATTGGGCCCAATTTGGACATTTTCACGTAGGGGTGTACTCACTTTTGTTGCCAGCAGTTTAAACATAAATGGCTGTGTGTTGCGTTATTTTGAGGGGACAGCAAATTTACAATGTTATACAAGATGTACACTCACTAATTTACATTGTAGCAAAGTGTCATTTCTTCAGTGTTGTCACATGTAAAGATATAATAAAATATTTACCAAAATGAGAGGGGTATACTCACTTTTGTGAGATACTGTATGTGCACTCACATTTGTATGTGCCCAAAGGCACCAACACAAACAGTCCCATTGCTCAGAGATAGCCTCGCACTGTTGCTAGCGCCCACAGAGTCAGCATGCGTTCCACAGGTTGGAACTTGTTACCAGCTGTCATTTGGTGCATACGTCCATGTACATGCTGGTGCTTGACCTTGTACAACTGCCTTTTCTAATGCATCTAAATAGGCAGTCTTACATGGAAGCAGTCTGTCTCCGGAATGACAGTTACACAAGCATTGCACACTGTATGGCCTCTCTATGGCCGTGTGCAAAAGCAAAAATTCTTGATTGAATACATTTTACTCATTTTGAGACTGATGATTTGCAGCACAAGAATGTTTTTTTTTTTAATTAAGTCTTTTAAGAAGAACCAGAGCAGGACATTCCACCACTGTTATATCTAGAGCATATGAAGAAAGCTTCAAGAGTTGGAGGCAAAGGAAAATGCTGTCTACCAAACCCTTTGGTTCTTGTCAGATGATGCTCAAACACTCTGAGGTTGGTTTACTTAAACTGGAGAATGCAAAATCTGGTGCAGCTGTCCATGGTAGTCAATCAGCTTCTAACTTCATTATGTTCAATCATGCTTTGGCAAAAAGCCTGGAAGCTGATTGGATTCTGTGCAGAGCTGCACCAGATTTTGCGCTCCAGTTTTAGTAGACCGACCCCACTATCTAAACTGTGAGGTCAGGGAGGTAAGACAGTAATGCATTGTTAGCCATATTTATGATGAGGAGAGTTGTACTGGACAGTAAGAAAAGGCCATACGTTAAGAACATTTTATGAGGTACATGAGCTTAACATTTTAATATATCCTTTAGGTATGCCTATAACTTTACTTCTAAGTTTCAAGTGTCTACCTGTTTTAGGACTGGTTCACAAAAAGATGCAGCCCAGGGTGCTTTTTCTGCATCAAACACGCATTAACAATGTTTAACATCGATTCTAATAGCCCTATTTCACACCAGTGTGGTGCATTCCAGTCAAAAGTAGAACATGTTCCATTTTTTCTGTATGGAACGCATCTCAAACACAGCAAAGCACATCGAAAATGCACCTGAACACACGTCCTCAATTGAGATGAAAAAACGCACCAGAATGCACATAAAACACAAAGGAATGCACCATAATGCGCATGCAGAAATGCATTTGAATGTAGAAATTGTGGTGTGAACTGGCCTTTAGACACCATAGGAAATTCACTGCAAAGAATTTTTGAAGGTGCACATGTTCACTTCATTCTGCTGCACTTCTCATTGCTTCCTGCTTAGTAAATCCTATGTCAATATCTTGTGATATCCACACATGGTACAATCTCATATATTTACCTACAGATATCGAAAGCCTACTTAAACAATGTATTCAAAGTTTTGTATGCAGTCAAGTTCTTACATCCAATAGGTATAGTACAATTATATTGTATTGTGTATGGATAGTTTAAGGTTGATTATTACACATCAGTACCAGCATTTTGAGCATTGTTGTTTCTGGTGGGCATTTAATGTGTTTAATTTGGGTCATTATCAATAGTTATGTGTGGCAGAAGTGTAAATATTTGCTCAAAGAGTAATTGCAGCATGATAGAAACCTATCATGCACCTTTGATTATGGTCTGCAAGTCTCACTTTTTGCGTTGTTTTAAGGGAGACATACAACACTAGCTCATTCCTGTAGAAAATTCCATTGAGTTATTGTAAAATATTTGACCATTTGAACATTCTTCTTCTGTCTTGGAGTTCCCCTCTCCTCTTTCATACTTTATATCGTATTAAAGAATTTAAACTATATGTAGACAAAACCTAGCTTTCACTGATATCATTAATGTGTGTCAACTCAATCCTTATGCTAGCCTGAGCGCTAAATAAATTAGCATTTACTAAGCACTGATGAAAAGGAATTCCAATGTTTGACTAACAGCTGCCAAGAGTGCACACAGTAGGGAACCCTATGTAGATTTGGATGGCTCAGCTCAAAGAGGAAGAAGAAGTGTTGATGGAGGACCACCCTTGGAAAACAGGGGTATCGTTGCCAATGATTTCACTATTGCAATTACACACATGCCAATCGATATAAAAGCAATGTCGCAGTAACATAAAAACCAGAGCCCTTGGAATATTCCATGTGTGATTTCATGAAAGTGATATGCAGTGTCATGACCCCATAGCTCTTTTTGGTTTCCGCTCAGCACGAGGTGTTCACTGCTCTGACCCTTGCAAATCTGGACAGAGCTTGTGAATAATAGTAGCTCCACACTATAATGAGTATGCCAGTGTTTTGTTTAGTCTGTGGCTAACAACAGTTAATAAAACCATCTACTGATTAATTACAAAATCTTTCATCCTTTCTCAGAGTTTATGCTTTTCAGAAATGTTCTCTTGATATTCTCAAAGTAAAGCATGGCAAATTCTTATTGATACAAAATAGACAGTAAACATTAAACTACAAAATCAGCCATGCCAACACTTTAGGGACAAACCATATATTTGGATAATGTATATGTGTCTTATCGTCCAATATATAGAATTGCCTGAATCTCCCAGGAGACAAATGACTGTTCAAAAGTGTTATTTCTGTTCTGTGCCTGCTTTGTATACAGTGGGGGAGATTTACTAAAACTGGTGCACACATATTCTGGTGCAGCTATGCATAGTAACCAATCAGCTTATAACTTCAGTTTGTTCAATTAAGCTTGGGCAATACAACCTAGAGGCCGGGATCACACTGGTGCGACACGAGAGTCTTACGACTGTGGATCTGACTTTGCCCTGCGAATTCACATTCGACTTCCATTCAACTTTAATTAATGTGGGATCCGACTTTTATCCCGACAATACCATACTCTTTGTATCTGATATGAATCTTGAGCAGGAACCCCTTGCCAAAATAAAAAAAATGGCGTAGGGTTCCCTCCCCCCCAAGAGCATACCAGACCCTTCAGTATGGATTTTAAGGGGAACCCCCGCGCCTAAATAGAAAAAAACGGCATGGGGTCCCCCATTGGGGGACAAGGGCCTCTTCTGGACAACCCTGGGTGGTGGTTGTTGGGGTCTGCGTGCGGGGTGTTTACCGGAATCTAGAAACCCCCTTTAAGATGGGGCCCCCCAGATCCCGGTCCCCCCACCCTATGTGAATGGGTAGGGGTACATTGTACCCCTACCCATTCACAAAAAAGTGTCAAAGAAATAAAACCAGCACTCAGGTTTTTAACAAAGTCCTTTATTGAAGCAGCTCCAGTGTCTCTTCTCCCTCCGATTTCTTCTTCCTCCGGTGATGTATTCAACCTCCGGTTGTTCGGGCTGTGCTGATGTCTTTTTCCCCTGGTTCTTCTCTCCGCTGATGCCTTCTTCCTCTGCTGGTTCTTCCTTCGATCTTCTCCCATTGCTAGCTCCCGCAGTTGTACAAGCTCCGCTCTCTGCAGGTTTTTTTATAGCCATGGGGCTTTGCCATCCGGTGATGTCATCCAGAGACCCCGCCCCTTGTGACGTCACTACCCCGGGCATGATAGGGCAGCGACGTCACAAAAGTCGGGTTCTCCGGATGACATCACTGGATGGCCTCACCCCATGGCTATAAAAGAACCTGCAGAGAGTGGAGCTCGTACAACTGCAGAAGCTAGCGTCGGGAGAAGATCAGAGGAAGAACCGGCAGGGGAAGAAGACGGCAGAGAGAAAGAATGGAGGGATAACTGGCAGAGTAAGAAGACAGCAGAGAGAAGGAATGGAGGAAGAACCGGCAGGGGAAGAAGACAGCAGAGAGAAGGAATGGAGGAAGAACTGGCAGAGGAAGAAGACATCAGCACAGTGAGAAGATCCGGAGGATGAAGACAATCGGAGGGAGAAGAGACGCTCGAGCTGCTTCAATAAAGGACTTTGTCAAAAATCTGACTGCTGGTTTTATTTCTTTGACACTTTTTTTGGTGAATGGGTTAGGGTACAGTGTACCACATTCTCATTCACATAGGGTGGGCCCAGGGTTGTTGGGAAGAGGCCCTTGTCCTCGCAGAGCCCCCCTGCCCCAAGGCACCCATCCCCCCATGTTGAGGGCATATGGCCTGGTATGGTACAGGAGGCCCCCCCTTTCCTGACCTGCAGGCTCATGTTTGGCCATGTAAGAGTCACAATAATACTAGAATTGATGCAAACTGTCCCTCGAGTGGGCTTTGCAATTGTCTGACTGGTGACATTTGGCAGTGCAAACCGCATCAAACCAGAGTACCAAATCCTATATGAGGGCTAGAGACCAGTGTATGTGACAGACAAGCATGGATGAAGATCAAGTAGGCATCAGAATGGGTAAGGTGACTTTTTAAAGCTTGATTTTCACACATTTTTCAAGCAACGACATTTTCACTAAACTGGAAAAAATAATATTCTCATTCCCATGTTTAAAATGTTTAACACTTTTAAAGAGGAAAACAAGCTTTCTGTTTTTGTTTTTTTTTAACAACTATACAGTAATTGAAGGGATGTAGGGTATAATATATAGTTTGCCACACACATTGAAAAACACATTGAAAAACTTTAGAGCAGCCCAATCTCTTAGCAATCCATTTCTAAGTTTGATTCTCAAATCATATCATTTTCATGGACTGACTGGAGGAAGAGAGAGACATCTGTGTTCCTGATTAGCAGCAACACAAGATCTCTCTCTTCATCTCTCACAGAACGACAGTCTGCCTTGTTTACATAGACAGACCGCTGTTCTGCCTCTCCTTTGAATGATCACAAGTAACCAGGGCCGGCTCTACCACTAGGCGGAGTAGGCGGCCGCCTAGGGCGGCCCAGGGTGCCCGGCCGCTGTTGATCCCTCACTGCTCTGCATCGATCACTCATGTCACTGGAGAGCCGTGGCTGACAGCACACCAGGGCGGTAAAATGCGCCTGCTGTGAACAGTGAAGACATCCCCACCGTCCCGGAGTCTGTGCAGAAACAATTTGCCCTCTCCACCCCATTAATGTCTAAACCACTGGCAACAAAAGTGAGTACACCCCTAAGTGAAAATGTCCAAATTGGGCCCAATTAGCCATTTTCCCTCCCTGGTGTCATGTGACTCGTTAGTGTTACAAGGTCTCAGGTGTGAATGGGGAGCAGGTGTGTTCAATTTGGTGTTATCTCACTCTCTCATACTGGTCACTGGAAGTTTAACATGACACCTCATGCCAAAGAACTTTATCAGGAGCTGAAAAAAAGAATTGTTGCTCTACATAAAGATGACCTAATCTATACGAAGATTGCCAGGACTCTGAGTTGCAGCATAGTCACAAAGACCATTCAGCAGTTTAACAGGACAGGTTTCATTCAGAACAGGCCTCATCATTGTCAACCAAAGAGTTTGAGTGCATGTGCTCTGTGTCATGTGCGCTGCATTGCTGCAGAGGTTGAAGGGATGGAGGTCAGCCTGTCAGTGCTCAGGCCATACTCTGCACACTGCATCAAATTGGTCTGCATGGCTGTCGTCCCAGAAGGAAGCATTCTAAAGATGATGCACAAGAAAGCCCACAAACAGTTTGCTGAAGACAAGCAGACTAAGGACATGGATTACTGGAACCATGTACTGTGGTCCGATGAGACCAAGATAAACGTATTTGGTTCAGAATGTGTCAAACATGTGTGGCGGCAACCAGGTAAGGAGTACAAAGACAAGTGTGTCTTGCCTACAGTCAAGCATGGTGGTGGGAGTGTCATGGTCTGGGGCTGCATGAGTGCTGCCAGCACTGGGGAGCTACAGTTCATGAGGGAACCACACCTCCAAGATGACCACTGCCCTGCTAAAGAAGCTGAGGGTAAAGATGATGGACTGGCCAAGCATGTCTTCAGACCTAAATCCTATTGAGCATCTGTGGGGCATCCTCAAACAGAAGATGGAGGAGCGCAAGGTCTCTAATATCCACCAGCTCTGTGATGATATGGAGGAGTAGAAGAGGACACCAGTGGCAACCTGTGAAGCTCTGGTGATCTCCATGCCCAAAAGGCAGGGCTGGAAAATAATGGTGGCCACACAATATATTGACACTTTGGGCCCAATTTGGACATTTTCACTTAGGGGTGTACTCGCTTTTGTTGCCAGCAGTTTAGACATTAATGGCTGTGTGTTATTTTGAGGGGACAGCATATTTACACTGTTATACAAGCTGTACACTCACTACTTTACATTGTAGCAAAGTGTTATTTCTTCAGTGTTGTCATATAAAAAGATATAATAAAATATTTACACAAGTTTGAGGGGTGTACTCACTTTTGTGAGATATTGTTCATCTATAGCAATTTTATACAATGAATGCAGTTATGCTGATCCCTTGTATTTACTAGTGATTTTTAATGCCCACGTATGTAATATATCACAAAAGTGTCCAGGTAACGCTCCCAAGTAACCATTTGTAACCATGAATTCTGCAGCACATAAACGTATTCGTCTACTCCTGTCACAGACTCAGCGGGCTGTCTAGTTTGCCCGCCACAGGCGCACACTAATCCAGACACTCGTATAACTTGAAATTTGCTCCGATCATAAATTCTAGTAAAAGTTATAAGCACATGTGTGTCCTGTATGTGTAGGAGTGTGGTGTGTCTTTATTACTCATTGGAAAAAAGAATGAACATGGTATACATGAGAGACCAACATTTAAGTCATTTCTGAATTAGTAAATGTTAAAGCTGCGTAAGCATGTACTTCTCCCTATTAATTTATCAATCCTCTAGGACTATTATTGGGGTTGGATAGCTATAAGAATTAAAATACTTGAACAAATACTACACAAACAAATATTTGGATATTTACAATATATATTTGAGAAATTATTACCTGCAACGTGCAGCAAATTGCCAGAAGAACGCTAAAGTATGTTTAAAAAGAAATATCACTACATCTTTAGAATCTTTATTAAATTCTCCAGAGGACCAAGTGCGTGTAGTACTTTGTCCTCTCGGAACCCATCCTGTGATTGCTGACCACATCCTGTGTGGTCAGCTTACCCTCCCTTTCCCACTGCTGTCTGACTTCACTGTTAGCAAGGAGACAGATATGTAATGAGGGCTTTTTTTTACTGGAAGCAGGCACACACTGGAGACAGGAGCAGTTATTCAACACAACAGGGAATGGAATCATCTGCATTAGTCTGCATAACACAAGGCACTAGTTAAAGATCAGTAATTGCTGTGGGCTGTGTAATTTATCTGCTCATGCAGTGGATGTTTACAATCAGACAGCAGTTAGATTGCATATCCCCACAGCACTGACTGATCATTTACTAATGAATTTGTAAATGATCAGTCAGCACTTTGGGGCTGTGTGATGGATCGGCCAGCTGCTAGTAAACATGCACAACACTGACAGACTGAAAATACAGCCCACCAGCACTGACTTTCACAATAGTAAACCATCAATTAACATTTCAGGGCTAGCAGCTGGCAGATTTATCACACAGCCCCACAGTGCTGACTGTTCATTCACATAGTAAGCGATCAGTCAACGTTGAGGTATGTGTAATAGATTTTTGACTGCTAGTAAATATACACTGCATCAGCATATAGACCACACAGCCCTGTTAGCCCTGACTAATCATGTACTGTTGAATGTGTGAATGAACAGGCAGCACTGCAGGGCTGTACCCAGTGAAAACATAGGCAGAATCAATACAGTGAGAATCTTAGTGAGAGGGTGGTGCTTAGTGCTGTAACTCCCCCTAGGAACATCCATAAATTGGGCTTTAGCCTGGGGTAGAGCTACAGAAAAAACAGAAAAGAAAATGTGCTTTTAATACACAAGGGAACTACAGATCAGAACAGGACCAAGCCTATTTTTTAGGCTGTACTGATTCTTCTGTGCATACTTTAACTTTAAATAAAATCGTATCAGATTAATAATGTAAAGAGTAAAAACATGTTAAAACTGGGAAAATTGTGATTAATGTCTGATTAGTGGACGCCTTTCTTTTCACCATATACCAGAGGTGGGTAAGAGAGGAAACAATGATACTGCTAAACCTAAAACAATTTTTTTTTAAAATCTTATTTATCATATTTACTTGTTGATCTTAGGAAACTGTATTCGGTACTATTTTCAAAACAGTTGGGACGCTGTGTAAAATCTACATAAAAACAGAATTCTATGATTTGCAAATCTTATAAACCCAAATTATATTCACAATAGAAAATAGAAAACATATAAAATGTTTAAACTGAGAAAATGTACCATTTTAACGGCTTCACATTCGCAATGATCGAGAGGTAATTTTTTAGCCCCAGCGATTTCATACAAGGTTAATATGATCCAAGTTGCTCCATCACTTTTACAGGTGGCAGAAGCCCCCCCCCCCCCTCTTGCTGCCACTGCCTATACTGGATTTTGCTGTGCCATCAGGGAGCCTACGTACAATGCAACTGGTGGCATCTGCTTCACTGGACACAGGGTTAAGAAAAAAATAAGGTCATTTTGAATTTGATGACAGCAACACGTCTCAAAAAAGTTGGAACAGGGCAAAGTATGTGGTACTAACAAGGAACTGCTGAAAAAACATTTTGCAACTAGTTAGGTTAAATGGCAACAGGTCAATAACATGATTGGGTATAAAAAGAGCATCTTAGAGAGTCATAGAGTCTCAGAAGTAAAGATGGGCAGATGGTCACCAATCTGTGAAAAGCTGTCTAAAAATTGTCAATTTCAGAATAATGTTTTTCAATGTAAGATTGCAAAGACTTTAAATATATTATATCTACAGTACATTATATCATCAAAAGATTACGAAAGTCTGAAGAAATCTCTGTGCACAAGAAACAAAGCCAAAATGCAATATTGAGTCCCCATGATATTCGAGCCCTCAGACAGCACTGCATTAAAAGCAAGCATGATTATGTGATGGATCACTGCATGGGCTCAGGAATATTTCCAAAAATCACTGTCTGTGAACACAGTTCACCGTGCAATTCAAAAATGTAAGGTCAGCTCTATCATGCAAAGAAGAAGCCATATCTGAACATGATTCAGAAACAATGGCATCTTCCCTAGGCCAAAGCTAATTTAAAAAGGTCTGTTTCAAAGCAGAAAACTGTCCTGTGGTCTGAATAATCAATATTTGTCTTACTTTTTTGTCTTACTTTTCATGTAATAATGTGCGCCACGTCCTCAAGACTAAAGAGCGGGGGGAACTTCCAGCTTGTTATCAGCATTCAGTTCAAAAGCTTGCATCTCTGATGGTGTACGGGTGCAATAGTGTATATGGAATGGCCAGCTTGCACACCTGAAAAGATATATCCAGGTTTTAGACTAGCAAATGCCCAGGCAAGAATGGAACGACATTCTTCTCCCAAAACTCCAGTAACTGATGTTCTCAGTTCCCAGACATTGTCAAGTGTTGTTAAAAGAACAGGAGGTGTTACACCATGGTAAACATGGCCCTGTCCCAACTTTTTGGGAATTAGGGTTGTACTTTGCCAGCATTTTGTTGTCCTGTCCGAAATTTTTTGAGACATGTTTCTGCTGTTAATTTGAACTTTACCTTATTTTTTTCTTAAAATGGTACATTTTCTCAGTATGAATGTTTGATGTTTTCTGTTTTTTATTGTGAATAAAATATGGGTTTCTGAGATTTGCAAATAATTGCATTCTGTTTTTATATAGATTTTACACAGAATCCTAACCTTTTTGGAATTAGGTTTGTAGATTAAAATGTAACTTTTCTTGTTGTGCTTTGCCAGAAAAAATGTTTCAACTCTAAAAACTCTTAGCTCATAACGTTAAGGTATTCACATATACAATACATAACATTATAACCAATTAAATGTTTCCATCTATCAGCAAATCTTAGAACCTTGAATGGGTGGATAATTGTTATCCTGCAGTAACACTGATGCTGGTATTGTCTGCTCAGTGCATAGAAATGTACGTGTGTATGATACAATAAAGTATACAGTATATATATATATGTGTGTATACAGTATCTCATAAAAGTGAGTACACCCCTCACATTTTTGTAAATATTTTATTATATCTTTTCATGTGACAACACTGAAGAAATTACACTTTGCTACAATGTAAAGTAGTGAGTGTACAGCTTGTGTAACAGTGTACATTTGCTGTCCCCTCATAATAACTCAGCACAGCCATTAATGTCTAAACCGCTAGCAACAAAAGTGAGTACACCCCTAAGTGAAAATGTCCAAATTGGGCCCAATTAGCCATTTTCCCTCCCCAGTGGCATGTGACTTGTTAGTGTTACAAGGTCTCTGGTGTGAATGGGGAGCAGGTGTGTTAAATTTGGTGTTATCGCTCTCACTACTCTCATACTGGTCACTGGAAGTTCAACATGGCACCTCATGGCAAAGAACTCGCTGAGGATATGAAAAAAGAATTGTTGCTCTACATAAAGATGGCCTAGGCTATAAGAAGATTGCCAAGACCCAGAAACTGAGCTGCCACATAGTGGCCAAGACCATACAGTGGTTCAACATGTCAGGTTCCACTCAGAACAGGTCTCGCCATGGTCGACCAAAGATGTTGAGTGCACGTGCTCAGCTTGATATCCAGAGGTTGTCTTTGGGAAATAGATGTATGAGTGCTGCCAGCATTGCTGCAGAGGTTGAATTAGTGAGGGGTCAGCCTGTCAGTGCTCAGACCATACGCCGCACTCTGCATCAAATTGGTCTGCATGGCTGTCGGCCCAGAAGGAAGCCTCTTCTAAAGATGATGCACAAGAAATCCCGCAAACATTTTGCTGAAGACAAGCAGACTAAGGATATGGATTACTGGAACCATGTCCTGTGGTCTGATGAGACCAAGATAAACTTATTTGGTTCAGATGGTGTCAAGCCTGTGTGGTGGCAGCCAGGTGAACAATACAAAGACAAGTGTGTCTTGCCTACAGTCAAGCATGGTGGTGGGAGTGTCATGGTCTGGGGCTGCATGAGTGCTGCCAGCACTGGGGAGCTATAGTTCATTGAGGAAACCATGAATGTCAACATGTACTGTGACATACTGAAGCAGAGCATGATCCCCTCCCTTCGGAGACTGGGCCTCAGGACAGTATTCCAACATAACAACCCCAAACACACCTCCAAGACGAACACTGCCTTGCTAAAGAAGCTGAGGGGAAAGGCGATGGACCGGCCAAGCATCTCTCCAGACCTAAACCCTATTGAGCATCTGTGGGGCATCCCCAAACAGAAGGTCTCTAATATCCACCAGCTCTGTGATGTCATCATTGAGGAGTGGAAGAGGACTCCGGTGGCAACCTGTGAAGCTCTGGTGAACTCCATGCCCAAGAGCAGGGGTTAGCAACCCTTTCCACTTAAGGGCCGGAGGGCCACATTCACCTGCTAATAAATGAAGATAATAATAATCTTAGTAATAATAACAGTAAAGGTTTACCTCACTTTAAGGTGCTTCACTAATACAAAGCCAGTTCATCCTGAGGGAGCACGTAGCTGGGGATTCGGATTTCACTGCCCCCTCTCCCATCCTGGCACCCAAGGATGGCTGATGCCAGCCCTGCCAGCCAGCATGGTCTGGAGATGGTGTTCCTGTCCTAAGGGGTAATGGGATTCCTGTCACCAGGGGTGATGGGGTACCTTTCCCCAGGGGTGATGGGGTCCCTGTCCCCAGGGGAGAAGGTATCCCTGTCCCCAGGGGAGATGGGGTCCCTGTCCCCAGGGGTGATAGGGTACCTGTCCCCAGGGGTGAGAGGGTCCCTGTCCCCAGGTGAGAAGGGATTCCTGTCCTCAGGGGTGATGGGGTCCCTGTTCCCAGAGGTGATATGGTACCTGCCCCCAAGGGTGATAGGGACCCTGTCCCCAGGAGTGATAGGGTCCCTGTCCCCAGGTGAGAAGGGATCCCTGTCTTCAGGGGTGATGGGGTCCCTTTCCCCAGGTGAGAATAGATCCCTGCCCCCAGGGGTGATGGGGCCCCTGTCCCCAGGGGTGATGGGATCCCTAATAGGGTCCCCACATTGAAGTGTTTTCTGTACCCCATAGCAGTGTCCTCTGCCCCCCTTAACATCACTCCCATAGTGTCACCTGCCCCCTCCCCCCATAGCTAGTTTCCTGTGCCCCCAAAGCAGTGTCCTCTGTCCCCTGCACCCACCCCCCCACTGTAGTGCCCGTCTCCTGTGACGATACCCCATGTCTTTTGTGAAGTTACACCCCTGGGATAATCCCTAGGGTAGTGGGGACCCCTGTCCCCGGGGTAGTGGGGACCCCCGTCCCTAGATAAGAGTGGACCCCTTTCCCTGGGGTAGTGGGGACTTCTGTCCCTAGGGAAGAGTGGACCCCTGTCCCTGGGATAGTGAGGACCCCTGTCCCAGGGATAGTGGGAACCCCCGTCCATGGTATAGTGGAGACCCTTGTCCCTGGGGTAGTGGGGACTCCTGTCCTTAGGGAAGAGTGGACCCCTGTCC
>BLSH010351732.1:3360260-3374729 GCA_018402905.1 Glandirana rugosa | reverse complement strand
AGGCTGAGATCAGAAAAAAAAACTGACGATTTCAGCCTTTCCTTCCCCTTTAACGGCTGTTGTTTACTTCGGAGACCCGGAAGTGACGTCACGACGTGCGCCCGGGCCTCCGAGAGCCATAGAGATGACCGAGGGACATCTGTCCCTCGGAAATCTCTGGCACCAGCATCCGGCGGCAGGCGATTCCTTCTCCCGGTCACCGATCGCTCAGGTGAGTCGGGAGAAGCACCGGAGGGCGGCGGGAGGGGGGACGTCCCCTCCCGCCGCCTGTAAGAACGATCAAGCGGCTGACCTGCCGCTATGATCATTCTTACGGTGATGGGAATCGCCTGCTCTAAAAAATGATACCTCAATGATGCCTGCAGGTGCCGGCATCATTGAGATATCACCACTGAAACCCCAGGACGTCAATAGACGTCCTGCAGACGGGAAGTGGTTAAATGTCGCCAATGGAGATTTTTAAATTGCAAAGTTTGTCGCCAATTTTGACGCAATTTTGAAGCATGACATGTTGGGTATCATTTTACTCGGCGTAACATTATCTTTCACAGTATGGAAAAAAAATGGCCTAACTTTACTGTTTTCTTATTTTTTAACTAAGAAAACTGAATTTATTTTAAAAAAAGCACGCTTGGAAGACCGTTGCGCAAATACGGTGTGGCATAAAGTTTTGCAATGACCGCCATATTATTCTCTAGGGTGTTAGAAAAAAATATATAATGTTTGGGGGTTCTAAGTAATTTTACAGCAAAAAAAACTGTTTTTAACTTGTAAACAACAAACCCAAAAAACAGGCTCGGTTGAGAAGTGGTAAAAAAACAGTGGCTCAGTACATCTTCATTGATACTAGTGGTGTGTGCTGTTAACCAATGGTAATCTTCATAGTCCAATGACACAAAGGGGGGGATTTACAAAAACTGGTGCACGCTAGTTAAGGTGTTCGGCTTAACTTAACCTAAATTGTTTATAATCTTAAAGTGGTTGTAAAGTCAGAAGGTTATTTTCTTAATGCATTCTATAAATTAAGATAAAAAACCTTCTGTGTGTAGCAGCCCCTCTCAGCCCTCCTAATACTTACCTGAGGTCCCTCTAGCGGCCCCCTAGAGCCAGCGATGTAAGAATGTCTCGGCCCTTTGGGACTCATCTCCAGCAGCGCAGTGCCATTGGCTCCCACTGCTGTCAATCAAAGTCAGTCAGCCAATGAGAATAGAAAGTGGGTGGGGCTGGCCCACTGCTCCGTATCTGAATGTACTGGAACTCGGCTCGGGTGCCCCCATAGCAAGTTGCTTGTTGTGGGGGCACTGAACAGGAAGGAGGGGCAAGGAGAGCCAAAGAGGGACCCGTGAAGAGGAGGATCCGAGCTGCTCTGCAAATCCACTGCAACAGAGCAGGTAAGTGTATAACATGTTTGCTATTTTTAATTTAAAAAACGAGACTTTACAATCACTAAAGTGCTTAATTTCTGTTTTAAATTATTTAAAATATGTTTATATTTAGCATGATTTATATTTGTTATAAATCCTGTTTTTACCATTAGATTTCAAAATTGCTGCCATACTACTGCAAATGGTATATAACATATGTTAGCTTATTTGAAGGCTTTTGGAATCACCCAGTGCAATGATATATATTTTTCATTGGGATTCATTTTCAAGGGGGCTGCACAATCTCTCCAGGAACAAGTATTTTTTTTTTTCAACAATAAATTTGTATTGAAAGTTTTCATCAGGAGCTAGAATTTTTACTTGATATGAAATCATAATAGGTTATGGTAAATGGTCATTTGGAATAATGCTTCCCCAAGCTGAATAATATCCACCTGAAAATATTATAGATAATGCTAAATGTAAACTCATAACTGCAATGTGTTATGGTCCTTTCTTATATATTTCTGTAAAGTGTTATGAAAGTGAAGCGCCTAATAGAGAAAGTGAAGAGCCTAACAGAGATATGTGAATAATAAAAAAAAAATCGGATGTCCTGGCAATGCGCCCGATCTAATCTTGATCTGATCTCTTGGGTTTCAATCTATTATTTACTATCCCTACTTTTTGTCTTTTTGTGTAGCTTTCTCCTTTTGTAAGCTGTTTTTATAATAAATGAAAATTAAAAAATAATGTTTTTCCACTAAAGATAACAGTTTTGACTGTTCCTGTTGTGAATTCCCTATGTCTGTGGGACACTGAGTACTACCCTCAGGTATGATTATGGTAGAGAGCATACATGCTAGTAGCCTCTGGCTATAGGAACCTTAGCTAGATAATTCTGCTGATGGTGACTGGAATCTCCAGGAAGCAGCTTTACCATGCTGTTCTACATTTTTAAAGTCAGCAACAATAGCTATTAATCAGGTTTAATTCTGAACTTGGTGGATTGACCGATTCATAATTTTTACTAATGTTTAGTGTATTGTGAATAGTTGTATCTTTAAAAGTTTGCCTATCATTAATTTAGATATGAAATATCTTGAAGCAATTAATGAGTCAGTGGTTCTCCAGGGACACCAGAGTTTAATAAGCAGAAAGGGAGTCTTGTTTGTGCTTTTTATTCTTTTCACACATACCTATAAAAATGTGACCCCCATTAACTTCTAGAAACTATGATCTGTAGCACTTACTCACGGGTACCAGCAGGGGTTGTCTCACCTACTGTGCAGAGTTAATAGAAAGCAGCACTGGCTAACTTAGGCATTTCTTTGTTATTTTTTGTCAGGCATAACAATACATATGACCATATGCCCAATGATTATTTTCTGTTATGGATTTATCATATGAACAGTTATATCTTGTATATTCATAATTTGACACTAGCATACCAGAATTGGATACAAATAAAAAAATTAGCCTTTCTTGAGCTCCTCTACGTCTTTACTTATCTTTACTAAATTGCCCACAAAGAAAAGAAAATATGTACAGATTAGGAGTATATATCTACATAAGTACAGCCTGTTGCTGGTAACTGTGTACTTTACCACCTGTGGGCACACTACATACCTAAATGTGTTAATTCAGTGTGTATGTACTGGGACGTTATGCGAGGCGAGATAGTGGACAGGCAATATCTGTCCCCTCACATGCGTTCACTTGGGGTGAACTAGAAAGTATCTGGCCCATGTTTTTGCTAGCCACTGTGGCAGAGCCTGTTCCAGCCCGGAGTTTCTGGTCCACCCAAATCCTCCTTAAGCTGCTTTAAATGACCAGGAAGAGAGCATAGTGTTGCTCTGGCCTGGCACTCAGTATCACTACAATGAGAGAGCTACACCTTGGGAATTTGTTGCTCTAAGGCTCCATGCACACTGGACGCTATGTGGGCTCTCTTGGCGTCGGGCAGGAGAAGCTGCTTACAAAACGTTCTTTTGCAGCGTTTACCAGCGTTTGTCGGCGTTTTTGGGCGTTTTTTTTTCCTTCATTAGCTTCCATTGACTGCAAAAAACGCCGGACACCGATAAATAGCCTTTTACCGTCATTTATGAGCATTTAGCGACGTTTATCGGCATCCTGTGTTTTTTGTGGTCAAAAGAACGACTTTTGAACGCCAATTCAGGGTGTTCAGATAACAGCACAAGGACGCCACTGCTGATAAACAACAATTAACATCCATGTGTGCATGGACACATAGGATAACATAAAGTGGCATTTTTGCCAAAATCTCCATAGGTGACGCTTTAAAAAATGTTAACGGTTAAAAGGCTAGAGTTACAGAAGAGATCTAGTGCTAGAATGATTGCTCACACTCTGACGATTGCGGCGATACCTCACATGTGTGGTTTAAACATAATTTTCATATGCGGGCGCGACTTACGTATGCGTTTTCTTTGTTACATGAGCTCGCGGGGACGGTGTCGCTTAAAAAAAATATTTTATTTTATTTATTTTTTAGCAATGTTCCTTTAAAAAGAAAAAAACTTCTGATCACTTTTATTGCTATCACATGGAATGTAAACATCCCTTGTGGTAGTAATATGTGGTGACAGCCTAACAGGTACTCTTTATGGAGGGATCGAGGGTCTAAAATAACCCCCATCCCTCTTTTACACTTCACAGTATTCAGATCGCCAAAAACAGCGATTCTGAATACTGTCATTTTTTTAAAACCAGTGTCGTTAGCCGCCGAGTAAACCGGAAGTGACGTTGTGACGACGCTTACGGAATTTGATGAAGGAGACCCGATCGGAGCCGATTACGGCTTCCTTCAGGTCTCCTCTTAGCCGCGGATGCGCCGGATTGGAGCTCCGGTCTCCCGGTGGGACCGGAGGCCAGAGAAGAGCGGCAGAAGGCGGTGGAGGGGGATGTCCCCTCCTGTGGTAGCAACCGAGCGGCTTCTGAGCCGGATTGGCCATTATCGCCGGATAGCCGATCGCCCACTCTAAGAAACGGTAACGGGGTATAGCCTGTAGCTGCAGGCTATACCCCGATACATCCACTTAAAAAATATGCACTGTCACTGTACTAATGACACTGGCTGGGAAGGGATTAAGAATCAGGTGATATCAAAGGGTTAATTGTATGCCTAGCCTGTGTTTTTGTAAACTGTGGGGGGTGCTTTTACTAGGGGAAGACATGGATCCTAGCCCCTGTTTGCAGAGACACAGGATCCATGCCTTCACTCCTAAAAAAACGGCAACCTGCTCTGTTTGCTTAATCATCGGCGGGTGCAGACGGACATCAAGTCCACGGTACCCACTGCTGTGCTACCACTGTATGTGATCGCAGCAGGAGGAAGCCGCCACTGGCGCGCATGCGTGGCCCCTACACATGTATATATACGAGATCCAGCGCACAGCTGCTGCCCTGTAGCAGTACAACTGCTATAGGGTGGACAGGAAGTGGTTAAAGAATATCATGGGGATAAGCAGGTCAGTTAACAAATCAGAAAATCCTGAATATTTTTGATTGGCTAAATATATATTCAGTATACCTGTCCCTTCCACCCAAAATATCATTAAGGATGATTGCCTGGATACCTTTTTGGTTAGCAATGCTATAAGGCATTTCATCCTCCATGATTTTGCACTGTTTCTCATTGGCAGGAGTGCCATACATAATGGTTTTCTAGAGAGGCGTCCTGTTGAATATCTAGGTACATGTCTGTAAGATGGATTAATTAACCACTTCAGCCCCGGAGCCCGTTTTTACATTTGTTTACAAATTAAATATTTTTTTTTGCTAGAAAATAGACAACAGTAAAGTTAGCTAAATTTTTTTGTATATTGTGAAAGAGGATGTTACGCTGAGTAAATAGATTCCAAACATGTTATGGTTGAAAATTGCGCACACTTGCGGAATGGCAACAAACTCCGGTACGTAAAAATCTCCATAGGTGATGCTTTAAAAAATGTTAACGGTTAAAAGGCTAGAGTTACAGAAGAGATCTAGTGCTAGAATGATTGCTCACACTCTGACGATCGTGGCGATACCTCACATGTGTGGTTTAAACATAATTTTCATATGCGGGCGCGACTTACATATGCGTTTTCTTTGTTACATGAGCTCGCGGGGACGGTGTCGCTTAAAAAAAAATATTTTATTTTATTTCTTTTTTAGCAATGTTCCTTTAAAAAAAAAAAAAAACTTCTGATCAATTTTATTGCTATCACATGGAATGTAAACATCCCTTGTGGTAGTAATATGTGGTGACAGCCTAACAGGTACTCTTTATGGAGGGATCGAGAGTCTAAAATAACCCCCGTCCCTCTTTTACACTTCACAGTATTCAGATCGCCAAAAACAGCAATTCTGAATACTGTCATTTTTTTAAAACCAGTGTTGTTAGCTGCCGAGTAAACCGGAAGTGACGTTGTGACGACGCTTACGGAATTTGATGAAGGAGACCCGATCGGAGCCGATTACGGCTTCCTTCAGGTCTCCTCTTAGCCGGCGGATGCGCCGGATTGGAGCTCCGGTCTCCCGGTGGGACGGGAGGCCAGAGAAGAGCGGCAGAAGGCGGTGGAGGGGGATGTCCCCTCCCGCAGTAGCAACCGAGCGGCTTCTGAGCCGGATTGGCCGTTATCGCCGGATAGCCGATCACCCACTCTAAGAAACGGTAACGGGGTATAGCCTGTAGCTGCAGGCTATACCCCGATACATCCACTTAAAGCTGCCGCCATTTATAAACGCAGATTCGCGTTAAGTGGTTAAGTGGACAAGATTTACTCTTTCAGTTTATCCTAAAGTTCTAATTTAAGTAGAAATATAATTAAAAATGTTGACATGCCTACAGAAAAAAATGTAATTAGCTTATTAATATAATGGTTCACATAATGATGCCCTTCGTTGAAGGATGGAATTCATGCTTGCAGTTCATCATTTAGTTTGCACTTCATCACCTATTTTGACAACAGCATTCAACTTTATGATGAACTCAGGTTTCTGCAAGACATGGTAGTTGACAACAGGACTGCGCATCTGGAAATTTAAAATGCATGCAGCGCCCTGGTGATACCTCTGTTTATTATAGTAATGAACAAAAAAATGTCACTAACAGCTCTCAACTCCAGCAAGGAATATGGGCATAAATATCTTGGATCTTCCCACCTACTGTATGTGAGGGCATCCTAAAGGAAGCTACCATACACAATAGCTGTGGAGTCTTTCAAAGCACATCATAAAGTACCAGCACCTAAAGCCTTTTTATGTATATTAAAAGAATGCATAGATACTAGTATTGAAAATCAGCGTTACAACTTGGGTTTCACCAAGCTTATGGGCCCAGTAAAATGTCACTCAATCACAAATCAGTTCTGGAGACCTCACTTACAAAAAGATATTGATAAAATAGAACGAGTTCAGAGACGGGTAACAAAAATGGTGAAAGGTCTGGGGGATAAAACATATCAAGAGCGACTTCAGGAACTTAATATGTACAGTCTGGTGGAAAGAAGGGAGAGGGGAGACATGATCGAAACCTTTAAATACCTCAAGGGGGTAAATAAGGTTCAGGAGGGCAGTCTTTTCAATATGAAACCAAAATCAAGAACACGGGGTCATGACCTCAAACTAACTGGGGGGAAGTTCAAAACTAATCTTAGAAAGTATTATTTTACTGAAAGGGTGGTTGATGATTGGAATAAACTACCAACAGAGGTTGTGAGACAGTCAACAGTAAATGGCTTCAAACATGCTTGGGATAAACATAAATCCATAGTCAGACAACAAGGTTAAAAAAAAAAAAGGGGCAGACTCGATGGACTACTTAGTCTTTTTCTGCCGTCACTTTTCTATGTTTCTATGTTTCTACACCTACAATTCCATATCTGGTTCTTACTTCAACTGTGTCTCTAGTTGTGTACATATTGTAAAGTGTTTCATATATGTAGTGCTAACAAAAAGTGCTCTCTGTTTTGATGTTTGCTGCACAGAGACTTGAAAGTTAAAGATTAATGGATATTAGTGATTTTGTAAATAACATTTAGGTTCCCAAGGTTCTGGCAACAGAAAGAAATGTTCCATCTAGTTCATGTAAAAAAATATATAAATTAATACATACTTTAAATATCTGGCTTGTCTGCTGAGAAAAATAGCTAACTGAATATAAGTTATGTGTATGTTTACTTAGGAAGTGCATTTGCAAGAGTATATTCCACACCTTTCATCACTCATTTCAGCACTAAATCTTAGCTGTGTGCTGCTGTTATTTTAATAGATGTCTTATCTATGCAAAAATGTTTGGGATTGTGAAAGTGTTTTCCTTACAGTATAGAATATTCAGTACAGGTCCTTATTTGCAGTATACATAAATACGTGAAGTAACTTTTTTTTTCTTATCAGTATTTATGTTGTTTTTTTGGAAATGTGCCATAAACTACACACACATTGATGGGCTTTTAATGAACTTTCATTTAGATTTATTCCATGAGTTGATTCAATATATTATACAATCTGACTCTGGCTAAACAATGACTATATTAAGTTCCTGGGCAGAAAAGCATGGACAGAGCTGGAGTGCTAAACACACAAAAGCACTTAAAAAGAAAATGTTTTGTTTTTGTTTTGTTTTTTATTATCTAGGTAAATGTGAAATATTACGTTACAATATTTCATACCAGCGTATACAGCCATCTGATGAAGCTCCAGGCTTTCACTTATATATTAACCCCCTTCCCCTCCTCTTACATAGTTGAGCATTGAAATAGTTTTTTTCCCTCTGTATACCATTTTAACAGGACCCAGCCCAACAATTCCAGCTTTCTGCCTAGGCAAGAGTGACGCCCCCCTAGCCCAAAGCCTCATGGTATACTGACATCACACATTCTAGAAGGCTTCAGGGCATCTCCTGCAAACTGGGCATGTGTCCAGGAAATGTTCAGCACATGCGCTGTCATGGGTCATCAGGAGCTGGCTGCAAGAACCTGTAAGGCTCAACAGACCCCCCGATTAAATCAGAGAAGAAGATGGCAGTGCGGGACCCCTGGTGTGTGTCGGTTACACCAGACAATGATGGATTTCCTCTTTAAGCTTAAATTTAGATACACAACTAAAAGAGTCAGTGCACAGTGTCAACCCTCTTTCTCTTCCCTGAATGTTGTGTTCCAACAGGACCATGCATATTTTCAGTCAGAGTTGTGCTCTGCTTTCTCTTCAGAAAACCCATAATGCTGTATAAATCATGTGTCATGGGAGATGTCTATATTAAATATTTATGGATAAAAGTTTTTACATGCATAGTAAAAACAAGATATTAAACATCAATATTTTGGAGACGTGGCCGGGATGTGAGCTGAGCAGGAAGTGCTGCAGCTGGGCTCTGCTCTGATCTCTTCCTTCTTCCATTCTACATTGCACTGTTTCTCCACATATACCCTCCTGGGCAGTGGAATCGGTGCCGGTAGCCTGGTGTGCTTGACCCACCCTCCCTGCATGTTGCTCGGTAAGAGCAAACCTTTTTGGTCTTCAGTGTATCTTTCCAGCGGTAGCCATCTTGGACATGCAGTCTCCCTGTCAGGCAGTGTCGACCGGTACACAAACACTCCTTGGAAACATGGAGGAAGCTGGAACATCAGTGGTTGAACTCCTGACAGCCATTACCTCCTGCAAAGAGGCTGTTACCACCAAGATTGACTCCCTGCCAACCGACATAAACCTCAATAGGCATGACATTAAGAAATAGTGCTCCTGCCTCTTAGAGACTAAAGCTTGCATCTCTTGTATCTAGGACATGGTCCAGACCAACGCCACAGAATTACATGTACTACAACTGCAGGTTAAGGCCCTCCAGGAGAAATCTGTTGATGCAGAAAATCAGCTGTGTTGCAATAATCTGCAGGTGTTGAACATTCCGCAAAGAGATGAGGGCTCTAAACCTTCCAAATTTGCTGAGGCCTTCTCGATCAAGATATTGAGCCTACATGATCTTCCACTTACATTTGTGGTGGAACGGGCACACAAGGTCCCTCCTACACCACCTATCCCAGGCGCTCCACTGCAGCCCTTCCTCATTAAACTTCTCAAGCATAGTTACCATGACATGCTTCTAGTGGCTGCTAGAAATTCACAGAAGCTCGTCTATGAAAATGCTAAGATCTCCTTATTTCCAGTTAATTCTCCAGAGATTCAACAACGCAGATACTCCACTGAAATCCACAAACGTGGCTGTAGGCTGGCTAGACACCATTTGACTTGTCTTTCCTAGCATACAGCCAATGGTTAAAGCCGGCCCTCTCCTGATCTTCACAGCAAGTAGTTCATCTTCCTTACATTTTTACACTCCAGGGGAAGTCTGGTCCATTTTCACTCACTGTATCCTACTCTACAATATCGCTTACTGGACAACCGTGAATATTTCCCTATGGATAGCCTGTCTTACTCCTTATAACTGCCTCCTTCCTGGCTGGAGTTGAATACTCCCTATGCTGTACTATGGAATTTTTCTATTTTTTGTTTGGGGGATTTTTCTCTTTTTAGGGTTTGCCCCCACATCCTTTCCTTTTTTTTCTGTCATTTTTGTGACTCATCTTGGCCAAGTGTGCCTGGGACAAAGACATACTCTACTTTTAGTTTACCCATAGCAGACTGTTTCTATAGTTACACTGTTTCAGAGCTGAGCTTCGTAGTTTTTATTTTGGGACAAGGCCTCTTCATGGCCCAGTGATTCTTTGCACTGTGTGGTGTACAGGCAGGATGTTTTTGTACTTCAGGCATGTCTACATTTTTTTCAAGTATTTTAGCGTGTTGGCTTGTGCACGCTTTGCTGCCCTTCAGGCTCACCCCACTCATTTTATTTGCCCCTTTTCAGCTCCTTACTATTCCCCATGGCTAGTAAAAGGATTGAGTGACTTAAAGTTTTGTCATGAAATGTCAGAGGCCTTAACTCCAAATACAAGCAGCCACTGCTGTTTCAGTATTTTAAGTTGCATACCCCTCATATTTTGTTATTACAAGAGACGCATCTGATAGACAGCAAAATTATGGCCCTGAAAAGGCCTTGGGTACAGAAAGTATGTCATGACACTTACTCCTCCTTCTCTAAAGGGGTTTTGATCCTGTTAAGCAAGTCCATATGTAGCTGGAGAAGTGTTTATGGATGCTAACAATAAATTTATAATACTTGTATTGACCCTCTAGAATTAAAAGTATATAATAGCTAATGTTTACTTACCACCTCCGTTTAAAGCTGACCTTTTATATCTGAGGTTGGAGAAGCTTCTGATTATGGGTGACTTTATAATGTCTCCAGACCTTGACAGACCAACCCCACCAGAAAATTACACAGGAGACCTGTCCACAGAAGCTTGGCATTAGAGAAACTCTATTACCAGGGCTTACTCTTGCTTCTCCACAACTAATAAAATTTCTTCCCACATAGACCTGGCATTTACTAACCCCTGATATTCAGAAGGCCTATTATCTCCCTGCTGGACTATCTGACCATTGCCTGCTGAACTTGTTGTTGTGGACTAGTTGGCACCATAATATATACCTTTGGAGGTTGAATCCTTTATGGATTTCTCATGGGAGCAGAGTTGTGGATAGCTTTGTAACTTATTGTTAGTATTTTGAATTTAATTTGTTGGGCAAGTGGCAGCCAATGGAGGGATATGCAGAGAGGGGTGGCAGACGCTGAGCGGTTTGTAAGGTGGATGAGTCTGGCAGCGGCATTCATGATGGGCTTAAGGGAGTGTATTCTATTTAAAAGTAGGCCAATGAGGAGGGAGTTGCAGTAGTAGAGGCAAGAGATGACCAGGCAGTGAATCAGGAGCTGTGTGGTTTCATTGGTTAGGAAGAGACGTATTTTAGAGATAGTGCGGAGGTTGAGACGGCAAGCCTTAGAAAGTGATTGGATGTGGGGCCAAAAGGAGAGTTCAGAGTCCAGGATAACACCAAGAACCCTGACATGTGGGGATGGGTGGATGGTTGTGCCATTGCTCTTGACAGAGAAGTCAGGGCAAAAGGCACGTGGGGGAGGAAATATGAGTTTGGTTTTGGAGTTGAGTTTGAGGAAGTGGTGGGACATCCAGTCAGATATTTCTGTTAGTAAGTTAGTGATGCGTGAGGAGATCGTGGGAGGCTATCAGCCAGCCCAGGGAAGAGGTGTATATTGAAAATAAGACAGGTCCAAGAACAGAATCTTGGGGACCCCAACAGAGAAAGGAAGAGGAGAGGAGGAAGTAGAATTGTATGTGACACTGAAGGTGCCTTGGGGATAGGTAAGAAGAGAGCCACCGAAGAGCACAGTCAAGGAGACTGAGGGAGTACATTTTTTTTTGAGGAGGGGGTGGTCAACTTTATCAAAGGCAGCCGAAAGGTCCAGAAGTAGGAGTACAGAGTAGTATCCATTGGTTTTTGCGGTTAGTAGGTCATTTGTGAGTTGTAGAAGGACAGTTTCTGTGGAGTGTTGAGGGTGAAATACAGATTGAAGGGGGTCAAGAAGGTTATTCTTAACAAGGTGGTCACTTAGTTGGTTGTAGACCAGGTGTTCGAGGAGTTTGGAGGAAAAGGGGAGCAAGGAGATAGGACGTTGATTGTTAAGATCGGTAGGGTCCAGGGATGGCTTTTGAGTATGGGGTGGCCAATGCATATTTTAGAGCATTGAGGAAGATGTCAGAAGAGAGGGAGAAATTGAAGATGTAAGTTAGAGGGTGTAGGATAGAGTCAGAGGGTGACCGTAGTACTTGAGAGCGAATAGGGTCCAGGGGACAGGTGGTTAGCTGGACGTTAGAAAGCAACTTTGTCTATAGTAGCAGGTTTGAATAAGGATAGTGTCAATTGTACTTTTTGACATGGAGTCGTAACTGGGGAATATGCCTGTAGAGTGGAGATTTCATCACAAATTGTGTCAATCTTGTTTTTGAATTTATTAGCAATCTCCTTATGTCCTTATGTCAGCAAGGAGGAAGCTACACCTGCACCTATGAAAAAATAAGTACCTCCACAAACCAGGGTGTATATTGCCATCATCCCCATTATCTTACCATCTCAATACCCCTTCTTATTTGGGATTTTTAAGGCAATTTGAACTCAATAATTTCTTTAAAATATGCATTTATTGAAAGAGTTAATATTTTAACATAGAAAAAAGACAACCAATGAACATAAAATCAATCAATTTGTGTTACATTGAAGCATATAGCCATATGTGCATTATAGGAGATGATATCACCAGTCCTGGACGGCCAAGTAACATATTGAATGACCATCCATAAGGGCAAGGTGACTTCCTACGCGTTTCGGAACGACTTTTAATTATTCCTTCTTCAGGGAACGAATATCACCTTCTCTGTAGAGATAAATAATGTACAAACTAATATCTTCTATGTAGATTTTTCACAGTAGTTGATATACATTCTGAAATTTGACACACTTACATTTCAGCACGGTGTTGTTTCTCCAGAGACCCTATCTCCGGGAGTCGCATACCCCACTAGATATCCCTTTCCCCTTAACGTCAGGATGAGAGGGCGAAAGTTGCCAACAGCCGGTGCATATAGGTAAATATCCCCAAGGATTTCTCGATAAAGTATATTATATATCAAACAAATGACAGTTTACAAGCAAATTCCCTAAATTGGAGCTATAATAGACTCCAATTGAGTGTTAGGGGGTTCACTTACTGTTCCAAAGAAAAATTGTATAATGGGAGGGGATTCGATCCAAAGAAAAGCCGCGCACCAACGTCCCCAGATGAAATTCCCAGTGGGACAGGTGCTTGCCCCCTTGAAAAGTCCACTCCCCCAGAAAGGGTCTTCAAGAGATTTTCTTTCAGCCTGACACTGGATCGGCTGATTCAAGAATGGCGCCGGCTACCATCCCCGGCGTCTTTATAGGACCGCGCATGTGCCGGCGCATCACAGGAAATGCGTCACCGCATGTTTGTGTCATATCCTGTTTTCCCGGACGTACGTTCGGGGAAAGGATAGACTATGGTCCCAGACTTGTAACCGACAGCGCAACATAGGACAGCACCATCTAGTGGAGAAAAACAAATTCCCCTCTATATTGGGCTGTCAGTGGAGCCCCAGGGCGGCATTTAGGCCATACCACAGGGGCCCTTCTTGCGCTGGACGTAAGGGGGACTAAAGAGGCAGCTCATGACCCCCAATAAAGCCCATGGAGGATCCAACACTGTGCTTTACAAGGACTATCTACCAAATTACATAAGTTTAACAAAAAGGAAAAGAAAACACGCAAAACAAGAATTATATTTGCCCAAAGACAACATTACGTCTAATATCATAACATTAAATCAATTAGCTTCAGAAAACTTTTCCAGGTAGGTAGTGACATATCTTGGACTGGTACAAGAACCAGAACGGGGGACCCCGGATGAGGAAAGGCGTAATAGTCAGCCCATAAGGATCCTGCATGAAGCCAATCGGGCCAAATCCTATGAGCTTGAGGAACAGAATGAGAGAATATCCTGCATGTGACTGATCAGGCCAAGTCTATGAGTTTTAAGAGGCAAAAAAAGAGAGAAAGGGAAAAAGGGGGGCAGGGGGGAGAGATAGGGAAAGGGTGGGGGAAATGGATACAGAGGCCAGAGAGAAATCTGAACCTATTTGTCAAACTTGTTTGGTTCTAATCCGTTTTGCCAGAGCTAAAGCCCTCCAAGAAGGGCCTAAAGCTCTCAGCTTCTTTGAGGCCTGGGGGGGTGGTGGCCCTAAGACGTCTGATCCAGCGCATTTCCTGCTGGAGAAGAGTCTTGTTCCAGTCACCCCCCCTCTGCGGTACATGTGTTCTATCCAAAGTACATCGGTTCCAGGTATTCATGGTGTACGGTTCTTAAAATAAATGTCGAAACCTATCTTGTGTACATGGCGTCTCCCCCCCACTGACCTTGTTCTGAGAAGAGGTCGTCCTTTACGCGACCTAGTCTGCAGAATCCCGGTGGTGGGGGGGTCCGGAGTTTCTTCGACTCTCGAAATCCGGGAAGAACCTCCCGAAATCGAGACCGTTTTGCCTAATCTTGGTTTGTTCAAACTGTTTATCCAAGTCTAAAGAGAGACCGGAGACATAGGTAAAGGGGGTGGGAAAGGGA
>BLSH010351732.1:3339689-3354032 GCA_018402905.1 Glandirana rugosa | reverse complement strand
GGTCCATTCCTACTTTTACAAAGCCAAGCTATTCTGCATTAGCAACCCATCATATAGGTATATAGTAAAAGCTGAAATGTACCATCACTGAAGTAAAAAAATCGTTGTACCTCCTTCAACACTCAATTATGGGCAAGGGAGGTTTCCTTTCATTTTATCCATGATTGGCTATTTGAAGAGACACACAAGTAAACACTTAGAACATGTTAGCATTTGGACATCAATCCCTAAACATTGTGGTGCTGATTTACTAAATGTAAATAGGCTGTTCACTTTGCAATGGATTCTTCCCTTTGCAAAGGAATCCCCCCTTTGCTTAGTGAATGTGGTGAAAATTTGCAAAGCATACCAAATCACATGCAAGGGAAATAAAAAACAATAATGTGCTTGCACATAATTGGATGATAGAGGCCAGCAGAGCTTCATCCCTTTCACAGCTAAGGGAAATTTCCCTTTTAAAATGAACAGCCTACTTGCCTTTAGTAAATCAACACCATTGTTTTATAAATAGCATCATCAAAGAGGTGATAAAAATGCTGTGTCCAGGTAATAGTAGAAGAAGTATAAACATCTAGGTTGACTGCTGGAGGTCATACAATTAACTAAATAGCTTTGCAAGGTTCCATTGATGTACATACGACTTCCATCATTACTCATGTATGTTCAGCTGTCTCACTGTATAGCACTGGTTTACATAAATAAAGAGCCTGTTTTCCAAGAGTTTTTTTTACACATTTTGGAACTATGAAACAATGCATGTAGGCAGCCAAGTAATACATTGTTTTAACAAAGTTACAATAATTTATTGTGCTACACAGAATTAAAGGTTATATGGATGTACAACATTTAAATTATGAAAATTATTTTCACTTTCATGACATAAGGCTGCAGCAGTTGCCTCTCTTTAACCACTTCAATACGGGGCAGTGAGGGGGAGACCGCTCAACACACACCGGTCCCAGATAAAACCTTGGACTGTCTTCCGAGGGTGCAGGCTCCGTATGCACTTAGCATATGATGCAAGAAAGCTCCGGATGGCCGCACTCCTTTCAATGCTTTATTATACAAAATCAATCCATACGGTACAAAATGGGGGAATACGCTTCAATATGGGGCACTTTCACCCCCTTCCTGCCCAGGACAATTTTCAGCTTTCAGCGTTGTCACACTTTGACAAGTGCACGATCATGCAACACTGTACCAATATGATTTATTTTTCACACAAATCATTTTGCTGGTATTTAATCATATCTTTGTTTTTTAATTTTTTTTTGCTACATAAACGTAAAAAGAAAGTTTTGAAAAAAAACAACCTTTTTTTCTTTGTTTCTGTTAAAATTTTGCAAATAAATAATCATTCTTCATAAATTTAGGCCAAAATGTATTCTGCTACATTTCTTTGATGAAAGTAGCCAAAATCAGTGTTTATTATTTAGTCTGTAGGAAAGTTATACAGACTAAGTTATCCAGATATATGGCATATACCATATATCTGGGAACTGATAAATCCTGATGTACTGACGTCTCATTTTTTGGGGCCTGAAAATGCCAGAACAGTACAAATATCCCCCAAATTACCCCTTTTTGCAAAGTAAACAATCAAAGGTATTTAGTAAGAGGCATGGTGAGTTTTTTAAGTTGTATTTTTTTTTTTGTCACAATTTTTTGAAAAATGAAGAAATTCATTAAAATAGTTTTTTTTCTCAATTTTTTTTTAAACAGTCATTAGTGCAGTACAGCGTCATCATATAAATGGTGTGGTGGTGATCAGGGACACTGACTGGTGACAGTATGTACAAAAAAATAATATTTTAATTTTTTTTTGCATACTGTGACCAAAGCAATACAGTATTACGATAGTAGCACTGTACTACTCTGGGGAGGTGATCATGATTTTTTTCTTTTTTTTGCGCACTATAATTGCTTATAACAGTCAATATCACTGTTATGAACAACCATTTTTACTGAATCATTACTTGTTCAAATGGAAAACCAACTTATATTTTGTCTATATTTTATAGATTCCTCTTGAAGGAGACTTACCAGCTGAAGCCATGTTCTTTTTTAATGGGTTGAGGACTTAGCTAATATGCCAGAGGAAGACATAGCCTGGGATAAGATAATGGTGTGGACACATAAATCCTCTATATCCACTAAGGCTCAGGAACATAATTACAAGATATTATCCAGATGGTATAGATGTCCCTCAATTTTGCATAATATGGATGCTGCCATACCTAACATCTGCTGGAGATTTATGAATGCCCCATTATGAATGCCCCAGGAACATGTTACATACAGTATCTCACAAAATGAGTACACCCCTCACATTTTTGTAAATATTTTATTATATGGACAACATTAGTGCAGCGCTAGTAACAATGAGTGTAAACAAATAAAGTATCCGGCTTAATTGAACTAATGTGGATTGGTGGACTCAGTTTGAGCCCAGAATGCCAATAGGTAAAATGTGGTTAATCACATCAAGGTGAACCAAACCCACTCCATAATATTGATATTTGATGACATATAAACATAACATATATAGTAGTGTTCCCACAACCTGAATGCTGAAATGGAAAAAAGGGAAAGAACTACAAAAGGGGAAAAAATAATGAGAAGTCCCACACAGTGATCCGGGTATTCAGTGGTATATATGAACCTTCATATAGATATCGGTGACTATAGGTAAGTGAATCCACGTTGTGTACCACCAGGTAAACTGCCCACTTACCGGAAAACAGTAATAACCAGCGTGACTCTAAGTTCCAGGAGGGAATTCCAGTGTTGGTAGTGATGTTGTACCTTAGAACCAAATGACCGGCACTCACAGCATGGGATGTTCACACCACAGATAGAGTCTTCCAAACTGCAAAAGTCGCAACCTCAAAATGTCTCATCCACCCATGCAAAAAAGCAGAAATCTCGCCATAGCATAAAATCCTCAATATGGTTTATTAAAAACAGTATAAAAACTTACATTAGTATGATATACATGAGCTCATCATCCAGATAGTGCAAAGCAGTATTCAGGGGGACCAAAAATAGGACGTTTTCTGGGATACCCCAGAAGACGTCCTATTGGTAACGAAACGCGTTAGATTTTTGGTCCCCCTGAATACTGCTTTGCACTATCTGGATGATGAGCTCATGTATATGAGATGAATATTGTGGCATTGTATGTATTCTGTATCCCTGTGGAATGTATAAAGTATAAGATTAATAATGTTGGAATATGGACGCATGTACTGTTTGAGTACATGGTATAAATATATATGTAACAATTTACTTGTTTATGTTTTACTCATAAAAATGAATAAAGTCAGATTAAAGGAAAATTGTATTTTTTTCTCAATTATTTTTTTTACACACTGTCATTAGTGCAGTACAGCGTCATCATATAACTGGTGTGGCAGTGATCAGGGACACTGACTGGTGACAGTATGTAAAAAAAATAAAATTTTAGTTTTTTTGCATAGTGTGATCAAAGCAATACAGTGTTACGATATTAGCACTGTACTACGGGGAGGCGATCGAACCCTTAGGCATCCTCATTAGAAACAACCCTGAATTACCGACCGGAATTAGGTGGTCACCACCATAAATTATGCCTATTTGCTGACAATGTCCTCCTGTTCCTGACATCACCATTGGTCTCTGCCCCCAATATTATGGCTACCGTCACTGACTTTGGGCACATATCCGGAGTTCGTGTCAATCTTAAAAAATCTAAAGCCCTCAATATCTCCCTACCTTCCAACTTACAGACCCAACTGCAGGACTCCCTCCCGTTCACCTGGTCTACCGCCCAATTCTCCTACCTAGGCATCAAATTCACTGCAAACCCTTCTGACCTCTACAAGGCTAACTACCCCCCCATGCTCACACAACTCACTAATCTTATGACCAAATGGTCTTCACTTCCTCTGGCCTGGTTACGAAGAATCACAGTGATTAAAATGTCAATCCTCCCGAAAATACTGTATCTATTCAGAGTTCTTCCAACCCTGGTCCCCTCACACCTACTGAGAATACTGCAACGCAGGGCTTCTCGTTTTATCTGGGGCACACTCAGACCAAGACCACTTAACACCCTTTATACTCCTCGTATTCATGGAGGGCTCAATTTGCCCAATTTTACTAAATACTATTACGCAGCCCAACTCGAACAATTAACTAAATACCATGCTACGAAAGTAGTCCCCCTATGGGTTTCACTTGAAGCGGTCGACTACGACCCACTTTCTATGGCCAACCTCCTATGGCTCTCACCATCCCAATGCCATTCTATCATCAACCCATTCACCAAACATAGTCTCGCCATATGGGACAGGCTTGAAACATGCTTCAGTCTCGAATCACACCACAACCCCCTGCTCTCCTTTCTGCATAACCATGCATTCTATCCGGCCTGGTCCTCTCGATCCTCCTTCTTGCACTGGTCTGCAGCTGGCCTCATACGGGCCCACAACCTTTACAAGTCAGCCGTCATCACTCCCTTCCCGACCCTCTGCGACACATATAACCTACCACCCACTGAAATCTTCAGATATCTACAAGTAAAACACTTCTTCTCTCAGAATGCACCCCCCGATGCCAGTCATCCGACCTTCTCTATCTTTGAGCAGGCCTGCAAATCCAACCCCCACAAGTGCGGTCTAATTTAAGACCTTTACTCCCAACTGCTTTCCTCCCTTACCGCTGCACCACCCACAAATACAAACGAGTGGGAAAATGACCTGCGAACTCAAGCAAATGCAAACGCAATTGACTGGGGCCAAGCTGGCAAGCTACCAAATCAGCCTCACCCAACATATTAGCCCTTGAAATGAATTACAAAGTGCTCACCAGGTGGTACTTGGTCCCCGCCAGGATCGCAAAATTTCTCCCATCCTACCCCACTAATTGTTTCCACGGTTGTACTGATTCAAGAACCCATTTACACATTTAGTGGGACTGCCCAAAGGCTTATGCCCTATGGTCCGAAATCTTCAAAATCCTCTCAGCAATGTTTGTTACAGACCTCTCGCCTGATCCAATAGTAGCACTCCTGAACAGCAAACCTGTGGCTCTGACTCACCGGTAATTTAAACTCATGCTCTTTGAAACCACAGCTGTTAAACAAACCATTGTGAAAGCCTGGAAATCTCCCTCCCTGTCCATTACTTCTATCATGCATAGAGTGACTCATGCCTTTATTCATGCCAAAACTAAAGCTATCTACCTAAATTTGAGAAACTATGGAGCCCCTGGATTACCCATGATCTCCCCCCTGGCTTCGATCAATCTCTAGTCATGGGTTGACAAGGGTTAGACCCACCTCACCGTATATACCCTACAATAGCTGATGCCTTGTTGTCTTGGCCCCCTCTGAGTCCTTACCCCCTCCTCTTCCCTTCCACTCGCATCCCCTCCCTTCCTCCCCACCTTGCCTACCCCCTCATACTTTACCCGCTATACACTCAATTCAGTCTGACCACAAACCTTGACTCATCTACTATCTTAATCTTAGAGCTCCGCTTCCCCCTGATGTCCTCCCTTTTCTACAACTTTTGAACCTGAGTGGAGGGTAGCTCTCCTCTCCGGGATAAGCCAGGTCACTTAGCCGAAACCTGGCCCAGAGAGCAGACCCCACTACACTATTATTCCACCTTTCCCCATCGAACATAAGCTAACTATTTAGATGGACATATTCCATCACACCGAAATCACCACAATTGCTTCTGTGTTTTGCCCCTATCCCGATCCTCTTACATACTGTCAATATAATGATGATTATACCCTCATTGAACGTCACTGTGATCTTATTGATGAACATATGTCATAATTTCTATACTCTATACCTAAAGTACACAGTTATTGTTATGACAGTTGTACTATTTATGTCTCTACAAATGTAAACCATTGTACTGTACATTTGCACTTAATAATAAAAAAATTTGAAAAAGAAAACAACCATTTTTACTGAATGAAATGGGTTTACTATTTTGATGGTACAGATGGGCTACGATTGGCTCTGTCTGTACCATGTGATCACTGAGATCAACACAATAGTACACAATGAATGGAAGCCATCCATTGTGTACAATTATCATGTGATCTATTGTGATTAGTCACAGCAATCACATGGTACTGGCAGCGGGCTGGTACACTGATCTGTCATCTACTGTGTCCAGTGGACACAACGGGTGACAGATTGCGCCTCAGAGTGAAGTACTTTGGGGAGGAAGTCATATGATGTCCACCCGGATCTAGAGCGGTTTTGCCCAGCCATCATTTAAATATAGGCTGGGTAGGGATTGGTTAAAGGAATTTTATTTATCAATTCACTAGTTTTTTTAATTTTAGTAATACAGGTAATGTTTTTTTCATCTTAAGCAGGCTTTTGGGATGTGGTTCTACTCTTGGCTGGCTTCTACTCTTTTGGCAGTTACGAGTAGAACAGCTTGGGAGAGCCAGAAGAAGTGTTTTCTTTTTTTTTTCCCCTTTTATATTTACATATTGACAGCCCTGTAATAAAAAGCGAGCCTGGGGAAAAGTTCATTTAAGCTTAAATGTATCAAATGTTTAGATATTGCATGAGTAGATTAAGCAATAACTGGTAGCATAGGTGTGCACAGCCTATTGCATTAGGGTGTGCACCACAAAGCGCAAACAAACATGAATGTGTGTATATATGTCAGAAGAGAAGAGGAAGGTGTCAGTAGGGCAGAGATAGGTGTCAGTAGTTTAGTTTTATTTTATTTTATTTATTTTTTTTACAATTTAGTTTTTTTATTATTTTTTTACAATATTATATTTTTTTTGCTGGGGGGGCTTTTGTGAAATATCAGGGGTATAAACAGAGACAGAGAAAAATACTGAGGACAGAGATTCCCCAGTCCCTTTCTCTATACCCAAGTAGCAGGGGTAATCTGCACAGTACAGGGTGATTAGGGTGTGCCCAAGCACACCTTCCACCCTATGTGCGCACGCCTATGACTGGTAGCCTGCAAATGCCATGATATGGAATTAATATTCTATTTATTGTATGTTTCATTTTTTACTTTCCATCTTACAAGAGAAAAAAGAAAAGTTGCTATCATAAATTGATTGTACCATCTTCTGAAAGTTGGGGTTTAGCACTCGTAGTATTTATACTTCATTAATTAAAATACGTTTTACAGATATTTCATGGTGCTTTCTTGTCAAGAGAGGTATTGTAGAGGACAGCATCCCATCTGTATGAGTCCAGAGTGTTGCAGAGGAAGGAAGCTTTAAACCCTCTAGGGATATAGAGATCAGTATGGAAACATAAACCAGTTGTAAGGAAATGTGTTACTTTGGTCAGTTTTCATAAGCCATAAAATAGCATTGCATGTTTTTTCAAAGAAGAAGTCTACGGTGTTTATAGTGAAAATTCATAATAAATACATTTAAAATGGAAATATCTCAGCTGTACTACATGCAGACATCAAAATGTTAGATGTAAATCTAATATTATTGGGCCTAGAAAAACCAAGCATATTTTTATTGATATCATAGCTTAATTTAATGCCAGAAAAGGCGTGCTATGCCTGAAAAAATAATACAAGTAAATGTGAATCACTGAGGTAGAAAAAATTCAAGCTATGGTAGTTTATAATTTATTGCAAAACAAGTTTTCAGTTAGCCAAAGAGCAATGTGTAAACTGTGCTGATGCAGCTATAGAATATTTGTTAGTGGATGCTGTAGTTTGCACATTGTTAATGCTATATGCAATGTCTTACTTAATAAGCCTGTAAGTATCATAGATTTAGATGATGGAATATACAAAACTAGAAGTATTGGAAATACAGTTTTACTGAAATCACTAAAACTTTTAAACAAACTGCTGATGAAAATATAAGAATGAAGCTGGAGTAAATTATACTTAGATATGTATTTTTTTAACATTTAATCAGTTTTATTAAAATGCTAATTCTCTTCCTGCTAATCCTTTATTTATTTATTTTAAGTTATGGATGCTAAGGTTAGAACTCTAGGTTGGTGAATCAGACAGTTTTGAGGCCATATGACCTACACAGACAGCATCACACTATTTTAAACTCAATTCTTCAGAATTATAGAACTTACCAGAGTAAAATGTATGACTTACCTCACACAACGCAGAGTAATGACCCACATCTAGGGTGATATCAAACCCCCTATCCCCAAATCCACTCTTTATCTTCCCAAACTTAGAGGTGGTCTAGAAATTGCACATTTTTCATCCTATTATTACACACCACAACTCGCACATCTACCCAAGTATCACGCAGCAAAGGAAATACCACTGTGGGTTGTGGTTCAATCTGTTACCTGTGATCCCATATCTGTAGCAAACATGCTATGGCTTCACCCAACAGACAGAGCTTCCATCTTTAACCCCATTACAAAACACTCCTTAACTACCTGGGATAAATTCAGAGTCACCCGTAATTTACAATCTCCTCATAACACTCTCCTCTCTTTCCTCAGCAACCCCCAGTGCTTTTACAGCCTGGTCTGCTGCAAACCTCTTCAGACTGCACAAACTGGTCTCAACCAATGATATCTGCACATTCCGCACTCTTTGTGAATTAGAACTGTTTCGCTACCTTCAAATTAAAAACTTCTAGACGCCACTTCTTAGCACGGGATCATTGTTGACCCAGATGTCACAATTCAAATGAGCGACCCACATATTAGAGGACTAATATCTATTCTCTACCAACAATTAAATATCACTCCAGACAACTCACCACCGTCATCTCACCACCGTCATATGCCAATAAATGGGCACAGGATTTGAAGCACACACTTGAGATTGCAGAGTGGTCTAGTATTTGGAAGGCCACTAAATCCTCCTCACCTAATGTCTTAGCAATAGATACTAACTATAGGGTTCTTGCACGTTGGTACCTTGTTTTGCTAGGTTAGCAAAATATGTCCCATCATATTCGTGGACTTGCTTTCGAGACTGCTCAACTCAAGGCACCCACATACTCATGTGGTGGCATTGTCCTGTCGCCCAAGAGTTCTGGAAGAACATTTTTGCACTGGCCTCTAAAGCCCTAGAAACCAACGTCCATTCCAATCCTGCACCGGCTCTTTTGAACCTAAAGCCAGCTGAGCTGACCCATTCCCAGTTCAAATTACTCTTACCACAGTGGCCAAAGAAATTATTGCCAAGGCGTGAAAATCACAGACTTTGATTGTGGGTGAAGCTAAACATAGAATGAATAGGGCTGTTATTTATCTATGCTAAAATGACAGCCATTGAAAACGATAAGATACAGAAATATGAAATAATATGGCAACCTTGGGTTAGGAATTGCTTACCCCCTGACTTTGACAAGACATTATTATTGCCTTGGTAATTGTACCTCTCTTTTATTTATCCGCATCATCTCACAAACTCGAACCACGCTACCGTCCGGGCAAGCCTATCCCCTCCTGAAACTGCTCTTGCTCTTTCCTCTACTTCACCCTCTGGGTGTGAGCGCTTTATAGTGATCCTTCTCTGATCGTTCATCTCCGCCTTATCCTAAACTCACTCACGCCCTTACTCCCTCCTTTCACCCCTTTTCTTTTCTCTTTTCTGTCTACATCTATGCCATACCCAAGACATTATTACGGGTTACCGTCTTTTTCCTAGATCCAATCTGGTAACGCGTTTAATAATTTTTTGCCAATTCAGCGATTGTAGAACGTTTCTATAATGTTGTTTGCCATATGTTCTTGAAGCCAAACATACTCATCGCCTCCCTGTGTAGACCCATAGTTTCATTCAAAATTTAAAAAGTGTGAGTTAAGCTCAAAGAGATTAGATCTGCCTAACTCATTCAGATCTGTGAGTACAAAAGAGATGAGGTAGAGCTTTGCTATTTTACCCTTTACGTACTAATGGGTTGTTCATCCAGCATACACTGAAACATAATTGAGCACCACATGTAAAAAGCATTCGCCTCCTTTTCTTTCTGAAGTATTATATTCCCAAGTGTGTGACCAGTGTTTAACAGACTTCAGATCACCGGTAACACAGCGACACCTTAGACTATGCCAGGCACATCTCCATGATCCTTGCTTACAACACTATTTGCTGCAACAATTCTAAAGTCTACTACATCATCCTGTGCATCTCTACATCTACCTTCCTAAGAAATGATATATGACTTTTATAAGATTATGTAATTTAATTATATTATTTTGTTCAGATTTTATTAATCGCTTGCCGCCTGCCCACCGTCAAATGACGGAGGGATGGTGCGGCTCTCGTTCTGGGCGGCCGTGCCATGTTGATAGGACACGGCGCGACTCTGATCTCTGTAAAGAGCAGCGGCTCTTTAACCTGGTGATCTGCTGTGTGCAATCACAGCCGGTCACATGTAAACACGGAAATGCCGGTAATTGGCTCTCATCGCCTCACACTGACAGAGTGTGTAGCAAGGAGAGCCGATCAGCGGCATCTCCTCGCAGGGGACATTGCAGCATGTAATCAGGTCACTGATCATCAGTGCTCTGATTACAATAAAGCGCCATCAATCAGTGCCCCCCCATTGCCAGCAATCAGTGCCCACAAGTGCTGCCAATCAGTGCCCATTAGCGATGCCAGTCAGTGCTGCCAACATTACTGCCCATCATTGCCGCCCATCAGTGCCACCCATCAATGCCCAGCAGTGCTGCCTATCAGTGCCCACCAGTGCCGCCTATCAGTGCCCATCAATGCCACCTATCAGTGCCCACCAGTGCCACCTATCAGTGCCGCCTATCAGTGACACCTCATCAGCGCTCATCACTGAAAGAGAAAAGTTACTTATTCATAAAATTTACTGCCAGAAACTAAGAAAAACTTTTTTTTTCAACATTTTCGGTCTTTTTTTTTTTGTACAAAATAAAAAACCCAGCAGTGATTAAATACCACCAAAAGAAAGTTCTATCTGTGTGAAGAAAATGATAAAAATGTAATATGAGTACAGTGTAACATTACCACGCAATTGTCATTCAAAGTGCGACAGCGCTGAAAGTTAAAAAATGGCCTGGGCAGGAAGGGGGTGAAAGTGCCCTGTAGGCAAGTGGTTAACGAAGAATATTTATTTCCCTTTTTTCTCAGGTTTCAGGAACTTATTCTAATCTTTTTGAATGCCTCCTATGTATATTTTGACTTCCTTGTGAGATGATGGACAATGAGCTGACATAAGGAAGACAAATGAGGTGGCAAGACACTGGTGTGGATTGCTGCACTTTTATTATGATAATCTGTGTTTGTACTGTGATAGCATGTCTATATCAGAACCTTTTACCCTTAGTTTTGCCTTAAGAAAGAGGAAGCAGCTAAAGTAAGAATGCTGAATAGAGCATTCACAATGCAATGGTGGCAATGCATTGAATCAGGTTTGTACACGTTTGTGATGTTTTAATAAGTAAAATTTTCGTTGAGAGATAAAACACTACTAAGGATTGTAAAACGTAAACTGTTGGTGTTGTATAAATCCTGTATAATAATAATAATTATAATTAAAGACTTGCTTGCTTGCTTCTGTGCTTCAGATGCAGAGATAAACTGTGTAGCTCAAATCTTTCTGTGCATTTAAGAGAGACTATGAGAAAATACAAGAGCAGGGGATGTGAATTCTGGGAAATGCCCATGTCTACTAATGCAATAGTGTTGTCCTGGTTGCAGCAAATGAGAGATTTTATTTTGTTTCACAAAAAAAATATTTTGTGCAACTTTTTAATAACCACATCGCTAGGCTTGTGTAATGTCTGAGATGTGAAAAAAGGTTGACTGAAGCTTATAGCAAACTTTGAAATATCCACATGTTGCTGCTAATAGAGGGTGAACTATTGAAAATTAATTTCTGGCTGTTTGCTCTAAGTTACTGCACACTGCTATGTATTTACATTTTATTGTAAAAGGTTCCTATATTTGTACCAAAGATACAAAAAACACCTGGTGCAACAGGAAGATTTTAATCACGTGACAATACAAAGTCTAGAATCTACTAATTTTCTTCTTTTATCATTTTGTACAGGAGAAGCCATACCAGTGTACAGAATGTAATAAGGCCTTCAGTCAGAAACGTGGACTAGATGAACACATGAGGACGCACACTGGGGAAAAACCGTTCCAGTGTGATGTAAGTTGAATGGCATATTGCTTTTGTGTTATCGCTCTATCCACAATGTTTCTGGTTCACATACTGAGAAGCATGATAAAGTGTGTAATTATGACCGAAAGCTCTGATTGAAAAGGAGGAAGTTGTCCTAAAAATGGTTTTCTACTTGCTCAAAGAAAGTGAAAAACTCCTCTTCCTGCTGTTCTCTCATATTCCCTTCTAAGAACTTTTGCTGTCAGCTGTTTCTATATTTAATCACGGAAGTGCCGTTTATTGTCTCTCATTGCCTCATACTGACAGAGTGTGAGAAGAGGAGAGCCGATCAGCAGAAAACCTGTACAGATAATCGGGGCACTGATCATCAGTGCCCTGATTACCTGTGCAGCCCAACAGTGCCCAATAGTAGTGCCAGTCAGTGCCTATTGGTGATGCCAATCTGTGTCCATCAGTGATGCCAATCTGTGCTATCAGAAATGCCAGTCAGTGCTGCCTTTCAGTGCCCATCAGTGCTTGCTCATCAGTGCAGCCCATCAGTGCTGCCCATTAGTGCCGCATATCCAAATGGGCATCATTGCTCATAAGTGCCGTCTATCAGTGCTACCTATCAGTGCTCATCAGTGCCACCTATTAGTGTTCATCAATACCGCATATTAGCGCCTCCTCATCAGTGGCCATCAGTGCCCATAAGTGCCGCTTTATCAGTGCTCATCCGTGCAGCCTATCATTGCCTATCAGTGCAACCTCATCAGCGCACATCAGTGAAGGAGAAAAATGACTTACTTACAACATTTTCTGACAGAAACTAAGGAAAAACATTTTTTTTCTGATTTTTTTTTTCTTTTTTTTTTAGCAAAAAATAAAAAGAATCCGCATTGAATAAATACCACCTAAAGAAAGCTCTATTTGTGTGAAAAAATGATTAAAATTTTGTTTGGGTACAGCATTGTATGACCGCACTATTGTCATTCAAAGTGTGACAGCGCTGAAAGCTGAAAATTGGTCTGGGCAGGAAGGGTGTAAAAGTGCCCACTATTGAAGCAGTTAAAGAAGCTCTGAGGGTGCTATCGATTCTGAACTGCTCTGTATTCCAGCACAGTGCAATTTAAACTCGGAAACTCACTGGAAGTTTCCAAGCCAGAGTTGGACTGCTGTATAGAGGATTAAGCATCTCTAAGCCATGCTATATTGGAGCTTATTTATTCGTTTTCAGTGATACCTCACTCACATTAACTCCCTAACTGACATAAATCCCAAAGCTGGCCATACACAGTGCAGGTGAAATTATCTCCATCTGTGGTTACTGCCTTTTGACAGCCACCAGCAACAGCTGTCAGATTACCTGAACAGTAGCTGCATCTGATTTGGATTCAGCGCCTGTTCATCTAAGAATTTTTCATCCAGCTCCTTTGATTTCAGGATGTTGGGTGGGAGGGTGCCAACAGGGCCACCCATGTTGCAGCACAGTCTAAAGCTGATCATGCACTGCTCAAATTTTGGATGAAAATTTAGCTGTGTGTGGCCCTGTCAGCACCAATTTTAAGCCCAATAGCCACTGCAGCCAATGGCTTCCGAGTGCAGTTGCTGTCAGGGGAAATCCCTTTAAGTTTAGCATGGAACAAACAATAGTCAGATTTTTTCTTGTTCAGCCCGTGGAGCTGAACGAGAGAAATCAAAAGGTGTATGGCTAACTCTTTTGCTTTAAATCTTATATGGAGCTGCAATCGACTTGTTTCCATTTTAGCTGTCATACATTTAGCTTCAAAACAGCAGAATTTCAAACAAGGGAACTATTTCTAGTCCACATGAATGTGGAATGGAAAACAACTTTAACCTTCCTAGCGGTTTTCCCGTGTCTGACACGGGGTAAAAATTCCCTGCTACTAGCGTTGATCCCGTGTCAGACACGGGGTGAGCTGCAGAGCGCACAGCGAGTGCCTTACCTGCTCCCACGATGCAGCGATGTTCGCTGTACTCGCTGGGTCTGTCACTTCCTAGTTCCTAGTTCCGCTCTCTGCGACGCAGCGACGCACGGGTGCGGAACTGGGCGGGAATTTCAAAATATTACAAACACATAAAAGAGGTGATACATTGTAATCTGAGGGGATTGCACTGTATCAGCTCATAGTTACAACACTACACACTGACAGTGCCCTTGCCTTCCCCATAGTGCCCGTAGCACCCTCGTCCATTCCGTGAGCGACACGCGAGACGTCGAGTGGGGCACAGACTGTGCCCTAGTTGCGA
>BLSH010351732.1:3327386-3338628 GCA_018402905.1 Glandirana rugosa | reverse complement strand
TTGGCATCAAGTCATATATGCTCTGCGAGGCATCCACTGGGTATATATGGAACTCCATTATTTATACCGGTAAAGGCACAAAGTTCAACCCCAGGTACAGCGGCTATGGGATGGCCACATCATCTGTGCTTACACTACTGGAGCCATTGCTGAACCAGGGGTACTGTGTGACCACCGATAATTTCTATACATCTCCGGAACTATATGAAGTCCTGATACAGAATAAGACTGATGCCTATGGTACCGTTAGGCCTAACCGCCGTGACATGCCATCTGCATTTGGGAAGAAAAAGTTAAAAATCGGAGAAATTGTTGCCTGGCAAAAGGGTAAGATCATGGCAATGCGATGGCGAGACAAAAAGGACGTGTGCCTCATGAGCACTGTCCACAATACCTCCACTGCCACGGTCCACACAAAAGGTGGAAAAAACGTGCTGAAGCCCCAAGTTGTGATCGACTATAACAGCTCAATGGGAGGAGTCGATAGAGCCGATCAGGCAATGACATACTACCCCGCTATGCGGAAAACAACAAAAAAAATATTATAAAAAAATATTCCGGCATCTTCTGGAACAATGCCTATGGAACGCCTACATCCTGCACAGGGCATATAGTGGCAAGCCTCTTGTCCACTCTGACTTCATATGGAAGGTGACTGAGCTGATTTTCGTCAACCACCAGGTGCCATCTGTATCTGCAAACAGACCAGGACGTCGGGCTGTTGATGTGGTGAATCCAGAGCGTCTGACGGGTCGCCATTTTTTGGATTATATCCCACCAACTGCAAAAAAGGCAGCACCTGCCAGAATGTGCGTAGTGTGCTGCTCAAAAAGAGATAGCAAGGGGAAAAAAGTCCGAAAAGAGACAAGATACTATTGTCCTGACTGCGATGTCGGACTTTGTGCAGTCCCCTGCTTCAAAGTGTATCATACTCATGATGTGTACTGAATTTTCTTTGTTTGACTAAAGTCATTATTCTTTATTACATTATTAAATAAAATATTAGTTATTAGATTATAATTCATGATTTTGTGTTTCATCTTTTATTACATCTGGGATGTCTACTAGAGTCTTGTTTGGTCAGGTTTAAGTAAGTACTTACTAAGAATTGCAGGCCTATAATACATAACACCACATTTCCTTACAAAACAATTGCAACGCTTTTGGTACAAAATTCCAGACAGAATCATAACGCCAGGGAGGTTAAAGTAAAGTAAAAAAAAAATGAAAAACATAATGCAAAACAAAACTAGCTAGCTGGTAAGTGTCCTGGGATTTTTTTGTATCGTTCTTGTTCTTTGAAAAGCACTTTCCATGTGCACCTTACGTTACAAAAGCTCGTAATAAATTGATTGGATCGGTTTCCATGTTTGTTCCACTTGCTGAATTTGGCACAGGGATACACAGAAGGTTTTCAGCAGCCATTGTGCTGTGCTAGGCCTCTGGTCTGTCCCTGTTTCTTTAAGGACGAATGGGCTACCTCCAGGCATACCTGCTCTCACTTTATTCTTTGCTATATACTATATGTTCCAATTTCCAAAATTGATTGGAGCATTTGCCATTGTTGCCTTGTTTAAAGTAAAGCTGTCAGAAAACTGCAGACTGGAGACCCTCCTGAGGCAAATAAAGGAGGCTGGTATGATGGCCAACTGGTCTCCGAGATTTCCGAGTCATTGACCTAAAACAAGTATGCAAATCTGGATAGTCACAGAAAAATGAAAAATCCCTATCTGCATACTTATTTGTGGTTACTGACTTAATGGGGTTGGTTTACTAAAGAAGTAGAGAATGTTCACTTAGTAAAGTGAATGTTCTTAACTGAATGAAGTTGGTTTTAAATTCCCACTCATGTGCAGAGGCTAAAAAAAATGGACTTTTCTGACTAACAAAGATAATAGCAAGTGCCTTCTTCTGCCTGTCCTTAGACTTTTGCTTTTAAAATGCCTTGCTTGATTGAGTCCTCATTTAAAGACGGTTCCCATCATACAACCAAATCTCTTAATCGTACGTCAAGGGACACAGGATGAGTAATTCAGGGTCACAGGGTGACCAACTACAGACCACCTACCACCTACAGGAAAAATGACACTGGCAACAAAAAAAAAAAATGTGGAATAGGCAGTATAGCCACTCCCATTCCAACCATGCAAACTATGATAGGAAACTCTCACCATTGCAGGAAGGCCATGTTAGTGTTCTAGGAGATAGAACATCTTCTCAGATGGAAGCATACACTTTTTCACTAGACTTTTTCTCTATTTTTATCAGTATATTTTTTTTTTCTTCAATCAAGTTTTCTCCAATACTGTAGAGCCAAGAGTGCTCATTTTGATGTTTTCTGGATCGGCCAGTACTTGGTGTTGCCTTGGAGGCCATACCTGGACCCTGTTGTGAGGAAGACTGTGATGTGACCTGTGGGCACTGATACTGAGTGTACTCCATAAGTTAACTGTATACATATTACAGGTCCAGGGCTGTGATGTTTGCAATTCCATCTGCTGGAATCCTGTCCCTGAAGACTCCTTAGGGAGTATGCCCACTGGATAGGTGAAGACTGTCTGATATGTGCTTGCTACTTTTCACTACTGTGCCATCTGTCTACCTCATGGGTGATCCTGACCACTGCTGCAATAACTTAGTAGGCCTCTGCCCTATACTATGAAGCCTGTGCCTTCCCCTTTGGGGTTGACAGAGCATGGTGAGCTGTGACATGTTTATTCGCTGCAGGCCACAACACCTCTGTAAAATATGTTGTGTGCCCTATCAGTAGTGCAGACATATTTTATTGTCTTACAGTATCTGCACCACTGTGGCCTGTGCGTGCACTCACACTGCCAATATGCAGTGCCAAAACTATAGCAAACATGCCTCCTTCCTCTCCTGCTCATAAGAAGTTCTCATGCTTCCTCAAAAGGCATTAGTTCTGTCCTGGTCACAGATGGCCTTTTACCCCTCCTGTTCTACAGTCCCTCCGTGAGTAACTCTTGCTGGTACTTGCTTAATGTTAAGGGCCTTGCAGCCTACAGTGACCAGGTCACAGACAGCCATTACCCCTTTCTGCTCTACAGTTGGTCTGTGAGTACCCCTACTTGAAATGTTCTCACTTCACATACTGACAGTATGACTGACCTTAGGACTAAGTGAAATGGTCCTGCAGACCTTTGCAGCTTGCAATTCAAATTTTAGGTCAGCTAGCCAAGTCCCTCCTGCAAGTTCTAGCACCACTAGCCCAGATTACTGTCCCCTGCTTGAGTCCCCCAACTCCTTACAGTCTTCATAGCTCCCTCAAGAGTGCCCCCCTCCTCTGTGTTATCCAATAAGAAAATTTCTGCAACTGTCAAGTATAATGGGCACATTTCAGGCCATTGTAGCTGGCTCAGAATGCAAGGCTTACAGCATACTCGTATGCACTCTACCACAGAGTCTGTGTCTGATTGCCTACAGCTGCAACTACTTCTGCACATTCAACTGAGAATCATGAGCGTACCCTATCCCTTTTGGATGAGTTGTACTTGAGGAAGTTCATTCAGCTGACATAACTACTAAGCCTAAGGATACCATATTGATCCTTATTGACACAGTGTGCCACTTCTTGAACTGGGGCAGCCTCTCTGTGAATTTTTTTAACGTTGTCCCTCTGAGTTCCTAGCACCCAGCCTGGTAAATTTTTTCCAGTGCACCCGCTACTGCAACTTGATTTGTGAGGTAACTGGTCTGACCCAAGCACACTATTTACTCCTCCCAAGCATTCTCCCTAGCAGGTACAAAAAAACAACCGCTGCTCCAGGTGAGTATAGTAATCCATAAGGCTGAATGGACTGGGTGCTAGCCCCGGCTCACGTCCGTAAGCATAGGATCAAAGGAAAAGAAATTGGCTGCACACCTTCACCGATCCAACAGATTTATTGAACATGTGATGGACTGTCACCAGGACAAGGACACAGACAAGGATGGAGGTGATGTGTTTTGAAGAAGTACAATGTCAGTGTGAAACGCGTCACCTCCATCCTGGTCTGTGTCCTTGTCCTGGTGGCATTCCATCACATGTTCAACAGATCTGTTGGATCGGCGAAGGTGTGCAGCCAATTTCTTTTTCTTTGATCCATTTCTCCCTAGCAGTACCCTATTGTAGATGAGTTCCTGAATAAGCTGGCTGCTCCCAATGTGGGTCTGGTCTGGCTGCTCCCAATGTGGGTCATTGCTTTTGAGGACATTCCAGTGTTTCATGATCATGGTGGCCAGAGACTGGAATCTGTTATAAAGTCTTCTTCTTCCTCACAGGCCCTGCCCTGCAACATGACATTACTATCATGACCATCTGCCAGGTATCTTGGGTGTGTGGTTCAGTAAAATCTCATTTAATTCTACCATAAACTATGTTGTACAAAGTTATGTCGGATTTGATACAGATTGATGATTGGATTGTTTAGATAGGTCCTCCTATCACATGGTTTTGGTAAATTTAAAGTTTAACGTTAGTTGTACAATTGTGCAATGAGACTGTAACTTGTATTGTGGAAACTAGAAGAATGAGCCGGCACTCACTGGAAATCTTGAGAATTATCTTTTATTCCATCGTTCCATATATGACACGGTTACAGGTAAGACACTGACGCGTGTCGGTTACAGAAGAGCGCCTTGGTATGCTGTGATCAAGGCGCTCTTCTGTAGCCGAAACGCGTCAGTGTCTTACCTGTAACCGTGTCATATATGGAACGATGGAATAAAAGATAATTCTCAAGATTTCAAGTGAGTGCCGGCTCATTCTTCTAGTTTCCATATGCTAATTCTGAAATGCTTGGAGGACATTTTTGAGCCAGAGCACCTGCAAGGGTGAAGTATAATTGCCTGTGTTGAGCTTCGCTGTGCAGAGCGGTGTTTCCCTGTGAACTTGTATTGTGACCTTTACGATCCTGGCTCATTGTTCATCCTTTTCATTGTTTAATCATTATTCAGTTCATGCTCTCTAGGTTATACCAGGTGGATGATCAGGCCTCTTCTGATGCCAGCTTTGGATGTAAGGTCCTTCAGGCAGCTCTGGGAGCCCCATCTGGCCCTACAGTGTTGACATGTTTTCGTTAGCCTGTTAGTCCCACAAATAATCACACTGTGTCCCTTTATGTACTCCAATAAAATGATTTTGCCATTGGTCAGATATCCTATTTTTTCTCCCACCCAATTTTTAAATATTCAAGGAACCATTACTGAGCAAGGTCTGCACAAGTTCTAAAATACTGTGTAGTGCTATGTTTTTAAAATCTTGATGCATACTTCTGGTATACTTAGTCCCCTTTTGTACATGATGCGCGTGATTTAAAACATTACTGTACTTTTCTCCTGTGCTACTGGCATTGAATATGTGTTAAAAAAACATATTTTCACAAGTTTTTTTTGTTGATTTATTAGGTTTGTGACCTGTCGTTCAGTCTCAAAAAAATGTTAATTCGACATAAATTGACTCACAACCCTAATCGTCCAATGGCAGAGTGCCAACTTTGCCACAAGAAGTTTACAAGAAATGACTACCTCAAGGTTCACATGGAGAATGTGCATGGAGAAACAGACAGTTAATTTTTAGTTAACAGTTTACAGCATGGATTGTTTCATCTCGATTATTTACAATATATATCGGTTAGATGGACATGACTTTTTAAGTACAATATTAAGGGATAAATATGAAACTGAGTAAAATATTATGGCACTTTATAATCTATATCAATACGATTTTTTTCAGTGTTTCATGGTTACATGTGTTCATCAAAATAAGGACCAATGTCAGATTTTTGTCCTATGTTTACACTTTGCAGTATCTTAAAATGTAATTTGTCTGATACTTTCATTGCTTTTTGCACGTTTTCTATTTGTTTGTGTTTTATTGAGAATACTACATTATCATAAACTAAATTAAAATTACATAGATTGGACATACAGCAGTACATCAATTCCAGTATTCAATTGGCCATGGGAAATGATGGATATAATGTTCAGCATATGGATAACCTTGTCCTGTGTGTTTGCTGTCTCAATGGCATTAATTTAGGACCAGTAATTATGAGTAAAATGTCTAATAACTTTGGGTACATATGAATAGAAACTTTGGAATTCCAATGTTGTTTGAATTCTCCTAATATCATGTTAGTCATGTGCTGTCAGAAAGGTTCACAGACTTCCTTAGCGTCATATCAGTAAAATGCAACTTTGCGCTGTATTGTAAATTGAAATTTCATAAAATAAAATGTTAGCAATATAAAGGTGGATATTCTCTTTAAAGCCTCGTGCACACTGGACGTTTCTGGAGGTTTTTACAGCTGTTTTTGGCTTCAGATGTTTTTTTCCTACAGTCAATAAACTCTCCATCATGTTATCCTATGTGTCCGTGCACACATGGGCTGGTATCAACTGTTTTTGGCCGTAAAAAAAAAACCCAAAACGCTCTAACGTCAAAAAGCGTTTTTTAATGGTATTGATGCCATTAACCACTTCAGCCCCGGAAGGATTTCCCACTTTAGGACCAGAACACTTTTTGTGATTCAGCACTGCATCGCTTTAACTGACATTTGCACGGTCGTGCGACATTGTACCCACACAAAATTTGCATCCTTTTTTTCCCACAAATAGAGCTTTCTTTTGGTGGTATTTGATCCCCTCTGCGTCATTTCTGATCACCGCTACATACAAAAAAAGAGCAACAATTTTGCAAAAAAAAATTTTTTCTTACTTTTTGCTAAAATTCAAATCCAAAAAAAATATATAAAAAAACATTTTTTTCCATCGGTTTTGGCGATTTATATTCTTCCTCATATTTTTGGTAAAAAAAAATTGCAATCAGCATTTATTGATTGGTTTGCACAAAAGTGGCTGCGTTTACAGATGATGAGAATTCATTTCTGGGGTTTTTATTTTTTTTTTTATGTTTTACTAGTAATGGAGGCGATCTGCGATTTTTAGCAGTAATGCAATATTGGGGCGGACATGTCGGACATTTTTGACACTTTTTTGGGACCAATGACATTTATACAGTGATCAGAAATTTAAATATCCGCTGATTACTGTATAAATGTCATTGGCAGTGAAGGGGTTAACCTGCAGGGGGTAGTGAAGGGGTTAATTGTGTTCCCAAGGCATGTTCTAACTGTGGGGGGGCTGGGTTGTTATGGGCATAGGAGATCTAACTGATCCCAGTGACAGGGATCAGTAGATCTCCTATGCCTGCACTGACAAAGCAGGGAACCGCCGTGTTTACATCGGCGGTTCCCCATTCTTTCTGCTGTGGCCACTCATCGCGGCTCGCTGGCGGACATCGGGTCCGCCCGAGCTGCGGGCACACTCCTCGGGAGTATGGCGCATGCGCCCCTAGCGGCCACTCTGCAAATCGCTGTTTATTTACGGCGATTCGCAGGACGCATCCACACTGCCGCAGTAAATATACTGCGTGTGGTGTGGAAGCATTTATTTAAAAAAAACTGTTAATGCTAAAAACGCTATTGCAAAAATGTTGAAAAACTCACTGCCATTTTTATAATGTTATTATAATGTCCAGTGTGCATGAGGCCTAAGGATCAAGGCAAGCAAGGACTGTTCACTTTTATCTTTAAAGTATATTTAAAGCCAAAACCTTTTTTATTTTTATTTTTTTATAGTGTTACATTTTATGAAGTTGAAAATTACATCAGTCCATCCTGTTCAACCCATGTGTGTTGAGATTTTATTCTGTAACAATTCCCATAGCCCTGTTTATTCTGCTTCCTAACATCTAAAAGTTTTTTTGAGTTGTTGACACTCACAGCTAGTACCCCTTCCTGGGGGAGGGAGTTCCACATTTTTACTGCTCTAACAGTAAAGAACCATTTCTCCACTCTAATGTTAAACCTATTTTCTAACCCCAAATCGTGGCCATGTGTCCCCTTCAGGGACCTTAGAGTAAACAGTATATTACAGTTATTGGAGTCATCTTTGATATATTTGTACATTGTAATTATTTTCCCTCTTAAGTGCCTCTTACCAGAGTGAATAACTAATTTATGGGTTTTTTTTCTACTCAAGCTGTTTTTTATTAATTTTTCAATGACATAAGAATATAAAAAGAAAACCAAGAGTTAAAAGGGAAATAAATACAAAAATACATTGCTTAATATCCATATTTATATTTCCATGTAATCTATGTAGTTGATCCTCATAGTTGAGGTCCCTCATTCCCCTTATTAATCCTGTTGCCCTTCAGTGAATGCTTTCCAATTAAACAACGTCTTTCCCCAGGACTGATGACCAAAACAGAGCTGCATGTTCAGGATAAGGCCAAACCAAGGTTTTTTGTAAATTATTGATTTATCTTTGGAATGTATGAGAGTATTTTTCTAGCTTAGTTAAATTTGGCTGGGCATTGCATGCTTTTGCTAAGTCTTTGATATATAATCACCCCCATATACTTTTCCATCACTGATTCTCCCAAGAAAGCCTCCCCTAATGTGAATTTTGCATGTATAGTTTTTGTACTGAAGTGCATAACATTACATTCCTTAATATCACCTCATCTGCCTTGTAGCTGCCCAACTCCTGTTTTATCAAGATCATTCAGTACATGCGGTGCCAAATTCTCTTCCCTGCATAATTTGGTATCATCAACAAACAATGAAATTGAGCTTTTTTTTTTTAACCTTAAGGCATTCTCTGCTTTAAGGTAAAAAAACAGTAGCAGCTCCCCCAGCAACCCCCCCTTTTCTTTAAACACTTACCTAAGTCTTCTCTCAATCCAGCGCCATCTGCAGCAGCTCTTCTCCCCTCTTCCTGTATTCACAGGAGGCTTTGATGGCAGCAGGAGCCATTGGTTCCTGCTGCTGTCAATCAAATCCTGTGAGGAAGCAAGGGGTGATGCTCGGGAGTGCACCCGCGGGGGTGCCCCCATAGCAAGCGGCTTGCTATCGGGCACTCAGAGAAGAGGAGGAGCACAGAGCAGTGACAGGGGACCCCAGAAAAGGAGGTAAGGGGCCACACAGAGTGGGTACTACCACATTCATTCCAACCTCTATATTAACAAACAAATTTAAGATCATTGGCAAGACAAAAACCCCCGAAAACCATTGTGGGTTTTTTGTTTTTTTTTGTCATCTGTGATTCCTTAGGGAGATTTCCCTATACTTCTTGTCCTAAAGATTCAACAGGAAGTGAGAGGATATCTTTCTAATGTGAGGGAAATCCCCTCTTAGACAAGGAACAAGGGTTCCCATTGCAAAATCCCCCCACATTGATGATCAAAACAATTAGAGAAAATCAATCTCCCTAACAGGAACAGCCTGACAGTATTTCTAGCCCCCTCAATCCATCCAAATCTATTCAAAAATATGTTTAAAAAGATTGTGCTTTAGGGATACGTTAAAGTGTTACTAAACCCACAACGGTAAAATCAGTCTGTATATGCAGTAAAGCCTGCTTGTTATAATCAATTTGGAACCTAAGGGGTTAATCCTTTGCATTGTGTATAAAGGGTGTTTGATCCTGTCTTTGATCCTCCTCTTCTTCCACTGTCTCCAAAAAATAATCTGATATTTACAGAGCCAGGGAATGGGCTGCACATGCTCAGTTTGGTGTGTATTGCTAAAGAGTTTTTTTTTTCTTGGGAGAGTGCATGTGATCAGCACAGGGCCATTCAGCACTGACCAGACAGAGGGCCAGAGGTCCTGCATCCTGATAGGACAGCTAGTGCAGTATGAAAACTCCTCCTGCAAGCTTACCTAAAGTAATTGCATTTCCATGTTCTGTGTACTGTGGGAGACCAGATATATGGAATGCAAGCTCCTGGGTTTAGTAACACTTTAAGGTTTAATAATGTGAAATGAGTTCCTTGGCAGCATATTAAATGATAGAATACAACAAACTTATTTAAGTTGATTTAGTGGACACACAGTGGAGATTATCATGATTATGTATTTCAGAAAGGGAGCAATCAATGTTACTGGTAAGTAAAAAGAAAAACATTTTAAAGTTATGTTATTACCATGGGAACATGTCATAAATATAAAGTATGTATTATCCTATTTCGTGTGCAAAAGTGCAATTACAGGGATTGTTTTCTTTACATCAAAACTGTTAATTTAATTTTAGAAGCTTGTAAGTACATGTGATGGGAGTTTAAAGCTTTTGAAAGAAATCAGTTGAAACAAAAAGGTACTAATGAGTAAAATTATTGTAAAATACCATGCATGCTAAAGAGTATGGTATCAATATTGCAAATCACATTTTTTGTAGTTTTCTTTTTCTTTTTTTTTATTATTATTAAAGCCTTGTACAAAAATAGAATTTCTGTATTTTAGTTGTTTCTATTTTTTTTTTAATTTTCTTTTGTTTTTGTTTTTTTGTTTTGTTTTTTTAGTATACATGGTAGATAAAATATTAAATATAAAAGAAACCTAATATTAGGTTGAAAAAACACGAAAATAAGTTAGAATACTATGCAACTTCTGTCAATATAATAACTTCAATTGTTTGTAGCTATTTATCTGTTCATGTATTTTACTACCAGTAACCGAGCTGTGATTAGAATTTTTTATTTTCATACTCTATGCAGGTAGTCTCTTAGTGGGTGGAGCTTTCAGATCTTGCTGTAAAATAGTTGTTTATTATTTTTTTTTTTTTTTTGTAAATTACTTTTTTTATTGATTTTCAAAAGATACAAACAAACCGCAATTTGCGGAAATCCCAATTGGGAAAAAAACAAACAAAAAAAAAAAAATAACAACTTGCTGCCATTATAACACATTGTCTCCGTTGTCTCCTTTAAACATCATATACAGTTAGTGGCTGATACATATTCCGTATACACAGGCCCGCCTCCCCCGACCATATATCCACAAATTAGTAAACACCTATATACCAGCCCCCTCCGCCCGGACACATATGCCTTATACATAGTCGGTGATTGACATATACTACAAATTTCCTCTGTTGCCTCTGTTACACAATATTACCGTCGTTCAACAATAAAAAAAAAAAAACAAACAAAAAAAGGGTTAACCCTAAAGGCGTTTAACGCCAAACAAACATAGAAAACTTTTAGTTATTTTTTTCATTAAATGTTTTTTTTTTTTTTTTATTATTTGTTGATAAAATGTCGTTCTAGACTTTCGAGGTGGGTGATTCTCTGATGGACGTATCTCATACTTTTATTTTTTAAGATTAGTGTCGAGCCAATGACCATCATTTTATGTACTTGTCTATTTATCGATGTTTGTTAACTTCAATAATATAA
>BLSH010351732.1:3298592-3323165 GCA_018402905.1 Glandirana rugosa | reverse complement strand
ACGTAGGCCCGTGAGGCGGGGGGATGACATCAGTAGGAGTCTAGTCTGGAAGGAGTCCGTCCCTCCCCACGGCCATGTCAATAAACTGCATGTCCCCAACCTAGGAGAAAACAGGATTTTTCAAACAAAAAGAAACAGGAAAGAAAAAAGGGCAAAAAAGAAGAGGAACCTCATCCCGTTAGACTAGAGCGTCCAACCAATCCGCCGCCTCGCTGGGGGAGTCAAAAAATTTAGATGAGCCCCGATGTATGACCTTCAGGCGACTCGGATATAGCATGCTATACACCAGGCCCTTTTCCCTCAGGCGTTTTCGGATCTCTGTGAAGGTTCTCCTCCTCCTCTGGAGCTCCGGAGAGAAATCTGGGAACAGGTGAATCACTGCATTTTCATGTTTCAATTCCTTCTGCTTACGAGCCTCCGCCAGGATCAGGTCTCTGTCCCTAAAATTTAGCAACCGAGCAAGGAAGGCCCTGGGTGGCGATCCCGGAGGCCTCGGCCCAGCAGGCACCCTGTGCGCCCGCTCGACAATGTATGCTAGGGAGAGGTTTTGTAGGCCCAGGAGTTGTTTAAAGAAGACTTCTGCAAATTGTACCGGGTTCTGGCCTTCTGTTCCTTCAGGCAGCCCCACGACCCTCACATTATTGCGTCTCAGCCTATTTTCAGCGTCTTCTGAGCGGGCCATGAGGGTCCGGACTTGTTGTTGTAGCTCAGCCACCGCCCGCACCGTGGAGGCCGAAGTCTCCTCCACCTGTGACACTCTATGTTCAGCATCTGTGAGGCGGCCCCTGAATTTGTCCATGTCATTTCTGATCAGGCCGCATTCCAGCGTTAGAGCGTCTATCTTCCCCTCCACTGAGGCCTTGCTGTCAGCAATGGCCGCCAGAATCGCGGCCGTGGGCCCCTCTCCCCGCACCTCCTCATCCGCCTGTGCCCGCCGGGCCATGTCCACCCGACCCTCCACCATACCTGACACCGTCCAAGGCTCTGTCTGCACCGCCACCGAGGCCGGGGAAGCTGGTGTGGATGGCAAGATAGCCGCCGCACGAGCCTCCGGCGGGTCCTTTCGAGGTGTCTGCTGGGCTGTGTTCCTGGCGGATTTGCGATATCCCGGCATGGGGAGAACCAGAACGGGCTCCCCCACGCTTTTCAAGCACTTGCTGAGCAGGATGAATGCTATAGAAACAGGATGGCTGCGGATTAACAGGACGGATGGCGGGAGCCAAGGCTCTGCACGTCTGCTCACTCTCACATCCCGGCCACGCCCAGTTGTTTATTATTTATCATATTATTTTCTTTATTTTATAAAGACTGGTGCAATCAGAATAGCATAAAATAAAAGGAATACAAAAGACCTTATAATATGTGTTCTTTCATTTTCACTTGTTTCTTTCTGTAAGTACCGGAGACAAACAAGTAATGAAAGACATGTCATCTAACACGCCAGTTCTAGACCACATTCTAAGCTATATTACAATAGCTAAAGTTAACAGATGGCCCGGGAACGGTAGGTAAGTATGTAATTAAACTACATTAACCGGTTGCCGAACGGCTCGCGTACATTTACTGCTGCAAAGTGGCACTGTCCCGCCAAACGCCGTTTATAAGCTGCGGCTCATGCGTGCGCTGTAGTGGGCGGAGCACGGGGGTGGCGCACTCTCGTGCCAGCCGCACTCTGCAGGAGTGTGGTCGCGGCTCGCCGGCAGAGATTGAGTCCTAGCAGAGAGGAAGAACGGGGAACCGCCGATGTAAACGTAATGGTTCCCCACTCTGTCAGGCAGCATGTAAGAGATCTAATGATCCCTGTCATGCCTCTTATGCCCCTGGTAGCCCAGCCCCCTCACAGTTAGAACACGCCTAGGGAACCCTTAGATCTCCCCCTACAGGTTAACCCCTTCACTGCCAATGACATTTATACAGTAATCAGTGGATATTTAAATTTCTGATCACTGTATAAATGTCATTGGTCCCAAAAAAGTGTCAAAAATATCCGACATGTCCGCCCCACTATCACAGTCCCAATAAATATCGCAGAACGCCGCCGTTACTAGTAAAAAAAAATTGTAAAAATGCCAGAAATTAATTCTCATGGTTTGTAAATGCGGCAACTTTTGCGCAAACCAATCAATAAACGCAGATTGCGATTTTTTTTTACCAAAAATATGAGGAAGAATATAAATCGCCCAAAACCGATGAATACATTTTTTTTTTTTTTTTGGATTTGTATTTTAGCAAAAAGTAAGAAATATAGTTTTTTTTTTTTTTTGCAAAATTGTCTCTCTTTTTTGTTTATAGCGATGATCAAAAATAACGCAGAGGTGATCAAATACCACCAAAAGAAAGCTCTATTAGTGGGGAAAAAAATAATGCAAATTTTGTTGGGGTACAACATCACACGACTGCGCAATTGTCAGTTAAAGTGACGCAGTGCCGAATCGCAAAAAGTGCTCTGGTCCTACAGTGGGAAATCCTTCGGGGCTGAAGTGGTTAATAACATTAGTATTCATATTTATAGTGTTTCCCTTCATTGGGTTGGCCAATGACTAACTGAAAGGGCCTGCTTGAAATTGTTTTTTTTTTGTTTTTTTTTTTAACAGAGTTAATATTTTCTTATATCCTGTCAAAAAGGACCACAAAAAATACCAATTTTAAACAGCTTTTCGTTTGTCTCTTCGATGCAAATTTCAGAGAGCAATAAGTTGCACATACAAATTACATCAATATAAAATTAGACATTAAAATATCCCTAATTTCTATTAAGCTATAGAAACTTGTAATGTAAACCTAAGAGAGATATGGAAGAGGCTCTCTTTGTCTGTCTCCTTATAAAAATGCTTGTTGCCTGGCTGTCATATCGATCCTCTGGCTTCAGTGCAGAAAGCATTAAAGCCAGTGGATCAACATAAAATGCAGGTAAGGGCATCTTATATTTCTCAATACAACATGTATCCAGATCAGGAAAAATATAAGAGATCCTTCTACGCATTATTTTTTCTTGGTCATAATCTCAAAGTATTGAAGTCAAAGGGTAAACATGGCATCCAGCAAACAGGAAGAGGAAATAGCAGCCTACACATTTTTTCCTATGACACGCTTCTTTAAAAGTGTATCTAAACCCAAAAACAGGAACATAATGTATTGCAGTTTACCAATTCTTGTGATGACTGCATTCATTTTCTTTTAGGCTTTTATCCTGTACTTTGATTTACAACATGCATGCTTCTTATCCCAAGGTGGGAATGCTCAGTTCTCCACTGCATCTATGGAGAGAGCCATGGTTGCTGCCTAGGCTTAACTTCAAACATGTCTGCTTTTTTTCATCTTCATTAAATGCGGGGATTTGGCATTTGGTATTTTATAGAAGAAAGCTGATATTGTTTGCCCTTCCAGTTCATCTCACAGGAGCTAACAAGGACACTGCAGGCCTGATTTACTAAAATTGAAGAGTGCAAAATCTGGTGCAGCTCTGCATAGAAACCAATCAGCTCCTAGGTTTTTTTTTTTTTTAACGAACTGAAGTTAGAAGCTAAGGCCTCATGCACACGGCTGCTGGTAAACGGATGTTTAGGAGCAGTTGAGCATTTTTTTCATCTGCCCCTAAACTCTTCTCTATGTTATCTTATCAGTACATGTACACAGGGTCGTTTACAGTAATTTCTAGGCAGTTGAATTTAGAAGCATTTTTTGGAAAGCAAAAAAATGCCTTTAGGACGGATGTTCAGAGGCATTTGAAACGCCAAATGCCTGTAACAGCTTGTAGACGTGGCTAAACGCGGTAACTTGTGTTTACCAGAGTTTTGTTTACAGGCGTTTTTCATTAAAAAAAATAAACCCTTCTAGACGCAAAAGCGGCATGTTTTTCAACGTCGGTTAATATCTGTTTAAGTTAAATTGTTCAGGGTAGGTTGCGTCACTTGTACATTAAGCCTAATTAGTTACCATGCAGAGCTGCACCAGATTTTGCACTCTCCAGTTTTAGTAAATCAACCCCAGTATTTCTGGCAAGGTCAATGGGTATTTTCTGTACTTGTTAGAAAATTCTTAATCTGAAAAATGTTCTTGGGTTTTAGATAGCCTTCAAGTAAATAAATCCACAGTCACTCTTTTGCATAATGTTTTATTAGAAGGAACCCTTTATCATAATAATACTCCAAACTTAAAAACTGTACAAATACAAACTGAATGCATGTAAATAATTCCCATGTTACGCTAAAACGTTAGTTTAAATGTTACGCTAAAAACTACCTCTCCATTCTTTAAAAAGTAATGTTTTAACCCCAAATTTGCGGCCCCACTGGACTTGGCTTTTTTGCCTGGGGCAACATATTTGCGTATCTCCCTCTGTACTGGGAGCGCACCACACGACATGCTCTCAGCACAGAAACCAGGGTCTCACCAAGAGCCCCGGGCCCCGTTCTAACGATCGGGACCTGGAATGTACGATTCTGGGTCACCTGATTGCTGTCATAGCCTCAGTCACTGGAAAGCCTGCCCCCGTATTTTCTGTCTCTGTGAATGGACAAGACAGATACATTTTTCTCAGTCCTTTAAAAAATAAAATGAAAAAAATATCTAGATCAAGGTTTGATCTAGGTCAGCCCCAGGGTTAGCATTTGGGTCAAGGTCAGGGTCAGTATTATTTAGACAGGATTTTTTTTTAACCACTTCAGCCCCGGAAGGATTTCCAGCTTTAGGACCAGAGCCCTTTTTGCGATTCGGCACTGCGTCGCTTTAACTGAAAATTGCGCGGTCGTGCGACGTTGTACCCAAACGAAACTTACGTCCTTTTTTTCCCACGAATAGAGCTTTCTTTTGGTGGTATTTGATCACCGCTGCGTCATTTCTGATCGCCGCTATAAACAAAAGAAGAGAAGACAATTTTGCAAAAAAACCCAAATTTCTTACTTTTTGCTAAAATACAAATCCAAAAAAAAAATATAAAAAAACTTTTTTTTTCACAGGTTTTGGCCGATTTATATTCTTCCTCATATTTGTGATAAAAAAAATTGCAATCGGCATTTATTGATTGGTTTGCGCAAAAGTGGTCGCGTTTACGGATGTTGAGAATTAATTTGTGGGGTTTCTATTTTTTTTTTTTTTTTTTACTAGTAATGGCGGCGATCTGCGATTTTTAGAGGTACTGCGATATTTCAGCAGACATGTTGGAACATTTTGACACTTTTTTGGGACCATTGGCATTTATACGGCGATCAGTGCTATAAAAATGCACTGATTACTGTGTAAATGCCATTGGCAGTGAAGGGGTTAACCTGCAGGGGGCGCTCTAAGGGTTAACTATGTTCCCTGGGCGTGTTCTAACTGTATGGGGACTGCCCTAGCTGGGGAAGGGAAGTGATCACAGCCCTTCCCCCTTCATAGAACGGAGGTCCGTGTTTACTTACACGGACCTCCGTTCTTTCACTCCGGGGGGCATCGCGGGTGGCCGGCGGAGATTGACTCCGCCGCAGCCGCTCCCTGGCCCTCCCCGAACACAGTGAGCGTGCGGGCGCGCCTCCAGTGGCACGCGCGCGCTCACTAGGCGCGATCTCGCGGCCGCCGTCATATGACGGCGATCCGCGTTACAGAGCCACTTTGCCGCCGTCAAATGCCGATCGGCGGTCGGCAAGTGGTTAATTAGTATTAGTGTCAGTGTGTTTTGGTAGGATAAAAAAAAGAGCAAATTATTGTTTCTGGGCTGTAGCACAGGTGCAAACAACGACTAACATACACATATGTGGTATCACTGCGATCATCCGGAGCAGAATTTATTTTATGTTGTTTCTTGGTGGTAGGTTAAGGTAGTAGCAAGATATATATATTTTTTTTTTTTTTACTATATTGGACCAGATTTCCTTAGATAATTAAAAAAAAACCAGAAGATATCCATTACCATTTACCACCAAATGTAAGCCCAATTTGTCCTGAAAAAAATGTGGTATAATCCACCTGGATGCACACAGTAGTTGTGATGATATGTACGGTTTTACTAACACATTTTCAGAGTTGCAAAATTGGGCTTAGGCATTAAAATTTGTTTTACCTTTAGGCGCGAAGGGGTTAATCCTAGATTTGTGTATTTGCGGCAGAGCAACATGAGCAATAGTTGCACTGTTGTTTGTCAGAAAGTCATATACTCTATCCATAAAAATGTAGCATGTAGAGCAGCATGGATTTAAACTTTTCTTTGGTACAGCTTAGGCCTCATATACACGGGCGTTTTTAACGCTGTGGTTTTGAGCGATTTTTACAGGTTAAGAATGCCGCACCATGTTATTCTATGGCCTCATATACGCGTTGCCACTTTTGTACTGTAGATGGCGCTTGCGTTCTTAAGCTGTAAATCTAACACAGGACCTTCGCGTTCCGAAGCAGCAGTGTTATGGCATTATTGACGCTGAGCCAGCAAAACACTCACTAACGCGCATTAGCGCAGTAGAGGCATTTTCTGTTTTAAAATGTCCAAAAATAGCAGAGAGATGTTTTTTAAACAAAATGCGACGTAGCGCGGACGCTCATTAACGCAGATGCAAAATGCAGATGAAATCACATTTTTAACGCAGATTTTTTTCCTGGCGTCGGACCCGACGTTACAGCTCGTTTTAACATAACACCCCTGTATATGAGGCCTTAAAGTGCACGTTTATCAGCAATTGGCTTTCTACTTTCGAATAATCACTACACACAACTGGGGTTTGCTAACTAGAATCGCGATAACAAATGAAGTCATTTAGTTACACATATGTTGAATTTTTTTTTTTTCCAGTACTGTAGTGATAAATATATGGAAAAAAGGCCAGAGACTCACCCTGTATGTGCAATTAACAATGTGAGAGAATTGTGAGCATTTATAACTTCACCTTTAATTTATGTGCTATGGAAATATGTATTCATACCGTGAGATGCTAGGATCGAGTTAAAGTGCTCTTGTGTGCCATCTTGTGTTTCATCACAGAACTATGTAGTCAAATCACCTATTAGGGGGCTGACACTGATGAACAATGACAAAGCTAAATGTATGTCTCAGTGCAAATCTTTAAAAATCTTTCAAACATATTTGTGAAGATGTATAGCTTAGTGAATTTACATTTTTTTTTTGCTGTTAAAATAATTAAGGAATCTGTACAAAAAAATAAGCAGCTTAAAGCGTGACCTCATATCATTCTGTGCATACAGAGCATTGTATACTTGAAGAATTATAATTATTTTATCTTGAAACTGTAAAGCAGGGGTGTCCAAGCTGCAGCCAAATGCCTTGCTCTTCACTATTCAGATAGGTACGTTATCTATATCAGGGATAATTAACCTGTGGTCTGCCTGACATTTTTCATGAGCTTTCCTTATTAATCGTGTATTTTATGTGTGGCCCAAGACAATTCCTCTTCTCTCAATGTGGCCCAGGAAGGTCAAAAGGTTGGACACCCCTGCTGTAAAGCCTGTTACTAATTGAACTGAATTTGTATCAATCTGTAAAATATAAAGAGTTTTGAAAACTTTTTGAGTGTCCATTAATTCTTCTTCTTGTAAACAAGACCATAAAGTATTCTTTTGATGACTAGTAAATAAGCCAAACTACTTTACTTTGTCTTTACATTAAGACCCCTTTCACACTGGGGCGTTATTACAGCGCTATAGCGCCAAAATTACCGCTCCAATAACGCTCTAAATATTATCTTAATGCATCTCAATGAATGCTTTCTGACTGAGGCGTTGCGCTAGCGCTGCGCTGAAGAAAATCATGCAAGCATGATTTTTCAGGAATGTGGAATACACCGCTCCTCCACCGATCCTGCCATTAGATTGAATGGGCAGTGCTCCTGAAGCTGTACACCACTCCGGGAGCGCAGAGCGCTGGCACTTTGAACCCCCTGTTCAACCTCTTGTGGGGGGTTAGAAGTGCCATGCTGCCGCCCGAATAGCGGCACCATAGCGCTGCTATTACAGCGGTAGATCGCCATTAAATTAGCGGCGGTTTACCGCTGATGATTGGACGGTATCTATAAAGGAGTAGAGCATGTTCACTCTCAAAGTGAATTTTTGCTTATCTTAGTAAATGAGTTGAAAAAAAGTTAAAATTCAGGTTGCAAGGAATATCCACTCAGGTAAAAGAAAAAATAGAGAAATAGGATTTTTGCTTGCTCATGAGTGGATATTTGAAGTCAGCACAACTTCACCTCATTCACTAAGCTAAATTAATTATCTGAGTTTTCACTTAGTTTAGTGAATAATGTGAAGTTGAAGAAGAGCAATGTCCCTTCTTTTCACCTCATTCACTAAGATAAATAAAAATTAAATTTGTTAAATTAAAAATGATCTTTAAAGTGGTTGTTTAGCCCCTATATGCAATTTATACCATCAGTCGGGAGGAGAGAGAGAGGGACTCTGAAAACAGGTAAAGAACGGCTTATTTTTATAAAACACAGACACAGGGGCACAAAGGATTATTAAACACAAGGATGGTTTAATACTTTTAATGTTCAGCAGCAGGAGGGAGGAGCCACTGACACAGAACTGACAGGCAGGAAGAGAGGGGGTGAGGCATGTAAACTGACCATGGTGTCAGGGCTCAGCAGCCATGATAAACCGTGGTCATTTTACAGGGGGAGGGCAGAAACTGGCAGGATCAGCCAGGTATTTCAGGTGATAAAAGGGGCCATATTACACAGCACAAGCACTGTGCTGTATAACATGCTTTAAAGGAACAAGGTCATTTTTTTAGGGTAACATACACTTTAAAAAAACTCTACTTTTACAGATGTTTGACTTTTTTTTTTGTCTACCTGCAAACACACCTCTTTGTTAGTTTGTTAGTTTATGTATCATTGTACATATTAGAAGAGGAGTGTTTACAAGCAGAATAAAAAACATCACTAGAGTGTTCATGAGAGGAGCTTTTAGACAGAAACAATGTTTGATGAGCATAAGTGCAGTTAAATGCTAGAAGCATTTAGCACAGTGGTTCTCAACTCCGGTCATCGGGACCCACTAACAGGCCAGGTTTGCAGGATAACTGAAATACATCACAGGTGATATCATTTGCTGCTCAGTGATTGCAGTATTCTAGTCTGCCTCTTCCCAAGGTAATACTTAAAATCTGGCCTGTTGGTGGGTCCTGAGGCCTGGAGTTGAGAACCACTGATTTAGCACTTGAGTGTTCAATCATTCCAGTGGGCAGAATAAATGAATATTCTGGCCAATGAAAACCATTAATGCTCATGAGCTTGAATTGGTCTAAACATGCCTAAATGCGCATGAAAAAATGTGGCTTTAGGTGCTTTCTTAGGTAGCTTTTCTCCTGCCAGAAGAAGAGGTGTTTGCGAGAGCTTAGCGAATGCACACTGGGCATGAGGCCTAAACGTGATGGGGCTTTACCCCTTTAAAGCCCGTTCACACTATAATGGTGTGCTGGAAACCCATATTTCCTGTACCGCATTTTATTTGCACTGCCCTTGGGATCTACAGCGGGTGTCAGTGCACAGTTAACGATACCCTAAATCCAGGTCGCAAACGCAGTGTGTTTGCCCGCACCGAATCATATAATACAAAATTACCATGCGATCCGGTTGCAGTGTGTTTCCAAAAGTAGTGCATGCGGTGTGGTACGATTTCAACCCATTCAGAATGAAATTGAACTGCATAGAACTGCATGTGAATCAAACAGGAATCACACACCATTCCTGTGCAATTCACAAGCAGTTCCTAGTGTGAATGGGCCCTTATTCAAAAGGTCATTGGCTTTACATCCATTTAACTTTCCTATTTTTTTTGACTATTGGATTTGTAATGACATAATGTACAGAAAGTCATACGTTAGCCTTCAGTTTACTGTGAGCAGCTGTGGATTTTGTGCTATACATGTGATTTGTTGCTTTCAATAATGGAGGATAATGTTACTGGGGGGTCATTCACATGCACAACCAGGGAGAGAGAGTAAAAGCAAGTGGTTAATCTGCTATTTTACTCTCCCCCTGAGATGCTCAGGACTGTATACATACTGCGCCACAACCATCCTGCAACTGTGTGTATTGCAGGAGGTGATATACCGCCTGTGAAATGGCTCAGAAAAGCAAGCCACTGCAGATCGGTTTTCAGAGGAACAGCAAGGGCTACCGCACATTTGAATGAGCATTCAATTTTAATTTCTAATAATGTTCTTTCTCTAGTTATTTTGTTTATTATAATAGAAGACCAATGAAAGGCAAGTTAAAAGACATTTAAAAAGTTTGGTTATTGCTGAAGACCAAATAACACTTTTTAATTAAGTGGGGTTCCCATATTATTACATAGAGGCTAAAATGTATGCTCACATAAAATGGCAACCCATTGCACAGTATAGTAGGTGCCGACTAATCCGCATACTGTGCATTTTGGTGCACAGTTAGGATGTGGCCCATTTTTCCTCTGTTAGCATGTATTTGAAGGCCATTCTAAATGAAAGGGCTGCTATAATGCAATGGATGCGAATGTGTGTGTGGTATCCAATTTCCAAATGACACAACAACAAATTGATTCAGAGGGAAGGTACAAAGGGACACCATGGATGGCAAACCTGTGACTCTGGCAAATGTATATTTCCCAAACACAGCACACATTACATTCTGCCACAATATTGTAGAAGAGTTAAAATGGTTTGCGGTTGGATATCTAATATTAGGGGGAGATTTTAATCTCTTAGACCCACCAATTTTAATCACTAGACACATTGTAAGGAAAAATCACCAATGCTTACAAAGTACTTAAAAAAAACAGAAGACATTACTACCCTCCCTGATGCTAATGGATACATGAAGCATAGCTCATCCTGCTGAGAAGGACTTCACTTATTACTCAATTCCCCATAACAGCTACTCTCATATTGATTATCTATTCATCACCCAGAGAGATCATTCCACAATGAAAGAGGCAAACGTAGGGATCCAGTCAATGTCTTACCATGCACCTATTTCTGTCACCCTGAACCTGGCAATGAGCCAACCAACATTAAGCAACTCAAGGCTCGACCTAACATTACTAACAGATCCAATGACACATAAACATATAGAAGATACTATTATTACATATTTCCACCAGAATGCACAAGATGGCCTACCTCCCCTAACCATGTGGGAAGGGGAGAAGAATTCATAAAATGGGGCTCAAAATGCAAAAAAGATCACAATAAACTAATATTGATCTGGCCAACAGAAAATACCTTTTGAAAACACAACTTAACCACTTCAGCCCCGGAAGGATTTCCCCCTTTAGGACCAGAGCCCTTTTTGCGATTCGGCACTGTGTCGCTTTAACTGACAATTGCGCGGTCGTGTGGCATTGTACCCAAACGAAATTTGCGTCCTTTTTTCCCCACAAATAGAGCTTTCTTTTGGTGGTATTTGATCACTGCTGCGTCATTTCTGATCGCCGCTATAAACAAAAGAAGAGCGACAATTTTGCAAAAAAACCCAAATTTCTTACTTTTTGCTAAAATACAAATCCCAAAAAAAAAAATATAAAAAAGCATTTTTTTTCATCGGTTTTGGCCGATTTATATTCTTCCTCATATTTGTGATAAAAAAAATCGCAATCGGCGTTTATTGATTGGTTTGCGCAAAAGTGGTCGCGTTTACGGATGATGAGAATTAATTTCTGGGGTTTTTATTTTTTTTTTAATTTTTTACTAGTAATGGCGGCGATCTGCGATTTTTAGCGGTACTGCGATATTTCAGCGGACATGTCGGAACATTTTGACACTTTTTTGGGACCATTGGCATTTATACAGTGATCAGTGCTATAAAAATGCACTGATTACTGTGTAAATGCCATTGGCAGTGAAGGGATTAACCTGCAGGCGGTGCTCTAAGGGTTAACTGTGTTCCCTGGGCGTGTTCTTACTGTATGGGGGCTGCCCTAGCTGGGGAAGGGAAGTGATCACAGCCTCCATGTAGAGGAAGCCCTTCTCCCCTCACAGCCCTTCCCCCCTCACAGAACGGAGGTCCGTGTTTACTTACACGGACCTCCGTTCTTTCACTCCGGGGGGGGGCATCGCGGGTGGCCGGCGGAGATCCCCGGACACGCGCGCGCTCACTGGGCTCGATCTCGCAGCCGCCTTCATATGACGGCGATTTGCGCAATAGAGCCATCTTGTCGCTGTCAATTGCCGACCAGCGGTCGGCAAGCGGTTAAAGAGGGTTTCCAGCCTGGGGGGAAAAAATTTAAATTTAGCAGCTACAAATACTGTAGCTGCTGACTTTTAATATAAGGACACTTACCTGTCGAGGGAGCCCGCAAAGTCGATCTGTCTATCAGGTGCAGGCGCCAGAATCTTCACTAGGGGAAACAGAAAGTGAAGCCTTGGGCATTAACGGCCTGTTTCCTACTGCTCATGTGCGAGTTGCGCTGCTCTTTCTTAATGGTCCCACTGTCTTCTGGGACCTATGTGTCTCCTAGAATGCAGGGGGGGAGGCGGAGGGGCCTGAAATTACGTAGATCACCGCACAACAATTGCAGTGATCTTACCCGGAAGTGGGAACGGGTACCTGGTTTTGACAGGTATCTGCTCCCCACCAAAAGGTGCTAAATGTGGCAGTGGGGGGGGGGGGCAAACAAGCGGAACTTCCCCTTTTGGGTGGAGCTCCGCTTTAATGTGATTGTAAACTTAAATAACGAATGTCATACTTACCTGATCTGTGCAATTGCTTTTCACAGAGCAGCCCCGCTCTTCCTCTTCTCAGGTCCCCCATCGTTGCTCCTGGCTCCTCCTCTTCTCCATGTGCCATCTATGGTAGCACATGAGTGGGCTCGATCTCGAGCCATGCTGTGTGTGTCTATAAACAAACACAGTGCAGCTCAGCCTTGCACCCTTGTCACTGGATTTAGTTGACAGCAGCAGGTGCCAGTGGCTCCCGTTGCTCCCACTGAGTTTAGTAAGGAGGGAGAGAGAAAGCAGCATCGCTGCTCTCGGGCACAGTGCCCGGTCGGGCTCAGGTAAGTATTTGCGGGGGCTGGAGGGGAAAGCTGTGCATGAAATATTTTTTGCCTAAATGCAGAGAATGCATTAAGGTAAAAACTTCAGCCTTTAAAACCACTATAAGAGTTCACAGGCTATACAAACAGCAGCCGAGCTGCTAAGAACACGTAAAATGCTGCAGAGTATTTTAAAAAAGAAAACTAAACATATATTATTCCTCTCCATTTTTGTGACCTGGCTCAGTGTGAGTCTCGGAGCAGAGCCAAGCGCCTTTTTGAAACTTTTGGTACTGTTGACAGCGGATGACTATACCCCAACTGTGGGCCCATGTATTTTTGACCATAATGACCAACTTAAGACCTCAAAAGAGGAGGTGATGCAGGCTTTTGTTGATTTCTATGAGACCCTGTACGCCCCTATCCCAGTATACGACAGGGAGGACCTGGCCTCCTTTTTGTGGGGGCTAGACCTCCCGGTCTTATCTGCGGAGGCCAGACAGGGGTTGGATGCCCTGTTTACAGTGGAAGAGATCCAGGCAGCTATTGGTTCCTTTCCACATGGCAAATCACCAGGGCCGGATGGGCTATCAGTGGAGTGGTACCAACAGTAGAGGGAGCAATTCGCTCCCCGCCTCTTACAGCTATACAACTCGTGTCTGCACGAGAGAACTCTCCCCCCCCCCCCCCCTCGTTCTATGATGCCAATGTGGTTCTTTTAGCTAAACCAGGGAAGGATCCTCTAAGGTGTGCGTCGTATAGACCCATCGCCTTACTAAATGTTGATTTAAAAATTCTCACAAAGATGCTCGCTACTAGATTGTCGAAGGTTCTCCAATATTTGGTCTCCCCTGACCAGACTGGTTTCATCCCAAATAAAGCCACAGATATCAACTTAAGGAGAGTTTTTACCCATGTAGCACTGGCTCCCGAGACGCAGGGAGAGCGGGCCTTGGCCTTTTTAGATTTAGAAAAGGCTTTTGATTTGGTAGATTGGGGGTATATGAGCGCAGTGTTGACAAACATGGGTTTTGGTGAAAACTTCTTGGCCTGGATAGGAATTCTTTATGATCGCCCCAAAGCAGCCTTAAAACTAAACGGTGAACTCTCTAGAGCCTTTTTGGCGTGCCAAGGAACTAGATTATGATTCCTCAGATTTCCAACCCTTAATAAATTATAGCAAGTAGGCCTTGAACCTGTTCGCTATCAAATACTTTTCACCATTCAGCAAAACTGCCCCTTCAAAGGGGTTTCTCAATCATTGAAATATCTGGGTATATGACACACACCAACTTGAAAACCCCTTTTGAGAGAAATTTCCAACTCTTGCCTAAAGATATATAACTTGATCACAAAAAATTCTCCTGGTTCTGCAGGGGAACTATCATCAAAATAGTAACATTACCCAGAATATGTTATCTTATGCAAACTCTACCGATCAAACTCCCCTCCGTATGTCATTAAAAAATTGCAATCCTTGCAAATATAATTTCTATAAGACTACAAACTTCCAAGAAATAAAAGACAGTTACTTACGAAACCTAAAACAATGGCTGGCATGGGCCTTCCAGACTTCAGAAAATATTATCATACAATCCAGCTCGCTAGAATTATTGACTGCCACAAGGCCAATAAGGATTGGGTCCAACTAGAGAGCAATCTAGCTCCACTGCCTCTCAAATACTCCCCATGAGTTTCCTGACCATACCTACCCAAAACCCTGAAACGACACCCATTGATTGGTACCACCCTAGAAATATTTCACCAAATTACCTCCCAAAGCTAATACTCCAGGGCCTCTGACCTCATCTTTACAAAGAACCCAAAATTCCCACCAGGTATTAAGAATCCACTGATATGAACCAGGGTAGGGAGCAATCCTTTACTTGTCATGCATTGACATTCTCAGAGATTAGAAAAACCAAAAAGATGTTACAGTGAGAAACTAGAACACACCCAAAAAAATTAAAACATGGTTTCCACAGTCATTACAACCATGTTCCATATTTGTTGCTGTCCAATTGCCACCTTCTCGACCCAGATTAGAACACTGATTACTCACATTACAGACACAACTATTGACCTTACCCGGGCCTTGACAAATTTGCTTTAAATCTAGGAGCCAGCTAAAAAAGTTAGGAGCCAGTTTTTTTAACCGTAGTGTGGGTTGCCTAACCCTAACTTACTTACAGCAGAGCAGCCAGTAATCTCCAATGTAACTCCGTAACATCAGGGTTACATGCTGGCCAGAAAGAGTGACACTAAAAACCTGTTATGGGGGAAACGTCTTATTATGCCTAATGCTGATTAATGTAGCTTAAGGGTGGCCGTTGGTGGGTAGTAAAACATGTCTCTGCTGCACATTTTTACCACCCAACTGCACATCTATATGAAGCCTTAAGGCCCATACACATGATGCGACGGTCATACAACGGTCGTACAACAGCTTGTTGTACGATAATCCGACCGTTAGTACACGCGATTACAACAGCTGACGTTCAACAGTCGTACAACAGAAGTTGGCTCGTGTGTACAGAGAAGTTGGGTCAACAAAGCTGTACATGCAAAACACGCATTCTCAGAAGTCAGGAACGCCTGGAAGTGTCCGTTCATGTAAACCTACCTCCCTAATTCACAAATCACATTCACCTGAACTTCCTCTTTATACACCCTTAACACGTCACTACGTTCGGCTTTGTTGAAGCTTTGTTGAACGATTACTTGACTCATGACAGTACGCTAGACACAACAGCCAACAGACGATTTTGGGCAAAAGTTGAACGTGCGGTCGTACAACCGTTGCATCGCGTGTACGAGGCATTAGTAAGACTTTAAATAAAATACAAAAAAGAATGAAAGAAGTATTCCAGTGCTGCTGCCTCTTTGCAGCCACTTCCTGCCTACATGTGTGTCCCCCACGGTGACTATTCATTGCTCTTTTGAGTTTCCGGTCACCATGAAATACTGGAGCCCAGCTGCACATAAAGAGTGGTAATTGTTGATGGTACAGAGGGCTTTATTAGAGGACATAGAAAGCGTTCTAAAGCAGTGGTTCTCAACCCTGTCCTCAAGTACCCCCAACAGGCCATATTTTGGGAATTTCCCTTAGATAAAATAGCTGTGCAAAATACCAAGCCATTGACTCTGATTTAATGCACATGTGCAAGATAAAGGAAAACCTGCAAACATGGCCTGTTGGGAGTACTTGATGACAGGGTTGAGAACCACTGTTCTAAAGCATATACAGCTGCCTCATCTCCTCTCCTCCACCTCACAGCACACAGTAGAGCTGCATGATTTTGGCTAAAACGAGAATCACAATTTTTTTGCTTAGACTAAAGATCATGATTCTCTGACCATTCTCGCGGCGTAACATCATCTTTCACATTATACAAAAGAATGGGCTAACTTTACTGTTTAGTTTTTTTTTTTAAAGTGTATTGTTTCCAAAAAATTGCGTTTGAAAGGCTGCTGTGCAAATTCTGTGTGACATAAAATATTGCAACAACCGCCATGTTATTCTCTAGGGTCTCTGCTAAAAAACATATATATAATATTTGGGGGTTCTAAGTAATTTTCAAGCAGAAAATACTGGATTTTTACTTGTAAGCAACAAATGTCAGAAAAGGTTTAGTCTTTAACCACTTCTGGACCACCCCCCCCCCCCCATTGCACGGCGGTACTTTGCCGATAGCTACCATTTTTTCCGATAAAAGTGGTCTCTGCAGCAGATTTGCCGCAAGATCACTTTTATCGGGGGTGGGAGCGGTGCCCCCCTCCCGCCACTTTCCTGTCGTCTTTGCTGCTTACCGGACCCGCCGATAGCAGCGGAGATGCTCAGGTCTTCTCTCCTCAGAGTATGGATGCCGAATGAGGGGAAGATGCCACCCACTCGGCTCCATAGCATTGAAGGGCGGAAGCAACGTCAAACGTCACTTCCGCCCAATGCTCTTAAAGGAGAAAAACATATATTTTTTTTAGTGTAAATATGATATCTGAGGTCTTTTTGACCCCAGATCTCATATTTAAGAGGTCCTGGCATGCTTTTTTCTATTACAAGGAATGTTTACATTCCTTGTAATAGGAATAAAAATAACCTATTTTTTTTTTTTTTTTTTGAAGGACAGTGTAAAAATAAATGAGTAAAACATTTTTTAAAGCGCCCTGTCCCACCAAGCTCACGCGCAGAAGCAAACGCATACAGAAGTCGTGCCTGCATATGAAAACAGTGTTCAAACCCCACATGTGAGGTATTGCCGCGATCATTAGAGTGAAGTAAATAATTCTAGAACTAGACCTCTTCTGTAACTCAAAACTGGTAACCTGTAGAAATTTCTCCAGTGGAGATTTTTAAGTGCCAAAGTTTGTCGCCATTCCACAAGCGGGAGTAATTTTGAAGCATATGTTGGGTATCAATTTACTCGGCGTAACATTATTTTTCATATAATAGACAAAAATTGGGCTAACTTTACTGTTATCTTATTTTTTAATTAAAAGAAGTGAAAAGACCACTGCGCAAATATGGTGTGACATAAAGTATTGCAATGACCGCCATTTTATTCTCTAGGGTGTTAGAAAAAAATATATAATGTTTGGGGGTTCTAAGTAATTTTATAGCAAAAAACCCTAATTTTAACTTATAAACACCGAATCTCAAAAAGAGGCTCAGCCCCAAAGTGGTTAAACTGACCTTATTTACAGACTGGAGTTCATTCTTTTCATCTAAAAGATACTTTGTTTATAGTTATAAGCGGTGTTGTGAGATACTTGGCAGGCTGCCTGGATTTTTTTTTTTCTTTTCTTTAACAGCTGTCAGTTTGAGCAGAGAAGGGCTCTACTGAATCGGAGATGCTGTTTTAAGATAGTGAGGGGAAAGAAGGATCGGCTGCCGCTCACCAGGACGCGGTTTCTGGTCGCCATGGCGACCTGGCGCATGGGGTTTGTCGAGCCCTGACCTCACATCAGCCTGTTGCTTGTTACATGTCATTACGTGTTCCCTGCAGAGTTACAAAAGATCTCTGACTAGCCATCTTTTGAATGCAGCCGAATCGCACTGAAAATTGTTTTTTTCCTCTCAATTAAAAATTGGCTGCAGGATGTCGACATGATCTAGATTATACTATTTAAGAAGGAAAAGCCATAACTGAGGATATAGTAACCCAATTCAATAAAACAAGTATAAAATGGTTCCTATTTTAACGCAAAATCACTGTTGGTAGACTGAGGCCTCTATTGCCATGGTGTGCTAAAAATAACACTTTATTTAGTGCACTGTCCACCTAACTGACTAGCTTAATTAACTACCTGGTTGACTGATTGACTACTCTATAACCCAGGGGTAGGCAACCAGTAGCCCTCCAGCTGTTGTGGAACTACATTTCCCATGAGGCATTGCAAGGCTGGCAGTTACAATTACTCCCAGAGGCATGATGAGACTTGTAGTTCTGCAACAGTTGGAGGGCCCCAAGGTGCCTATACCTGCTATAACCTAATGGTTAGTTCAGCTGGCTGCTGGATGGACCGATGGATCGGTTAGTCAGCTAGTAGAACAACTACCCTTCTGTCATGTACCTGGTGGTGGAGTCTGGCTACTGCAGTGGGCAACCTCTCTTACGACCCTGATTCGGGAACCCCTGGTAGAGTAGACAGGAGGTTCGGGAGTTCAGGGAGGCACGAGGGTCGGACTTCATGTGCTTGTGCAGACAGAAGCGTAGTGGTGCAGGCCGGGTCGGTAGTAGGCTGACGGTACAGTACAGAAGGAGCAGGCAGGTGGGTGGTCAGATACAAGCAGGGTTGGCAACTGGCAGGCAGCAGAAGTACAAGGGGTCAGGCAGGAGAATCGTAGGCAAGCCAGGGTCAGTGCAGGCGGATGACAAGCGAGGTCTAGGTCAAGCCAGGTCTCAGGTAACAGGAAAGGCTTCAGAACAGATCACGGAAAGTCACAGGTAATGCTGTAGAACGGACAGTACTTGCTTCCTGGAACCCTCTGTTTAAATAGGCCGTTTGGCACCATTAGATGCGCGCATGCGTGCAAACGCGCGTGCAAGCGTTCCAGACAATGTCTCAGCTACGTTTTCTGACATCTCCCCACCCCCCCAAAGGGAAGTCTCAGGATGCCCAAACGGGCCCTCAGTTCTGGGTGTCTCTTCCAGAATGACTCAACAAGTTCTTTAGCGTGGATATTGTCCTCGGGTTCCCATGAGTTTTATTCTGGGCTGTACCCCCTCCATATGACCAGGAATTGGGTTGAGCCTCCCCTCTTCCTGCAAGCAAGAATTGCTTCTAACTCAAACTCCTCCTCTCCATTCACAAGGACTGGTTCTGCTGGAGACGTCTTCCGTCCTCGGAAGGGATCCTGGGTCACAGGCTTCAGTAGTGTGACATGGAACACCGGATGAACACGCATGAATGGAGGAAGGATCAGTTCATACGCCACCCTATTGATTTTCTTTTTCACCGAAAAAGGTCAGATGAACCTCTGTCCCAATTTCTTGGAGGGGCAGGAGAGTTTCAGATTTTTGGTTGCCAGCCAAACTCGGTCGCCAGGTTGCAGATCCAATTCCCCTCGTCTTCCTTTATCAAAGGCTCTTTTATTGCGCTCCTGAGTCCGGGATAGTGTCTCCTGTAGGAGTCTGTCATTCTTCTCCAAGAATTCCATAATGTCTTGTGCCACAGGTACTGTAATTTCCAGAAACTGGGTAGAAACGTAGGGTGGTAGCCGAGATTCGCCCAAAATGGAGATTGCTTAGTGGCTGAATGCTCCGTGTTCTTGTAGGCAAATTCGGCTACCGGCAGCAGTGAGACCCAATCATCCTGGGAAAAAGAGGGGGAACTGTTCCATGGTCTGGTTAGTCCTCTCTGTTTGGTCGTTCGTCTGCGGATGGTAAGCAGACGAGAATGCCAGTTCGATCCCTAAGGCCGAGCATAAAGCCTTCCAGACTCGGGACTTGAATTTCACTCCACGATCGGAAACTATATTGGCAGGGATTCCATGGAGGCGGACAATGTCTTTGATAAAGGTCTCGGCTGTTTCAGTTGCAGAAGGAGTGCCTTTCATGGGTATAAAGTGCTCCATGTTGGTAAGGCGGTCCACAACTACAAAGATGGAGTTAAATCCGGCAGGAGGAGATTCAACTATAAAGTCCATAGATATGTGGGACCATGGACGCTCTGGAATAGGAAGTGGGTTTAGTAGACCCCAGGCTTTAGTTCTGCTGGTCTTGTTTCGGGCACAGACTGGACAGGTGCTGACGTATTTCTTACAGTCCTTGTCAGCTAAGGGCCACCAAAAGGACCGTGACAACAGCTCTATCGTTTTGTGACCACTGAAATGCCCGGCCAACTTGTGATCGTGACAAAATTCTAATATGGCGCAGTTCCTCAGGGATGAAGATCCTGTCACTATACCACCATAGCCCGTCTTTCATTATGAGTCTGGGGTCGGGTGGCACGGTGGAGCTGATTAGAGATCGCCTGACCCAAAATAACAGATTCTCCTTCCTCCAGGAAACTCCGGGAAGGAAGGATGGTAACTGGTGGAGCCGGAATTCCAGATTCGCAGAACAGCCTGGACAGGGCGTCCGGCTTGATATTCTTTAACCCAGGCCTGTATGTGATGTGCAGCTGGAATCTAGAAAAAAAGAGTGCCCAGCGTGCCTGACGGGGTTTCAACCTTTTAGCAGTCCGCAGCTGCTCAAGGTTCTTATGGTCGGTGAAGACCAGGATAGGGTGTGAGGCTCCCTCCAGCACATATCGCCATTCCTCCAAGGCGGATTTGATAGCCTGTAGCTCTCAATCCCCAACATCATAGTTGGTCTCAGGGGGCGTGAGCTTACAGGAGAAGAAGGCAACGGGGTGAAGAGAGGCCTTGGGACCTCGTCTCTGAAAGAACTGCTCCCATTGCGGTCTCTAATGCGTCCACCTCTAGGATGTAAGCCAGAGCTGGATCCGGGTGCTTCAGGACAGGAGCGAAGGTGAACAACTTTTTGAGTGTCAGGAAGGCCATTTGGGCCTCGGAGGACCAATGGAAGCGGGAGTTCTGTTTAGTAAGCTCTAGCTCTAGTAAGGTCTAGGTCAAGCCGGGTCTCAGGTAACTGGAAAGACTTCAGAACAGATCACAGAAAGTCACAGGTAACGCTGTAGAACGGACAGCACTTGCTTCCTGGGACCGTCTGTTTAAATAGGCCGTTTGGCGCCATTAGATGTGTGCACGCATGCATACGCGTGCACGAGCACAAGCGTTCCAGACAGTGTCTCAGCTACATTTTCTGACACTGGTGTTCTTTTACAACCCCTACCCATACCTCCGGACTTTGAATCACCACTTTTTATCACAACATTTCTTCTGTTACTTTTTATTTCTTCAACTTTAAACTTTTCGTCCTTAGTGCACTCCCATGTAGTACAATTGATGGGAGCATGCATGCATGGATGCAATGCGAAGGGGGCACTGATCACACAGAAAAAACAGACGTGGACAATATTGAGGAGCAGATAAGCCATTTAGAAGAGGAAAAGGACAAAAAGGTTAGACTAATGTATGTGATTTTTAAGGGACAGAAAGAAAATAAAACCTGAGGATCTCACTTTAATGTTTAAACTGTCAGAAATGGTTGTCTAAAATTCCTATTCTTGATCCAACATCTTCACTACCATTCCTCATTCATATGATCGCAGGTTATAATTTTGAATATCATATATTAAGACATTTTATAATACAAGACTTTTTAAATTACACTTCTATATCCCTCCCCTCGTACCTCTTTTTTTCAGTGTTAGCTATAATTTAAAAGCATGGAATGAAACAATGCCTCTTTTCCTCCCTTGTCAGCCTTACCTAGTATATAATACAAGGGGCGTAACTACAGGGGTTGCAATTGCAGCCGGGCCCCGTGCTCCAGGGGGCCCCTGTGCCTCCATTGTACACCTGGATAGGAGGGATAGAGGGGGCGGCATTTAGAGGAACCAATCTCCCCCATTTTCCTCCTAATGCAGAAGATTGCTTCCTCTATATGCTGCCCCCCTATCCAGTTTACTTGTCTTCTGCTGTTACCAGGCTCCCTGTGTGCTTCCCTGCTCTCCCCCACAGAGCTACTGTCTTCCCCCCTCCTCTCTCCTGCCAGCTGCTGTAGAAGATGTGTCATGATGGAGAGATGGGAACGGGTCTGTAAATTTGTCATTTACCGGCTCCTTTCTTTTCTGAATGGACATAGTCAGTGATTGGTACCAATTGATTTACTCATAACCGAAGCATAGTAAACAGTTTTTATTATACTTCAGTTTCTGAATGAGTGGAAGGCTCGGTGCACAACTATTCATTTATTCAGCGGGACCATAATAAAGGGACCCACAACGGGGGGTAAAGGACCCAGGATCAGTGGGAAGAGGGAAGGGCCCTGGCCAGGGGGGCTCTTCATAACTTCTTGCACCGGGCCCTGAAGGTTCTAGTTACGCCTCTATATAATACTTAGTACTGACCTATAGCACGATTATGCCTTTTTACTATATTTGTGTTAAGAGTAGTGTATTGGGGTTCTTGTACCTGTCTTAAGCGATTTCCTATAATGGCAAATCACAAAAAGTGATTTAATTTAATGTTATCAGTTCATGAATGCTCCTTTTTCGGCATCTCATATTTTATGCTATGTTCTGATGGATAACAATGATGATGATAAGAACTGCAATTTTTTTGTAAGCTGTATTATAATAATAAACAAGACACATGATAGATGACATTTTATTATTGAACTTTGAAAATTATACTATTTGGTAATTTTTTAAGTTGGTTTTTGACATACTGGGAAATGTTTTCAAGATTTAGGTTTGTTTTTAGCGATTTTATCAGTTTTATAAAAGAAGAAATTAAGTATTTGTCTAAAGTCTGATATGAGAAGACATATCTCATTTTATATTAAAATGTATAATGCTCTTGCTCTGTTCTATCAGAGGTAGCAACATAATGATTCACAAAGGTAGACAGTTACAACTATATCTAGATTTCAAGATTGTATGCCATGTTTACTGTAAAGGCTAAGTTAACTTTTTTCTTTCAAAAACCCAGCTCACCTTTGCACCAATATACCATTAATGTACTTTGGTTGCAGAAAAATAAAAGCTTTATTTGGTTTTTAGAGTAAAAGCTTACCTTAACCCCTTCTGTGTTCCAGTTCCAGTTGAATAAAGCTTCATGACTTCTTGGTGTGCAGATTCGGGACATGAAGACCAGTAAGGCACAGGAAGCAATTTACCAGCTGAACTTATTAGCACACACACCCTGTACCCATCAACTATGTTTGCACAGCATCCCTCCACGCATGGATTTGCCTGGTTTGTCAATGTAAACTGCCACAGCTGCATTGTTTGCACGGCATCCCCAGCGTGTCTCCAGAGGGGCCCAGGCCACATGCTAAACTCTCTGGGGCCACATGCGGCCCATAAGTTGGACACCCCTGATGTAGTGCAAGGGATTCACTGAATGGATACAGAATGAATGGATACTGTTGCATAGTTTTGGTAAATCTAAAGGAAATTGTACACAGCTTGTACAATCAGATTGTATAGTGTATGGCCACCTTTATACACCTAAAATGAACTAGTTGCGCTTTCAGTACCATTGATTATTAATGGTACCCCAAACTCAGAAGCAAACACACATTTTACCACTTGAAAAAAATGTGCGTCAAATGCAGTGTCCCATGAGCTACCTTGCTGCATGTAGGGCATCCCATTGAAATCAATGTGCTATGTGCTAGGAAAAATGAGCCAGAAAACATATGGTCCCACTATGATATGTGTAAATGGGGCCTGAAAGTGAAATTGGTTAGTTTACACAAGAACATTGAGGCTTCATTCACATCGGCATGTTTCTGAACAAAAAATGTGCACTTTATGTTTCAGAAATGCTCTGCAAATGCACATGGCGCTCGCGCTACCATTAAATGTTAATGCACCCCAAGCATGGGTAGCAGACCATTATATATGGAATCTTGCGAGCTACCGTGTGAGTTCACTACACCTTTATACAATGTACAGAAAAATAAATGTATAAATTCAGCTGCTGACACCGATCACAGTCCCATATACATGTGCCAAAATAATTGTAAAATAATAATAGAATAATAAAAGTGTTGCGCTATTTCTACATTCAAAACAATATAGTTTATGTTATAATCAATAACACAAAAATATATTATATATATATACAGTATCTCACAAAAGTGAGTACACCCCTCACATTTTTGTAAATATTTTATTATATCTTTTCATGTGACAACACTGAATAAATTACACTTTGCTACAATGTAAAGTCATATATATATATTATATAAAAACACAATAACTAATATTGTATTTGATATAACAAAACTTACATCTTTATCGCGTTGTGAAAATAATAAGATAATAATAAAATGTTAATAAAACCGTGTACATATACCCTGACACTAGCCACAGTCGTCGACTTAAATATGTAAATAAAAAGACATGTAACATATTTCCACATCACTTGAGTGTGCCATCGAGCGTTCTAAGGTATATATTACCAGACGATGGGTACGAACCCCACGTAATTGTAAATTACCATCGCGCTCGCGGTACACGTAAACGTCTCGTAAAGACTTTGTATTTCACGTGTAAAAA
>BLSH010351732.1:3283370-3298582 GCA_018402905.1 Glandirana rugosa | reverse complement strand
CAGTTCAGTTTTGGGCACCAGTTCATAAAAAGGATATCAGGGAACTGGAGAAAGTGCAGAGAAGGGCAACCAAACTGATAAGAGGCATGGAGGAGCTCAGCTATGAGGAAAGATCATGCAGGGGTGACCAAACTACGGCCCTCCAGCTGTTGCAGAACTACAAGTCCCATGAGGCATTGTAAAACTATAACATTCGCAGACATAACCAGGCATGATGGGAATTGTAGTTCCAGAACAACTGGAGGGCCATAGTTTGGACACCCCTGGTAGAGGAACTGAATTTATTCTCTCTTGAGAAGAGGAGATTAAGGGGAGATATGATCAACATGTACAAGTATATAAGTGGTCCATATAGTGAACTTGGTGGTGAGTTATTCTCTTTACATCACAGAGGACAAGGGGGCACTCGTTACGTCTAAAGGAAAAGAGATTTAATCTCCAAATACGGAAAGGTTTCTTCACAGTAATAAGGGCCTATTCACACCTGAGCATTTTGTAGATTGAAGCCTGAAGCTACAAAACGCTGGAGGGGAAAAAATCAATGATTCTCTATGGAGATGGTTCACTTCTCCACTCAAAAACGTCCGAAGCCAAAAGCCTGAAAAAGCCTGAAGCTCAAACAAGTTCTGGAAGTATTTTTTCAGGCAGATTTGGGCATTTTTCTGCTTTTTACAATGGTGACCTTTTGACCTATACAAAACTGCGGCAAAAACGCGTCAAAATCGCAGTAATAAAAAGCGGTAAAAATTGCGGTAAAATCGCGTGACTTTCTGCCTGAGAACGACATGCTCAGGTTTGAATGCTGTCTTAGAGCTGTGAAAATGTGGAATAGACTCCCAAAAGAGCTGGTTCTGTCCGGCTCAGTAGATTGCTTTAAAAAAAATGCCTGGATTCTTTCCTAAATGTACATAATATAACTGGATACTAACATTTATATGTAAAGGTGACCCAGGGAAAATCTGATTGCATCTTGGGGGATCAGGAAGGATTTTTTTCCCCTGCTGGAGCAAATTGGATCATGCTTTGCTGGGGTTCCTCTGGATCAACTGTGGGTATTGGATTGTGTATATAAGATTGTATGATTTTTTTATAAGACAATTTTATTATAATGGTTTTAAAGCGTATATGTTTTAAACCTTCTTTTTATATATATATATATATTTTTTAACATTTAATACATGACACAAGTCCCAGAGCGCTGTAGGTTAGCCAAAGAGGCAGTACAACGCAGACTTCCCCTTTCACAGTCTCATTCATGGAACACTTAGGCTGAGCTAGCCAATATGGGATTAGTTACTGCCATGACTCATTTCCTTGTGTGTGTAAATTTCAGTTTAAGCTATTGGACACTGTAACCAAGCTTTTTTTTTTTTTTTTTTTTTTTTTAGGTAAGGAGAAACTGTATAACAAGGCAGGAAAACTGTTGGCTGCCTGAGAAATACTATTTATATGCATGATTTCCTATTTTCCAAAAAAATGTAACTGTTACTTTTTTGCTCCTTACCAAAATAAGTCATGAAAATATGTACACGATTACAGAAAACTTACACATGCATGTGCACAAGAAAATAAATATGTATGTGTGTATTATAAATTAACTTTATAGATTAGACCATATGACAAGATGTCTTACTACTACTACTACTACTACTAATAATAATAATCAAAAAATTAAATGAAAAATTATATTACTACAAAGGTAACCCAACACGAGGAGTACTCTATGGATATTATGAATGCAATGCAGGTACCTAGGTCAATAAATCTCATCTATCTGTGTTGCCCTGAGCTCTCCCTTCTTCCCTTATGTGCTCCTATCTCTCCCTTCTCTTTATTTCTGTCTAGTTCCATACCTTTCTCCCTTGCCTCTTCTTTTTGTTCTTTGGCTCATCTACAGTAGATGGTGGTCATAGATAATGTGTATTGTTAATTGTCAGACATAAGCAAACCATTTAGTAACTTAAGCTGGTTCAGCATGGACTGGATATTGCGTACTGTGAGTAGCCCTCCCTGTTTGACAGAAACCGATCGTCAGATTGGCTTCTATCGCATGGTCCTACTAGAAAACCTGCATTCGATCAGCCAGTGGCTGAAGTGCTGATCAGTGTATTCTGACAGTGGAGGAGCCCCCTGCTGTCAAAATACAGTAGCACAGTGAAGAGATTCCTGCATCCATCTCACTTGTGTGGATGCAGGAATCTGTAAGGTTTATTTCTTCATTCAGCCTGCTGGTTAAATGAAAAAGCTCACAGTGTGTAACCAGCTTTATTCAGAGAAGATTTTTTTTTTTTTAGACTCTTTTTATTCATTCCATGAATAGGTACAGAACAGAGCCTCTGGGGCATTCCCCGTCTCAAAATTACAATAACAAAATTATAACCTAATAACTATTAACCCAGTGTCTACTCAGCAGATATTTAGGATTAATAAGTGCAAACTGTGAAAATCGAAACATTAGTCTCCAAGTTACCCACAATAAGAATGCAATATGAGATAGGATACAAGGCAGTGGGTACAGAAGTAAATAAGCCCACTCCCTGGACCTAGGAAGTCAGTGGGTAGGACCAATCCCAGGAAGTTAACAATTAGACATTATCATTAGTGGCAGAGGAAAAGAGCCACAAATCCCATACTTTATTAAACTTACGGGGCACCCATGAGAGAGATAGGTGGATTGATTTTTCCAATAAAAGACAAGGGGAGATTATCCCACGTCTTCAGTCTCTGCTTAGAAGTAGATAATAAGGGGTACAGATTCAATTTAGCAAAATCTGACACATAAGGTGATATATTGATCCCAGGTAGTGCATATTATCTCTGCAACCCTCCATGCTTCCGCATCAATGGGCACGAAAAATAATTTATTCAAATTCACTCGCAGACCAGAAAAACCTGTACAGTGTGTGAGAATTTAGAGAGCAGCGCTAAGGGAGGGCCCAGGGTCATTAAGAAATAAGAGCAGATCATCAGCATATAATGCTAGCCCTCAGTATGAATTTAAGATCCTAGGCCATAACTAGTAAGCATAAGCTTCATAAGTCCTTTATGCTTTCTACATGCTAGTGGTTCATCCAAGGTTATACAATATCTCACAATAGTGAGTAGGCCCCTCGCATTTTTGTAAATATTTTATTATATCTTTTCATGTGACAACACTGAATAAATTACACTTTGCTACAATGTAAAGTAGTGAGTGTACAGCTTGTATAACAGTGTAAATTTGCAGTCCCCTCAAAATAACTCAACACACAATCATTAATGTCTAAACCACTGGCAACAAAAGTGCCCCTAAGTGGAAATGTCCAAATTGGGCCCAATTAGCCATTTTTCCTCCCCGATGTCATGTGACTCATTAGTGTTACAAGGTCTCAGGTGTGAATGGGGAGCAGGTGTGTTAAATTTGGTGTTATCGCTCTCACTTTCTCATACTGGTCACTGGAAGTGCAACATGGCGCCTCATGGCAAAGAACTCTCTGAGGATCTGAAAAAAAGAATTGTTGCTCTACATAAAGATGGCCTAGGCTATAAGAAGATTGCCAAGACCCTGAAACTGAGCTGCAGCACGGTGCCCAAGACCATACAGCGGTTTAACAGGACAGGTTCCACTCAGAACAGGCCTCACCATGGTCGACCAAAGAAGTTGAGTGCATGTGCACAGCATCATATTCAGAGGTTGTCTTTGGGAAATAGACGTATGAGTGCTGCCAGCATTGCTGCAGAGGGTGAAGGGGCGGGGGGTCAGCCTGTCAGTGCTCAGACCATACGCCGCACTCTCTCTCATAAAATTGGTCTGCATGGCTGTTGTCCCAGAAGGAAACCTCTTCTAAAGATGATGCACAAGAAAGGTGAGGAGTACAAAGACAAGTGTGTCTTGCCTACACCCAAGCATGGTGGCGGAAGTGTCATGGTCTGGGGCTGCATGAGTGCTGCCGGCATTGGGGAGCATTGGGCCCAATTTGGACATTTTCACTTAGGGGTGTACTCACTGTTGTTGCCAGCGTTTTAGACATTAATGGCTGTGTGTTGAGTTATTTTGACGGGACAGCAAATTTACACTGTTATACAAGCTGTACACTCAGTACTTTACATTGTAGCAAAGTGTCATTTCTTCAGTGTTGTCACATGAAAAGATAAAATATTTACAAAAATGTGAGGGGTGTACTCATTTTTGTGAAATACTGTATATATAAAATTCTGTGACAAACAAATGTTGTGAAATTAACCGCTTAAAGCAGAGGTCCGCCAGGTCTGCCTAGAATGAAAAAAATGAAAAGCCAGCAGCTACACATACTGTAGCTGCTGACCTTTAATAATAGGACATGTACCTGTCCTGGAGTCGCCATTTTTTGCGAAACAGCACTGCATCACTTTAACTGACAATTGCGCGGTCGTGCGACGTTGTACCCAAACAAAATTGACGTCCTTTTTTCCCACAAATAGAGCTTTCTTTTGGTGGTATTTGATCACCTCTGCTGTTTTTATTTTGTTATAATCAAGGAGAGACAATTTTGAAAAAAAATATATTTTTTACTTTTTGCTATAATACATATACAAAAACATTACGAAAAAAATAATTTATTCATCAGTTTAGGCCGATATGTATTCTTCCTCATATTGTTGGTAAAAAAATTGCAATAAGCGTATATTGATTGGTTTGTGCAAACGTTATAGCGTCTACAAACTATAAGAATTGATTTATGGCTTTTTATTTTATTTTATTTTTTTTACTAGTAATCTAGTGATCTGCAATTTTTAGCGGTACTGTGATATTGCGGCGGCCATGTCGGACACGTTTGACACTTTTTTGGGACCACTGACATTTATACAGCGATCAATGCTATAAATAGCCACTGATTACTGTATAAATGTCACTGGCAGGGAAGAGGTTAACACTAGGAGGGGATCAAAGGGTTAAATGTGTTCCCTGTCAGTGTGTTCTAACTGTATGGGGACTGGGGTGACTGGGGGAGAAGAGAAATCACTGCTCCCATATACAGGGAACATACGATTACTCTCCTCTCCCCTGTCTGCATGGAGATCCGCTTGAAGCAGCGAAAGAGTTCACTCCTATGATGGTGGAATGGTGGAGGTGAGCAGTGACGACTAGGCCTCACTTAACAACGTATCTACACCCATAGCAAGGGTATTATTCATCTTTAGTCAGAGCTTTACAGTTTGTTTTAAACTACAAACATCCCTTATCTGCATAGGCAGACTTTTTGTCCGCCCCACCAGCTGACTGGCTCCCCCGCTAGTGCATGCCCACAATACTCAGGTTATGTTGATTCGCACAGGAGAGCCATGTTGCCGCTGTCAATCCACGGCGGGAGGGCGGCAACTGGTTAAACATGCAAATATATGTCCTCCAATACACTATTTCAGTGCCTTGCATTCCAAGTCCATTAGTGAAATTCTCAGTAATTAATCCATGCTTTGGCGCTCCACATATAATCAAAAAGTGGCACCACTCTTGTGCTCCCCCCTGGGTAATCTCCTCACCTCAGGGTGTGTGACCTCACAACTAAGTTTGGTCAAGCAGCGCTGCTGAGCCACACCCAGGCTCAATTAACAAGGGATCTCCAGACTCCTGTGTTACTCCTGAAATCAGTCTCTGTACTGGAATAAATGATTGTCTTCCTGTGTCTGTTCTATTACTGATTGGAAATGGAAGGTCTGCCTTGATTGGGTGTCAGGCGCATGTTTGCCATGCATTTTGTCGCATGACAAACACCAAACAATGAGATAAAGAAGCGCACCAAGCTCCTCTCAAAAAAAAAGTTCTGATGCTTCTTTGGAGTGTTGCTTATGCGTAGGGCAGTCCATTCAAGTGAATTGACTGCCATATGCCCAATGAAGCGGAAAAGCTCCAAAGCGCCACCCCCCCAAAAAAAAAAACATGCACAGATGTGAATGAGGCCTTACAGCTGAGTATCTCTGTCCACTCCCTCCTAAGTACACATATAAAGGTGACCATACACTATAAAATCTCTGTACAATTTTCTTTAGGTTTACCAAAACTATATAATAGGAGGGCCCACCTATCTATCCATTCACTCTGTATCCAATCAGGCAGGCCCTTGCACTACATCAAGGGTGTCCAACCTAAGGCCCACAGGCCCTAGAAAATTCAGCATGCAGCCCGGTCCCGTCTGAAGGCATGCTGGGAATGACGTGCAAACATAGCAGCTGTGGCAGCTTACATTGGCAAGCCAGGCAAATGTACGAGTGGAGAGATGCTGTGGATGCCATGCAAACCTATTTGATAGGTGCAAGGTGTGTGTGCTAATGAGGTCAGCTGGTATACTGCTGTTAGGAAAAGGAGCAAGTCTGCCAGTAAAACTGGCTGTTTCCGCGGTGGTATTTAAACCTGGAATTGCCAGCAACGGGTGCTGCTTGTTCTACAGCGTCCGTGACCTGTGAGCCTTAGCTCCCTCTATCTGTTCCAGTGTTCGTTTGCCTCCTGTTTGACCCGGCTTGTCCTGACCTGCTGTTTTGCTACCTGCACCGACCCCGGCTATCCACGACCATCCGATTGTCTACTCCTTTGTACCTCTGCTGCCCGCCCGTTGAACGAACCTCGCTTGGACTTGACTACCCGCCTGCCTCATCCTATTGTACCTTCCTGCCTGCCCGTTGCCGACCCAGCCTGTACGACCACTCTTCTATCTGCACATCTTCTGGAACCTCACTACATCATCAGTGACCATCCAGCCCTCGTGCCATCCTGCACTCTTGGCCCTCTGTCTACTCTACCAGGGGTACTTGAATCGGGTGTGCAAGAGCGGTTGTTCCCTGCACAAGACAGACTCCACCACCAGGTTCGTGACAGAAACGAGCAGCCATGACTGAGTCTGCGCAGGGAACACGCTCTGCTATGGACGACTTGTGCGCCCATCTTGCTGGCCTCACTCAGGCCGTCAAGAACCTCCAAGAGGGATATACCCAGTTAGAAGAGCGGGTACAGGAACTGTCTGCCGCCCGGGCTTCCAGTGCCGCAGCTTCCCGTACCATAGTGGCCCTGCCTTTGGAGCCTAAGGTCCCGTTGCCGGACAAATTCTCCGGGGACCGGCGCAAGTTTCGGGTCCTCCGAAGTACTTGTGCCCTGTATCTGGGCCTCCAGCAATGGACATTTTCTTTGGAGAGCACCAAAGTCGGATTTGTGATATCCCTGCTACAGGGTGAACCCCAGACCTGGGCCCTCAGACTGTGGGAGCAGAATGCCCCTGAAGTTGCTTCTGCTGCAGCCTTTTTTCCTGGCCATGGCGCAGTTATATGATGACCCCCATCTAACCGCCACCGCAGAGGCCACTCTGTACAACCTTCAGCAAGGCCGCCGCCCAGTGGAGGACTATGCTGCCGAATTTCGGCGCTGGAGTTCGGACACCACCTGGGGTAGCGCAGCGCTCATGTTCCAATTCCGCATGGGGCTGTCAGAACCCTTAAAAGATGAGCTGGCATGGGTGGGGATCCCCAAAACCTTGGAGGAGCTGATTACCTTAGCCATCTCCATTGACCGGCGCCTCAGGGAGCGCCGCGCCAAGAGGGCCTCTGGACAACTGCGTCCCACCTGGATGCTTCCTCGGGTGCCCAGTTACCCGACTCCGCCGGCTTCCCGGCCAACATCCTCCTCCTCCTCTCCTCTGGACACCCCCGAGCCCATGCAGATTGGGTTGCTTCGGCCATCACTCAGCACCGTGGAGAGACAATGCCGGTTCCAGCTAAATCTCTGTCTCTACTGCGGAGAGCCCGGTCACATGGTCCGGACATGCCCCGCGAAGTGCGGTAAGTGCTTGTCCACTGTATCTAATGAACTGATTAAGTCCGGTGCCCATCTTACCATTTTCTTGTCTCTGCAGCTTCTCGGAGGGATTATTACGGTGCCGGCAATCCTTGACTGCGGGGCGTGCAGTGGCTTTATTGACTCGGATTTTGCTGCACAGCATCACATTCCCCTGCAACCTAAGGCTCATAAATTGGTGATCCGCCTGGCCGACGGATCACACATCAAGTCCGGGACTGTTACACATGAGACTGTCCTTCTTCTTTCCTGCACTCAGGATGGTCACAGGGAACATCTGAGGCTGGATGCCATTGCATCTCCTCTCTGCCCTATCATCCTGGCATTGCCCTGGTTCCAGGCACATAACCCCAGCATAGACTGGACCACCAGAGCCGTCCACTTCCAATCCCCTTATTGCCGCCAGCATTGCCTGTGTCCCAGTGATGGGACTGTTCCATCACTCCTTAGCCTGGAGGCTGACATTGAGCCTGACGTTCGGACCCTCCTCCCACAGGCTTACCATGCATTTCTGGACGTTTTTAGCAAGAAGGGGGCTGATAAACTCCCGCCGCACAGGCCCTACGATTGCCCCATCGAACTGCTGCCCGGGGCAGAGGTGCCTTTTGGGAGAATATACCCTATCTCTGAACCTGAATTAGCAGCCCTTAAATACTACTTGGATGAAAACACCAAGAAGGGATTCATCAGACCATCTACATCCCCGGCCGGAGCCGGTATCTTCTTTGTAGAGAAGAAGGATCACTCGCTCCGGCCGTGCATTGACTACAGGGAGCTCAACCAGGTAACCATCAAAAATAGGTACCCACTACCCTTGGTTCCAGAACTTTTTCAGCGGCTGGGGTCAGCAACCATCTTCACAAAGCTCGACTTGCGTGGGGCATACAATATCATTCGGATCAGGGAAGGAGATGAGTGGAAGACTGCATTCCGCACTTGTTTTGGGCATTATGAGTACTTAGTGATGCCCTTCGGCCTATGCAATGCCCCCGCAACCTTCCAGCACTTTGTTAATGACGTGTTTTGAGATTTCCTGGATCTCTTCATCATTATATACCTGGACGACATCCTGGTCTTCTCTGCTTCCTTGGAGGAACACCGCAGGCACGTTACTAAGGTTCTTGGGCGTCTACGGCAGCATGGCTTATACGCCAAAGTGGAAAAGTGTTCTTTTGAACAGCCCAGTATGCACTTCCTGGGGCTGATCATCTCCACAACTGGCATCCATATGGATCCACAGAAAGTCTCCACAATCTTGGAATTGCCTGCACCTACAGACCGAAAAGGGGTTCAGAGATTTGTGGGCTTCGCAAATTTCTACAGGAAATTTATCAAAGGATTTTCTGCCATTGTGGAGCCCATCACACGACTAACTAAGCAAAACACCCAATACCAGTGGTCCCCTGAGGTTCAAGCCGCCTTTCAGAGACTCAAGTCCCTCTTCACTTCCGCCCCCATTCTAAAACACCCGGACCCAGCTTTACCTTACGTCCTTGAAGTGGACTCATCGGAAACTGCAGTAGGGGCTATCCTGTCCCAGCGCCAGGCTGTCAAGGCTCTGCTCCACCCAGTAGCCTTCTTCTCCAGGAAACTAACTGCACCAGAGCGGAATTACGATGTGGGAGACAGGGAGCTATTGGCCATTAAGTCAGCTTTAGAGGAGTGGCGTTATCTGCTGGAAGGGGCTTCTCATCCTATCCTTATATTTACCGATCACAAAAACCTGGAGTATCTCCGAACAGCAAAGAGACTAAGACCGAGGCAAGCCCGCTGGGCGCTGTTCTTCTCCAGGTTTCATTTCCATCTGACGTATCGCCCTGGATCTAAGAACAGCAAGCCCTACGCCCTTTCCCGGATGTTCTCGGAGGCAGGCAATACTGCCCTGCCTGACACCATACTTCCAGCACGGAATTTCCTGCTGTCGGATGAGGACTTTCTCTCCAAACTTCGTCAGGTCTTGGACGGTTCCGCTACCGACAGAGACACCCGACTGACCGTAAAAGATGGTCTATGGTGGTTTGGACAGAGGATGTTCATCCCGGCAAGTCTGCGCCTTAGAGTCCTGGGTCATTGCCATGACCATAAACTGGCAGGACATTTTGGTGCGCGAAAGACCGCTGAACTTATTTCATGGTCATTCTGGTGGCCCAACATTTTGGAGGACTGTAGGAAATACGTTGGGGCCTGTCCTGTCTGTGCCAGAAATAAAACTGACAAAGCTAAAACCTGGGGTCTTCTAAACCCCCCTTCCAATACCTGAACACCCGTGGTCACAACTGGCGATAGACTTTATTGTCAAACGTCCCCCGTCGGAAGGCTTTACAACCATCTTTGTCATTGTGGATCGAATGACAAAGATGGCACACTTCGTCCCTATGAAGGGGACCCCCTCAGTGGCCGGGCCCCATCCTGGTCAATGGAGAGGAGGAGTTTGAGGTGGAAGCGATCTTAAACTGTCGCCGGAGAGCTGGAGAGACCCAGTACCTGATTAAGTGGAAGGGGTTCGGTCCGGAGGAGAACTCCTGGGAACCTGAGAAGAACATTCATGCCCCTGGACTGATCCGGGCCTTCAAAAGAAATCGCCAGGGTGGTGACACCCGGTAAAGGCATCCGGAGGCTGCCCCTTGGGGGGGGCAATGTTAGGAAAAGGAGCAAGTCTGCCAGTTAAACTGGGTGTTTCCGCTGTGGTGCGCGCGCCCGTGCGCGTTCGCGCCGGAAACGGCGCCAAAATGGCGCTATTTAAACCTGGAAGTGCCAGCAACGGGTGCTGCTCGTTCTACAGCGTCCGTGACCTGTGAGCCTCAGCTCCCTCTATCTGTTCCAGTGTTCGTTTGCCTCCTGTTTGACCCGGCTTGTCCTGACCTGCTGTTTTGCTTCCTGCACCGACCCCGGCTATCCACGACCATCCAATTGTCTACTCCTTTGTACCTCTGCTGCCCGCCCGTTGAACGAACCTCGCTTGGACTTGACTACCCGCCTGCCTGATCCTTTTGTACCTTCCTGCCTGCCCGTTGCTGACCGAGCCTGTACGACCACTCTTCTATCTGCACGCCTTCTGGAACCTCACTACATCATCAGTGACCATCCAGCCCTCGTGTCATCCCGCACTCTTGGCCCTCTGTCTACTCTACCAGGGGTACTTAAATCGGGTGCGCAAGAGCGGTTATTCCCTGCACAAGACAGACTCCACCACCAGGTTCGTGACAACTGCTTTCTGTGTCTTTCTGGCTCTCACATCCCAAATCTACATACCAGGAAGTCATGACGTTTTCTATGAACACATCAAGGGCTAAGGTAAGGCCTTGTTCTAAAAATCAAAGAAAGCTTTTATTTTTCTGCAACCAAGCTACATTAATGGTATATTGGTACATAGGGGAGCTGGATTTTAGAAAGATTTTTAGTTGCTTTTGATCAACAGACAATGTCTGTTGAGACGAAATGCTTCATGCGTTTACTGACTCCAGATCGCTGTGCTATTCCTTGTGGTCCTTTTGATTTTATGTTTGGACCGTTCTGGTCTTTTTTATATGTTTTTATGCTGGCTGTATATTGACTTTTAATAACTTCTCTTAAAGAGTTCTTTCAAATAAAGCCTTTCTTTTTTACATACACCATACTTGTGCATCGGAGTGCACCCCCCATTGATGGTCGAGTGACGATCCTCCTATGATGCTGTGGGACCTCGAAGGACACCAGGCTGTGTGACGTCCCCTTATCTTTCACCATAGGAAGTGGCCCCTGTCTCCTTATATATATATATATATATATATATTCAGGCTTGAATGTATATACCTTCCAGTAAGCCTTCTGTATAGATGTTGGCGGATTGCACTGAGCGTGGCACATCGTGCACTTTCACATATTGAACTATCAACTATACATTTAAGCTGCCGACGAACGCCTTTACATTGACTCTGCCCACTTACATATGAACATCATTTAGGGACTTGCGCTGTTTTTGCACTTAGTTTGCACTTTTTTTGCACAATTTATATGTACTCATATGTATTCACTGTTTTTCTCTGACTTTATATTTAGATTAAATAATGTGATCAGCCCTGGGTGAACTGGGATATATCAATAATAATATTAATAATCTCCATTGCGAAATAGACTGTATATGTGGCACGTTATAGAAGAGTGTCTGCAACCTATATGCAATTTATATTTATTTATAAATGTATTTTTTGTGGTAAATGGACACACCAAAGTTAAATTTTGAGTTATCAAATTATCTGCACTAGCACTTTAATCCAATTTTTCAGTCTATACATTAGTCATCAGTCCCCGGTTGAGCGCCACACCTTTGTTTGATATAGTTTATTCGCAACAGGTTTGGTTGTTGTTCGGCAGCTCACCTAGTTATTTTCTTCCATCTAGCGCGGTATTTATTCCTTATAACTATACAAGTGCCTCATAATCAGTGCCCGTCAGTGCCATCTCATCAGTGCCGCCTCATCAGTGCCAATCAATACTGCCTCATCGGTGCCCATCAGTGTAGCCTATCAGTGCCCATCAGTGATGGAGAAAACATACTTATTTACAAAGTTTTGTGACAGAAACAGAGAAAAACTTTTTTTTTCCAAAATTTTTTTTTATTTGTAGTGCAAAAAATAAAAAACGCACAGTTGATCATAAACCACAAAAAGAAAGCTCTATTTGTGGGAACAAAATGATAACAATTTTGTTTGGGTTCAACATTGCATGACCACGCAATTGTCATTGCGACATCGCTGAAAGCTGAAAATTGGTTTGGGCAGGAAGTGTTCTAAGTGCCTGGTATTGAAGTGGTTAAACCGTATATATCCCCTGCACCCTGGAAAAAAATATGTGTGACTTATCTAGCAAATATAAATAAATAAATTAAATCTTTTCCCAACTGCCTACTTATTTCCACACCTGGTATGCTCTCTAAGTAGAATAAATAAATAACCCACCATGTGAGTGTCTAAACCAGTGGTTCTCAACTCCAGTCCTTGGGACCCACCAACAGGCCAAATTTGAAGTATTACCTTGGGGAAATGCAGACTAAAATACTGCAATCACTGAGCAGCAAATTATATCACCTATGATGCATTTCAGTTATCCTGTAAACCTGGCCTGTTAGTGGGTCCCGAGGACAGGAGTTGAGAACCACTGGTCTAAACCAATAAATAATATGAGCAGCACTATGGTGAAAATATTAAGCAAAGCGTACTGTGAAAATTTTGCTGAAAACCAACAAAAAGGTGAAATGGAATTAAACTTATCTCCAAACCAAATGTTACCACTCAACAATAAATAAACATACATATATGATTAGGTGCAATGTGAAAATGTTGCTGAAAATCACAAAACTTCGTAAAATGTGTTAAACTTGTCTAAAAACCAAATATTGCCACATACATATATGATGAAAGACAAGTTGGATTATTTATTACAGATACTTATATAGCGCCATCAATTTACACATATATTATACATTCACATCAGTCCCTGCCCTCAAGGAGCGTGCAATCTAAGGTCCCTAACGCACATTCATACATACACATAATTGGACCAATTTAGACAGGAACCAATTAACCTACCAGCATGACTTTGGAGGGTGGGAGGAAACCCACGCAGAGACAGTGATGACATGCAAACTCCAGGCAGATAGTGTTGAGGTTGGGATTCGCGCCAACAGCCATAGTGCTGCTAGGAGGAAATGCTAACCACTTAGCCATTGTGCTGCCCTTAACATAAACCTTTAAAATAAATAAGTAATGAAACACAATATAACTATAATATTTGCAAAGACTGTCCTCCTTGTGCACATGCAGGTAATAATGAACATCCAGTGCTCAAGCACAGGTGATGGTGACTCATACCCCCCTTCACCCCATGCACTCACTGGAAATATGTGACCCAATAATGGAGGGTCAATATCATTTTAAATGTAAGTATGCTGTCTCCTCTGCACGAACACCACCAACTCCAACCCCCTGGCTTCACTCCAAGGAATCCAACTTAGGATTTTATCAGGAATGTATATGAAGAGACCACAGAAAAGAACTCATTGTGTAGTATTTTATTGTAAAAACACTCTTCCATAAGTAGACCAAAAATCCCCCAATATACAGTATATGCACTCACATTTGCTTGTGTCCTGTTGGCATTCAGAATTTCCAGCAGTATAGCAGAATATGCAGTATGGAAGCACCGCTGTTCCGAATCCAGAAAAAACATGTGTTCCAATGCCTGGAAGTGACATCACGTCAGCGTCTTAGTCCCGTCTCAGCGCGTTTCACCCAATCAGGCTTCTTCAGGAAGACTACCCCCGACTTCTTGTTTCATCACTTCCTTTCCTTGCATGTGCTCCAATAATCCACACGGCTGCTTCCTGTCCTGAGGCTATCTGGTCACCATGGGTACCACACTCAACTCCTTTCAGCAGAAGCTCCATCTTGGGATCCTGGATGCCTCTTCCCCCCAGCTGCAGATGCACTAACGACTGCAATGCATTGCTGTCTCTCTTAGCTATTACAGGTGCCATCATGACCATATCCAGTTTATCCATTTTGACAGTTTCCTTGGTGTCTTCACCAGCTGGGAAATCCAGGATAATTCATCTTACTGTATGTGAGTTGCTAATTGTCTTCCATTAATAAATGTTTACATACCCACTACACTTAGTCTGGAACTTTGCTCTTTTTGTCTGTTTGCCGCTTAGAGATCTCTTCAGTCTCTTGGAATGGCTCAGTTAAGTGTGCTGGAGTGGATTTTTCAGCTGTTCCTAAAACCATATGATTAGGATTTGGATCACACTGTACTTTCCATTAATGTATTTTGTCCCAGCCCAGGCTGCACCCATTGCGCCATATTGACATTTTTTATCCAAGTGTTCAAGGGAATGCATAGAACAGGCTCAATTTCCAGTAGGGTTCTTTTGGATCATGGCAAGGATTTACATTTCAGATTATTAAAAGTGCCTTCTTTTCAGTTATGTGCTAACAAAATCTGCGCTTGTGGATAATGAGTGATAATAATACACCCGATGATCCCTGAAGAGAGATCAATCCAGGGACCAATGTGTGTATAAGAGGCTGCTGCTATGAATACATCGTCGTCGGAGAATATGTGTGTAACCAGGGACCTAACTAGAGAGAAGTCCCTAGTAGCCCACATAATAATAGTGAGTAATAGGTGTTCGCGTCTAAAACAATCGTGTATTGACTTTTCTTCCGTGAAAATTATTAGACTTTACATTTAGGAACGGTACTAGGTTTTCTTGGGATGACCTTTAACTCGGACAAGATACGTAAGGGAACTTGTGAACCTATTTTTTACAGTTATACCGCGTTACCCACGTCGGACCCGACCCTGTTTTATGTAATTACCTTTCATGTCACACTAGGTTTAGGATTAGTATACCAAAATCCTTGTCGACTTTTTA
>BLSH010351732.1:3261956-3275511 GCA_018402905.1 Glandirana rugosa | reverse complement strand
TACTTTGATGGGCTGGTGACAGGTACTCAGGTACTCTGATGGGCAGATGACAGGTACTCTGATGGGCTGGTGACAGGTACTTGGGTACTCTGATGGGCTGGTGACAGGTACTCGGGTACTTTGATTGTGTTGGTGACAGGTACTCAGTTACTTTGATGGGTTGGTGACAGGTACTCGGGTACTTTCATGTGTTGGGGACAGGTACTCGGGTACTCTGATGGGCTGGTGACAGGTACGTGGGTACTCTGATGGGTTGGTGACAGTTACTCGGGTACTTTGATAGGTTGGTGACAGGTACTTGTGTACTTTGATAGGTTGGTGACAGGTACTCGGGTACTCTGATGGGTTGGTGACAGGTACTCAGGTGGGCTGGTGACAGGTACTTGGGTACTCTGATGGGTTGGTGACAAGTACTCAGGTACTCAGATGGGCTGGTGACAGGTACTCGGGTACTCTGATGGGCAGATGACAGGTACTTGAGTACTCTGATGGGTTGGTGACAGGTACTCGGGTACTTTGATGGGCAGGTGACAGGTACTCGGGTACTTTGATGGACAGGTGACAGGTACTCGGGTACTTTGATGGGCTGATGACAGGTACTCGGGTACTCTGATGGGCAGATGACAGGTACTCGAGTACTCTGGTGGGTTGGTGACAGGTACTCGGGTACTTTGATGGGCAGGTGACAGTTACTTGGGTACTTTGATGGGCAGGTGACAGGTACTCGGGTACTTTGATGGACAGGTGACAGGTGCTTGGGTACTTTGATGGACAGGTGACAGGTACTCTGATGGGCTGTGACAAGTACTTTGATGGGGTGGTGACAGGTACTTTGATGGGGTGGTGACAGGTCCTCTTTATTACTGGGGGGGACAATCAGTGTGCTTGGTGTGTACACTAGGCGGGAACAAGCTGTTACCGCAATCTCCTCACACACGATCGGTGTGTGAGAGGGAGAACACGGTAACAGCCCGTTACCACGGTTTGTTTACATCATGTGAATGACTGTGATTGGACACAGCCGGTCACATGGTAAAGAGCCAATTTCATTGGTCACTGATGGGTGATGGGTGACTGGCAGCGGTCCTGATGGGTGATGGGTGACTGGCAGTGGTCACTGATGGGTGACAGGTGACTGGCGATGGTCACTGATAGGTGATGGGTGACTGCCAATGGGCACTGGTGGGTAACGGGTGTCTAGTGGTGGTCACTGATGGATGACGGGTGACTGGTGGTGGTCACTGATGGGTGACTGGCGGTGGTCACTGATGGGTGCCGGGTGTCTGGCGGTGGTCACTGATGGGTGACAGGTGTCTGGCAGTGGTCACTGATGGGTGACCGGTGTCTGGTGGTGGTCACTGATGGGTGACTGGTGTCTGGCGGTGGTCACTGATGCGTGACAGGTGACTGGCGGTGGTCACAGTTGTGTGACGGGTGACTGGCAGTGGTCGCAGGTGCATGATGGGTGACTGGCGGTGGTCACTCATGGGTGACGGGTGACTAGCGGTGGTCACTGATGGCTGACGGGTGACTTGGTGGTGGTCACTGATGGGTGACAGGTGTCTGGTGGTGGTCACTGATGGGCGACGGCTATCTGGGGTGGTCACTGATGGGTGACTGGTCATGGTCACTGATGGGTGACGGGTGACAGGCCACGGTCACTCATGGGTGACAGGCTACAATCACTGATGGGTGACGGGTGACAAGCCACGGTCACTGATAGGTGATGGGTGACAGGCCACGGTCACTGATGGGTGACGGGTGACACGCCACGGTCACTGATGGGTGATGGGTGACACTCCAGGGTCACTGATGCGTGACGGGTGACACACCACGGTCACTGATGGGTGACGGGGGACACGCCATGGTCATTGGTGGGTGATGGGTGACAGGCCATGGTCACTGATGGGTGACACGCCATGGTCACTGATGGGTGACAGGCCACGGTTACTGATGGGTAACAGGTGACATGCCATGGTCACTGATGGGTGACGGGTGACACCCTATGGTCACTGATGGGTGACGGGTGACAGGCCACAGTCACTGATGGGTGACGGGTAACAGGTGCATTTTATGATGGCAGTCTGATGACAGGTGCACTTTATGATGACAGGTGTACTTTATGGGGGCAGATGGGATGACTGTTGGCTGACAGGTGCATTGGGGGGGCAGGAGTGATGTGACAGGTGTGTTTGTGCTTTACTCAGGTCAGTAACTCACTGATCCTAGCTCTTCTCTCCTCACACTGGAAACTGTGTGAGGAGAGAAGAGCTGGTAACAGTGAGTTACCGCTCTGTTTACATTACATGTGATTGCGCGCAATCCCAGTTTAAAGGGCTAACGTCATATGATGTCAACCCGCAACGAGAGCTGCACCTCTCTGCTGTCATTTGATGGTAGGTGGTCTTGAAGTGTTTAAATACTTACTTTCTGTATTTTCCTTTCCATGATTGATTTTCATTGACTTCAATGCATCTTTGAACTTTCTAGCAAATTTGACTACTTCAAAAGAGTCAGATAACTAGCACAGCCCCCTCCCACCTTGCATATCATGACCCGTCCCTCTTCTGGGATTGTCTAATTGCTTTCTGTGTTGGCAGCTGCACATATCCCTTCCCTCTCCTCCCTATATAACCTTTTATGTAGTAGCAAGGGGAGGAGCAAAGTTGAATACTACAGAGCAGCTTTTCTCATTTTATCCCAGAAGGAACCCTAAAAATAATTTCCAAGGAAACCCTGCTGATACCAAATCATTGGAGAGCAATGGTTGGAAACATGCCCCTTTACAGTGGTGGTCAGAATGTAGCTCTTACAGGCAGTTAAAAATATAATTGGTGTCATGCTGTTGGCTCTGCCAGGTGACACTGGTCCCAGAACTATGCAGACAGGAGACCAATAAGCCACAGCTCTGGGAACCCCTAGCAGCTTCTGGAGGAACCCTATAACGTGTCACTTGAGTGACATCACATCCAAGATGGTTGTACCCAACAGCCATCTCAGCAAATAACATGCGTAGACATACATTAACTGAGCATATACTTTTCTGGGAAGGTTGTTGCTCAAATAAATAGTCTGGCAACGGGGTTACTTATTCCAACTAAAATAATATAAAATCAAAGCTTTTAAACTAGATGTATTCCAAGAAGCATCTATAAATTCCAGTGTATCCGGATGATTAAAGATCTCTGAAGAATAATAAAAAATTCTGAAAAAAAACCCCACCAAGGTGGCTGACAGACTAACTAGCCCTGACAACAGGGGGAAGGGAGGTTACCCCCAATCTATTAATACTGGTCACTCAGTCTGGAAAGCACAACATAAGAACAAAATGGGGCACTGGATTCAGATTTTCTAAAGATCACTGAAATTGTCGATTGGCACACTGGCCCTGGTTCTACAGCACTCCACTTAAGGGGACCACCCTGAGGAAAAAGGGAAAGGACCAAGAGTTAAAAATCCACACACATAAAATCCATTGAGGACATCAAACAAACGTCCAAGACTTCAAGGTATTTTATTCATAAGATTGATTCATAGTAGAATCAATCCAATGCATTTTGGAGGCCAAAACATCCTCCTTTCATCAGGGCTGAAGAATTCTGACTGTACGTAAATAGACTCAGAGGAGCAGATACCAAATAAAACTGCAATGTGATTTACTGCTTGGGTAGTTTTGGGAGCTCAAGTTATGCCAGTGTTAGTGAATTCAGCAAAGCTTTGCTACATTCACTAACACTAGATGAAAGGGGCGTGCTAGGTGCTCTCATGCTAGGTCAAAATGCATTGGTTCAATTCTGCCTTGAATCAATCTAATCATTAAATTATCATGGACTGAATGTTTGGTGCTCTCATTGGATTGTATGTGTACAGAGCACACAACATATCTGTTTCCATCTAAGTTTTGATTTTTTGAGAGAATGGTTCAATTCTACTCCGTCAGATTTTTTTGTGGTCCACATTGAAGACCTTACTTCCTGTGTGGTCATCAAGACAGGAAGCTTTGGGAAAAACCCCCTTCAGCAGCAGACAGCAATGGATTTCTCACTCTATCCAAAACTAAGAAAACATGGTTGGAATTCAACTTTAACAGAATTTTGACAATAATAAATATCACTAGCTTTAGACAATATAAACTCCACAAAAATGTTTTTCACATTAATCATACAGGTTGAGTAGGAACAGATTCTTTATGCCTAGACAGCATCTTTAGTTTCACGTTGGAGCATATTTTTTCATTACTCAAGTGAACAAATTAATGTGACATGAATTATAGGTCTCTTTAACCTTGTAAGAAATGAAAACAAGATCAAAAACGGTTCACCTAGTTCAAGCAAAATACTGACCTCAGAGACAATTATTAGGAACATATTGGACTAAATTGCTTGTTACAGCTAATTTCTCATTAATTGGTACATAGTCAAATATTTGTCAGATTATTATCAAAATTATTAGAATAGCTGTCTAAGTTGTAGTCACATTTTGTTAACATTGTTTCCAAATGACAAAATATTATTACTAGGATTTAAAATTTTGCAAACTACTGCTTGTCACTGTACAAACATACAGGGATTTCAAACATGAAATCAGAACAGTAAAATTAGCAAAAACTGCATTTCTTCGACTTTAATGAATTCTCTCATAGCATACTAGTAAAATATGTTACTGATATTCTTTGCAGGCAATAACTTTTTGCCTTCGTAATGTTTTTATTACTTGAATAAAAGGGAGCTAAAGACTTACAGATGGAAGTTTCAGATAGTACCTTATTGGATTACTAGCAGCACACTCTTTAAACCTACTGGTTCTCTTGTAGTGTTATAAAGCCCAAATCTGGGCAAATCAAGAATACCCTCCACCCAACTGAAAAAAAAATCTAAATGCCCTGCTTACCTACCTGAACCCACAGACACATGAAATTCAGGTTCAGAGACTCCTCTTTTGTTTAGATCAGGTGGGTCCTTCTTCTGTGTGTCCACTTCTTTACCTGTATGACATGGACAATTCCTGTTGGTAGAGGTGCACATTCCAGCTGCAGGAACCCTATCACCAAGGCTTTAACGGCAGCAGAACTATCAAGGGTTGGCGAGGGGACTAATTAATCCCCAAGAAGATGAGCGGCTGAAGTGATTCAGTCCCCAAGAAACTAAACAGGATTTCCAGAGCAAGGAAGAGGTTAGTACTGGAGACTCTATCTGATTATGTTTAAGGACAAGGTGTTTGAGGAACCCACTCAGGAGAAATGTAAGTCATTTGATTTGATTTTTTGGGGGATTTAAGTTTAATACAATACATAGAAATTCAAAGTGTTCTTTGAGTAAGTTTAGCTAAAGAAAACAATTATACACAGTAAAAGCTAGTGCCATAAAACACGGAATTGCACATACATTAAAAGAAACAAAGGCTAATCAAGAAACGATCTTTATTTTTGTAATTCTGAACATCTCAGAAATGTGTGAGGGGTAGTCCCACCACATCTTTTCACATGACAGACTTTAGTGTGAGTAGAATCTTTATTGGAAGGAGCTGGGTAGTGACGTGAATGAGAAGTGACAGACATATAGGTACAGTTATAGTAAATGCTGGGGTGTCTACTCTGTACACTGTACTATGTGTGATGTTGTTACGTACCTGGATTGTGAGCCTAACAGTAGAGGGAAACTTCTCATACAACTCCGGCTCCCGGACCGCTGGTAATGGAAACAGCAGTCACAGGCGCACGTTGGGGTTAGAGTGTCTGTTAGTCCAGTAGTATTAGTCAGCCAATGGGCTTCCGATGAGTTGGTAGAGATGGGCAGAGCTGGGTGCTGTGGCAGACTGGATGAACAGCAGAACAGGATGCTGTAGCAGACTGGATGGACAGCAGAGCTGGAAGTTGTGGCAGACTGGATGGACAGCAGAGCTGGATGCTGTAGCAGACTGGATGACAGCAGAGCTGGAAGCTGTGGCAGACTGGATGGACAGCAGAACTAGATACTGTAGCAGACTGGATGACAGCAGAGCTGGAAGCTGTGGCAGACTGGATGGACAGCAGAGCTGGATGCTGTAACAGACTGGATGGACAGCAGAGCTGGAGCTGTAGCAGACTGGATGGATAGTCAGATAGGCGTGGTTCGGCAACAGACAGGTAGATCAGGTGTAAGCAGCAGGCAAAGGAAGGTCGGGTCACAAGTCAAAGTCAAACCGTGGATCAAACAGATAATCAGTAAGCAGAAGCAGGGTCGAGGCAAGCCAGGGTCAGGACAGGCGGCAGACAATTGTAAGGTAGGAGGCAGGCCGGATCAAGGTCACAGAGTATCACAGATTTCAGGGGATCACACAGAGCTGCAGACCAAACAACAATGAGACTCAGCAGCAGCCTGGTTTAAATAGTCCACCCAGAGTGCTCATGAGTGACAGGTGTGCGTGCCGTGATTGCACTCCTGCTGTACGGGCTTCCTGACATTGTCCCCCTATTACGAGCAACCTCCAGGTGCCCAATTGGTGCTTCTTTTGAGGCTTCCTGCGGAAAAAGGCACGGATTAAGTTAGTAGCATGTACGTTTTGTGCTGGTTCCCAGAAATTCTCTTCTGGGGCATAACCTTTCCATTTAACCAGATATTGTATCTGACCGCCTCTTCTTCTACCATCAAGAATTGCCTCTACTTCAAATTCTTCATTCCCACTAACCATCCCAGGTTCTGGAGGACCTGAGCTACGGTCAGGGAATGGATCTGGTACTGCAGGTTTTAATAAAGACACATGAAACACTGGGTGTATTCTAAATGACTCAGGTAAGGCTAATTCAAAAGAAACGTCATTCATTTTTCTCCTTACCGGAAATGGTCCTACGAACCTTGGTGCCAGTTTCCTTGATGGACACAACATCTTCAAATTGGCCGTAAAAAGCCAAGCTTGGTCTCCAGGTTGCAAGATCAGGTCACCCCTTCTTCTTTTGTTGAATGACCTCTTACTATCTTCCTGTGCTTTTGTGATGGTTTCCTGCAACAAAAGGTTATTACGGGAGAAGAAGTCCACCATGCTCTGGACTGCCAGAACTGGAGATTCAGTGATCAAATTAGGTAGGAAGGAGGGATGGAATCCGTAGTTGGTAAAAAATGTAGACTGCTGAGTGGAGGAGTGGTTGGCATTGTTGTAGGCGAATTCCGCAAGGGGTAACAATGATACCCAGTTGTCTTGGACAAAAGAGGTGATGCACCTGATGTATTGTTCTAGTGTTTGGTTTGTTCGCTCTGTCTGTCCATTGGTCTGTGGGTGGTAGGCAGAAGAAAAGGAAAGTTCTATCTGTAGAGTATTGCATAAGGCTCTCCAAAATCTGGATGTAAATTGAACAATGTCAGGCACAATGTTTGCAGGGACTCCATGGAGTCTAACAATTTATTTTACAAAGACTTGAGCAGTGTCTATGGGCGATGGTGTACCTAAACTAAACTAAACTAAATGGGCCATTTTTGAAAAAGCCATCCACTACCACGAAGATCATGGTGCATTCTTCAGAAGGAGGGAGTTCGATTATAAAGTCCATGGAAATCATTTTCCAGACCCTGTCAGGTATGGGCAGGGGTCTCAGCAATCCCCAGGCTTTGTTGCGAGAACTCTTACTCTGGATGCATGTAGCACATGTGTTCAGATAGGCTTTGCAGTCCTTTTCAAATCCTGGCCACCAGAAAGAGCTAATTCTGTAGTTTTGTGGATACCGAAATGGCCCGCTAAGGGATGGTCATGGCAGACCCCTAAGACTAGGGTTCAAACTTGCTCTGGAACAAAAACCTGCCCTTCTTTCCACCACAGTCCATTCATTGCTTGCAAGGTAGTCCCTGGAGGACTAATTACTCCTGTGGAGGCTTGCTGTAATTGGGAGAGAAGGTCAGTTTGTAGTAGTAAAACGTTTCCTGCAGGCAGAATGATATGATTTGAACCGGCAGACTTGACAGGTGGCGATGATTGGTTCAAAGAAAGAGAAAGGGACTTACGCAGCTTGGTTGGACATGTGCGCACAAAGTGACCCGCTTCTCCACAATACATGCATAGGTTGTTGGCACGTCTGCGTTGGCGCTCTTCAGGAGAAAGTGAGGTACAGAGCAGGCCCAGTTGCATGGGTTCAGGGGTTTCCAGAGTAGTTGGAGTGGAGTTCCTGAGCATTGTATTTGGGTGAGCAGAAGTGGGGACCCTTGGCATCATCCAGGTAGGTCGGAACTGCTGAGAAGATCTTTCAGACCAGCGTTCTCGCAGGCGACGGTCAATTTGGATGGAAAGGGTAATTAGGGCTTCTAGTGAGTTGGGTACCCCAACTTGAGCAAGTTCATCTTTCAAATTCTCCGACAGACCCAAGCGAAACTGGTGGCATAGGGCTGCGTCATTCCAGCTAATGTCTGCACTCCAGCGTCTAAAGTCTGTGACATAGTCCTCAACCTCTCTGCGGCCTTGCTGGAGTGCATGTAGTGCTGCCTCAGCAGTGTTGGTACATTGTGTATCATCATAGAGCTGGGCCATGGTATCAAAGAATGTTTGCATTGTGTTCAACTGTTTGTGATTTTCCTACAGTAACTGGTGAGCCCAAGCCTGTGGTTCTCCTTGAAGGAGGGAAATAATAAACCCCACTTTGGTACTTTCTACTGAAAAAGTCCTTGGCTGAAGAGCCGACAGGCATTGCGAAAAGCTCTGAATTTTCCCCGATCACCGGAGAACCGCTCTGGAATAGGTACCCTGGGTTTAGGGGGTACCATCAGTACTGTGTGACTGGCAGACATCCCGGCTTGGGCAGAGGAAGAAGTTGCGTCTGGTGCAGGGTCGGGAGCTGCTGCTGAGGGAGAGATGGCCTGCACCCGCTCTTCCAAACGGCATATCCAGCCTGTAATGACTGTACTGCCTGGGTAAGAGCAGCAAGGTGCTGGCAAATGTCATCCATCTGAGAGGTTCCTCTTGCAGGCTCAGTCTTGGCTGTTTGGTACTGTTACAGATGTACTCCAGATTGCCAAATTATTGACACTGTGAAGTACATTATATACTTCATACAGCTTCACTCTGACCACCATGTTGTATATTATTTACCCCATAATGCTAATTGTTACAGTATTGTCTCATTATTAGACACAAGTTATTCTTACTGGGGCACCTGAATTATACCCTGTACAACAAATTGGCATGCTAGGCTTTTATAAGTCAACAGGCTGTGTAAACCCAAGTTTCAAAATGGGGTACTTAGAATAATTCAGATAAAACATCAGCCCTTATTTTATCCTTTACTGTTATGTAACAAAATGAAAAGGGTGCCTGCTGTTTATTAATGCAACTTCTGTATCTTTATGCTGAATCTAAACAGGCACATCAGGCTACATAAAGAAAGCCTAAGCTCATCTTACATGCCACATTTCTTTAAATCACATATATTCCTGTGACTAAAGAAAAATATATTTTCATTAGGGTTAATCAACTTTTGAAATTAAAAGTTGATCAAACAATCCAGCACCCCCTACCCCCCATATTTAAAAAAAAACAGGAAAATGTGTTTTTTTAATAAATACTGTTCACACTTAAAACACAAGACCATGTTTGGTTTCTGGACAAGTAGTCAACAGGCCTAAGTACCATTATACAGGGCATGCATAGAAGAGTGCAGCAATTGACTTTCAGGTAAGGTAAATATTTGCATTTGTTTTTGGTATTCAGTTTATAGACTCGTAATCTATCCATTAGAGCAAGCATCACTAAATGGAGGACCGTGGTCCTGATCTGGAACAAGCCAATGTCCTATCCAGACCACTGCAGCCCTGCCATATAGGTGCCATTCTGCCCAGAGCCATCACTGCCGCCGCTGTCATTTTCACTCTCACAGAGCCGACAGTTGGATGTTGGACAGCTCTGGATGGAGGGCAGGGGCTGTCCGAATTAACAAGCAGTTGAGTGGTTGCTGCAATGTAGAGAGGTCCTAGCAAACAATCACCTGCTTGCAACTCCTGTCCTCTGTTCAAACCTGCTGTGCCTCCCACCCTCCTCCTTGTCTGTGTAAGGAAGGACAGGAAGAAGGGGGCAATGTAAAAGTGAGCTTAAGGGGGGAGCTTAGGACAGTAATAGGGGGAATCAGGACAGTTAAGGGGGAGCTCAGGACTGTAATGGGGGACTGAGGATTATGATAAAAAGGAGGGCACAGGACAGTTAAGGGGGGAGCTCAGGACAGTAACGAGGGGCTGAGGACCTTAATGGGGTTGTTGAGGACAGTAATGGGGGGTTCAGAATAGTCATAGAGGGGCTCAGGACACTTAAGGGGGAACTCAGAACAGAAGTGGGGGACTGAAGACAGTAATGGATGGGCTTAGGACAGTTAAGGGGGGCTCAGGACAGTCATAGGGGACTAAGGACTCTAATTGGGGGGACTGAGACCAATAATGAGGTTACAGAGGACAGTAATAAGGGGCTGAGGGCATTAATGGGGTCGTTGAGGACAGTAATGGGAGGGCTCAGAACAGTAGTGGGGGCAGGGGACAGTAATTGGGGGGCTGGGGACATTAATGAGGTCACTAAGGACATTAATGGGGGGCTGAGGACAGTAATGGGGGGGCTTAGGACACTAATCGGGGGCTGCAGACAGAAATGTGAGGGGGGCTGAGGAGAGTAATAAGGGGAAACTCAAGTAAGAACAGGATTGTGACATGAGGCTCGATTTGGATTTGTGTATGTACATTTGCATACAGCCTATTCATTTTAATGGGCTGCCATACCCAAGAGAAAAGCAGGGAAAGACATTCCGACCCTTCTTTTCTTTAATTGCACAGCATCAAGCAGCATAGTGCTGTAGTGCCATGTGGTTTGGTGCCCACGAAAATGTGACGCAGGTGCCGATGTGTGGAGGTGCCATTAAAAATGAATGGCACCCCCACACATCTGCTAAATTGCAGCACATTTCTCTGTAAGTCGGAAACACATGATATTTCACACATGTTCCCCAGCCACAGAGATGTGAACCTAGCTTAACCACTTCAGCCCCGGAAGGATTTCCCACTTTAGGACCGGAGCTCTTTTTGCGATTCGGCGCTGCGTCGCTTTAACTGACAATTGCGCGGTCGTGCGACATTGTACCCAAACGAAATTTGCGTCCTTTTTTTCCTACAAACAGAGCTTTCTTTTGGTGGTATTTGGTCATCGCTGCGTCATTTCTGATTGCCGCTATAAACAAAAAAAGAGCGACAATTTTGCAAAAAAACCCAAATTTCTTACTTTTTGCTAAAATACAAATCCAAAAAAAAAATACAAAAAACATTTTTTTTTCACCGTTTTTGGTCGATTTATATTCTTCCTCATATTTGCAATAAAAAAAATCGCAATCGGCGTTTATTGATTGGTTTGTGCAAAAGTGGCCGCGTTTACGGATGATGAGAATTCATTTTTGGGGTTTTTATTTTTTTTTATTTTTTATTAGTAATGGCGGCGATCTGCGATTTTTAGCGGTACTGCGATATTGGGGCGGACATGGCGGGCCATTTTGACACTTTTTTGGGCCCATTGGCATTTATACAGCGATCAGTGCTATAAAAATGCACTGATTACTGTGTAAATGCCATTGGCAGTGAAGGGGTTAACCTGCAGGGAGCGCTCTAAGGGTTAACTGTTTTCCCTGGGCGTGTTCTAACTGTGGGGGGACTGCCCTAGCAGGGGAAGGGAAGCGATCACAGCTTCTGTGTAGAGGAAGGCTGTGATCACAGCCCTTCCCCCTTCACAGAACGGAGGTCCGTGTTTACTTACACGGACCTCCGTACTTTCACTCCGGGGGGGGGCATTGCGGGTAGCCGGCGGCAATCTAAGCCGCCGTACCCGCTCCCCGGCCCTCCCCGAACACAGTGAACACAGTGACTCGCAGCCGCCGTCAGATGACGGCGATTTGCGATATCGCACCACTTTGTCGCCGTCAACCTGTGGTTGGCGGTCGGCAAGTGGTTAAGAAGAGAAGGAGGCTGTGACGTGAAGGATCTGACTCATTGCACAAATATGTGATTTGGACCTCTGCTGGAAGAAAATTTTACTGACTGGACCTCTGTGAATTTTAATTCAATACCCCTACATTAGAGGGAACCCTTGATAGCTTAGCACACGTATTGAGTCACTATATTAACAAATAGTAAAATAAAGTTTTGACCAGAAAGGAATGAAAGTATTTCATTTTATTTCAAACATCAGAAAGTAGAGTTTCAAAGAAGGTTGCTTTGGAAGCGAAGAGTTTATTTGGAGATATAGCATTTCTCCACCTGTTTGTGATGTGTGCCAGGAGTTCTAATGTTACTCTGAAGACAGAGATGTTGATTAAACACTTTCAACGGGAGTTTGTTCTAAGTGACAAGATAAGAGCTTCGCAAAGGGTTCATGTAAGTAGATGATTTATTTTTATGTTTCAATATGAACTTCATTAGTTGTTCTTGATATAAACACATGACAAGCAAGTGATAACAGTTAAGTAAACATAGAATTCAAAGTGAGAAATTCTCTGAAGTGCGCACAGCCAAAGAACAATTGGAAAGTAGATAGTAAGTGGGGCGAAGATTGCTATGCATAATCTATACATAAAGTAAAGACTCCACAGAGGTTGAAGAATTCAATGATTGCCTTAATGTCAAGGTCACTATAAGGTACATACTCCCTTGTTCAGCCATATCTAATCAAGCTTCATGTGTAACGTCAGGACTCTTTCAAGTTTATTACAGCTGCGCTGTCAAATAGTGCAATGTTTCAGTACAATAGTCTGATCTGTTTTTTTGTATTTATAATTATCATCATTTTTGTATTATTTTTAACTCTACAACAATAATGGAACATTGTACTTGTGAAATGCATCTATAGTCATCATTCATTTGTATTATTGTATTATCAGCAAGCCACAGTGGAACCATATGTAGACAGGGAGCTCCAGAACCGCTGATAGAGACTCCTACTGCTTCCCTTTAAACTAACTGCACACTAAACTGCAGAACATAAATACAATTAAAATAGCCATGTATGAACAAAGAAAGCTTCATGTGTTTTACAGCAAGAAAAGAGACAAATGTGTATAGGCCCTGTGACAAGGGGGTCTTTAGCTCTTGTGGTAGGTGCGTTTTTGTGCAGTGAGTCAATATCAGACAGGCGTTAAAAGTAGAGTTGAGCGAACACCTGGACGTTCGGGTTCTGCTGGTCCGTCCGAACTTCGGGACAAAGTCCGGGTCCGGGTCCGGACGGAACCCGAACGATCGCACGGACGACTATAACTGAGTGACGTGTTTTTGCGTGGATGGTGTTCTCGATTTCTGGGGGAACAGTGTCCCGGATATGTGTAAACAGAGAAAAGAACGACATTTTGTGTACTTCGAAAGAAACAAGTATGTACCGATAAAATTAACATAAATACAAGACGTCAAATCACACGTCAATCAAATTTCCCTTCGTCATCCTCAGAGATAGTCGCCAAGACCTCGAGGGACAGATGTATACCAAGGTGACACCGAACGACTATTATGTTATTATGTTTACTTACTACTGATATCTACGTAAAGTGTTCATGTTACAAGGTAATAACAACATCTCAATTTTTATT
>BLSH010351732.1:3241964-3257324 GCA_018402905.1 Glandirana rugosa | reverse complement strand
TTCTGCTATCTGTCCTCAGAGCAACAGCACAGACAGCAGTAGTAAAGTAATCTATCTCAGGATGCAGGATCAGGTCTTAAAATGTCTCAAATCTGTCCCTCACGCAGTCAGCTACCTTTCCCTACACTAACCCAAGGAGCATGGGACTGCAGCACTGTGACTCCAGCTTATAAAGAGGCTGGGTCACATGATGCACTGGCCAATCACAGCCATGCCATTAGTAGGCATGGCTGTGATGGCTTCTTAGGGCAAACCAGTGAAACACTTGTTGATTGGCTGCCCTGCAGCTTCTCAACACGTGGAGTAAAATAGCAGAACCCCGGACCGAACCCGAACGATTTTTGAAATGTCCGGGTCCGGGTCCGTGCCACGGACACCCGAAAGTTCGGTACGGACGCGAACGTTACAGTCCGGGTTCGCTCAACACTAGTTAAAAGTTAAGGGCCTGGAAGCCCATGTTTATTTAAAAGGAAAAACACAGCAAAAGTCCATTCAGGAATCCCACACAGGGGTTTAAACTTCATTTAGCACTCATAACAAAACATACCGAGCCACCTGGCTCTCTTGTCAGCAGTTCCTTTGCTGGCTCCAAACACACTTGATTCCTCCAAGCCCCCTGGCCTCACTGGCTCTTAGTATCCTCGACTTTCCAAGCTGGCCAGCCTTTCCCAGTTCCTGGGCATAGAATCCCCCTTCCACGGGCTGCAGTCTCCCACAGGACAAACAGATCTCCAGACACAGGTTTGTCTTGAAACAGCAACAGAAAGCTGCTCACACTCCACCTTTCTTCCCCCTTCTGCTCTCACCAGCCCCTCATTATATTGGCTGTGTCCACCTGGGCACCCAACCTGCTGGTTGTCCACAAGACCTGGACACAGGGTTGGAGATCCCGTCCCACCCAAGACACTTAAGGATCTCCAAACTACAGAGCCCCATCTGGAAAAAGCAAAATCCAGAGAAAGCTGCCAGAGCCGTTTTCTCTGTGTCAAATTTATGCTCTGTAACTCTGCAATCCGCCGACATGCAGACTCTGTGTCCTTTTCCCACCTATTCCCATAGGGACAGGGATTCTCTCCATTACAGCCCTTAACGCGCACCAATTAAACTTGGGGTTAATATGAAACTGTCACAAATATCTGAATTGCTGACTAATACTAATGTCTTTATATTTTTTAAGACAAAAAAATGGTAGTCAGGCGCTATTCTTCTGTGCAATAATACGTGTAAACTATAACATGTACTCAATAATTAAAAAATCAGTATTGGTAATAACATGTGACCATTAGAATCAAAATGAAATGATAAGATTTGTGAACAAAAAAAAACAAAAAACCAAATCATATTATGCTGCACTATTAAAAAGTGTAACACAAGCGATGCAGGAAAATAAATTATGCGGTATATCCTAAAAGTATTCAATTTAAAAAGAGAATAATCAGTTCAAAAAATAAAGTCCACTGTGATGTTTAATCAGTCTTTGAAGCCCATCCATCATACTATGTGTGAAAAAATCCTGGACAATTATATACTGCTCCTCTCCAAAACAAATCACATTTTTGTAAATAGTTTACTATATCTTTTCATGTGACAACACTAAAGAAATTACACTTTGCTACAATGTAAAGTACGGTAGTGAGTGCACAGCTTGTATAACAGTGTAAATTTGCTGTCCCCTCAAAATAACTCAACACATAGCCATTCATGTCTAAACTTCTGGCAACAAAAGTGAGTATACCCCTAAGTGAAAATGTCCAAATTGGGCCCAATTAGCCATTTTTCCTCCCCGGTGTCATGTGACTCATTTGTATTACAATGTCTCAGGTGTTGATGGGGAGCAAGTTTGTTCAATTTGGTGTTATCGCTCTCACTCTCTGATACTGGTCAGCAGAAGTTCAACATGGCACCTCATGGCAAAGAACTCTCTGAGGATCTGAAAAAAAGGATTGTTGCTCTAAATAAAGATGGCCTAGGCTATGAGAAGATTGCCAAGGCCCTGAAACTGAGCTGCAACATGGTGGCCAAGACCATACAGCGGTTTAACCCTAAAGGTTCCACTCAGAAGAGGCCTCGCCAATGGTCGACCAAATTAGTTGAGTGCCTGTGCTCAGCGTCATAGCCAGAGGTCGTTTTTGGGAAATAGACGTATTAGTTCTCCCAGCATTGCTGCAATGGTTGAAGGGGTGGGGGAGGGGTCAGCCTGTCAATGCTCAGACCATACGCCGCACACTGCATTAAATTGGTCTGCATGACTGTTGTCCCAGAAGGAAGCCTCTTCTAAAGATGATGCACAAGAAAGCCCGCAAACAATTTGCTTAAGACAAGCAGACTAAGGATATGGATTACTGGAACCTGTCCTGTGGTCTGATGAGACCAAGATGAACTTATTTGGTTCAGATGGTGTCAAGCATGTGTAGCGGCAACCACGTGACAAAGACAAGTGTGTTTTGCCTACAGTCAAGCATGGTGGTGGGATTGTCATGGTCTGGGGCTGCATGATTGCTGCCTGCACTGTGGAGCTGCAGTTCATTGAGGGAACCATGAATGCCAACATGTACTGTGACATACTGAAACAGAGCATGATCCCCTCCCTTCGGAGACTGGGCCACAGGGCAGTATTCCAACATGATAATGACCCCAAACACACCTCCAAGACGACCACTGCCTTGCTAAAGAAGCTGAGGGTAAAGGTGATGGCCAAACATGTCTCAAGACCTAAACCCTATTGAGCAGCTGTGGAGCATCCTCAAAAGGAAGGTGGAGGAGTGCAAAGTCTCTAACATCCACCAGCTCCGTGATATTGTCACGGAGGAGTGGAAGAGGACTCCAGTGGCAACCTGTGAAGCTCTGGTGAACTCCATGCCCAAGAGGGTTAAGGCAGGGCTGGAAAATAATGGGTGCCTCGACCACTATTGACACTTTGGGCCTAATTTGGACATTTTCACTTAGGGGTGTACTCACTTTTGTTGCCAGCGGTTTAGACATTAATGGCTGTGTGTTGAGTAATTTTGAGGGGACAGCAAATTTACACTGTTATAGAAGCTGTACACTCACTACTTTACATTGTAGCAAAGTGTAATTTCTTCAGTGTTGTCACATGAAAAGTTATAATAAAATATTTACAAAAATGTGAGGGGTGTACTCACTTTTGTGTGACACTGTAAATGCACTTACCGGAGCCCCAAGGTCACTAGGACCAATCAAACATTTTATCAAACCAATATGATCAGATGTAGTGGTCAAAGTTTCTTCCACAATGGCCAAACACTTCTCCAATGATAGTATTTTCCTATCAAACAGTTAGCGCCAAATACTAAAAATGAACAGATGACAGGATGATCGTGCAATACAATTTAATAAAATGTATTCCGAAAAATATCAGCCTGCACAATACCACTGGCAATCCAAATTCCGCTACAGGGAACTGTTCACCCCGCCATTACCTGCTGGAGCCTGGCGTGCGTTCCACCAACAACTGTATGTGACGTCACTGGTTATCCACAGCAATAGACAGCAACCCAACCTCTGTGCATTTCAACTATTAGGCATCATCAGGAAGTCCCCACAACCTATTCACTGGAATTTATCCTATACTGGGGTATAGCAACTACCTTACAGCGATACTGTCCACTAAAGTTTTGACTTTTTTGTGGTCATACCATGACCCAACTGTATTGGTTTATTAATCCTTATTGTCAATAAATGAACCATCCCTATAGCTGCTAAATGACTCCCACCCATCCCATGCAGATACTGTGGAGAGCAATGACGGAATCCTCTCTGTATTCTGGGCAGCATATACAACAATGCTACAAAGCTGCCTTGTTCAAATTGCATCCCAGCATCATTGGGACCATGATAAACACTATTTGTTCTAGAACTAAGCTATTCCCAACCACTTGGGAATTCAAACAAAACCGAACACTACAACTTAATCGTAAACTGGACAACTTTAGAACCAAACTGAGCCTTTGTTCGATAGATATAGCCAGCTTTTCTGGTCCAAACAAAAATTTTACTACGAAACGAATAAACCGTACACCATGCTAGCAAATTCTGGTGCCTGGAGCCTAAATTTACAACAATATCCTTTAGAAGTAAATGCAATCTGGAAAAACCTTGTGAAGATCTTACAAGAATTTCAAACCCACTTGTCTGAATCATAAACTGCTACTTTTCCCTTCTAAACTAAGCTGATTTTTTTTCTTGTGTGTATCTCTCCCCTCAATATGACTTTATGCTGGACTCACTAGTAGTGAAAACAGTACTCAAATCCCCCAAACCATAAAAGAAAACAGGCCTGGATGGATACTCCATATTTATTTGCAAAACATTCTCTGAAACCATAATTCCCTGTTGAAAAGTCATGTTAAATTCCCTGAAACACAAGTAATATGTTAACCGCCACCATTGTCATGGTGCTTAAACCCTCCACTGTATACCTTTAAAAAAAAATTGTTCACACAGCATACAGAAAGTATCCCTGGTAGCAGTGGATGCTGCACCCCCCGCTCATTAGGGGCACAAGGGCACTGCCCCCTAATCCATGCACCCGGCCCCTAATCTCCATGCAGGGGGCCGGACACATGGATTTCAATGGGATTTTTTTAAGCACATGATTAGAGCCTGAGGCTCTAATTGGCTTCAAAAGAGGATGAGCCCAACCAGTTGTGTGACATAATATCCGCTAATGTCTTCAGTACCTAAGAGGCAGTGGCGGCTGGTGCTCAATATTGTGGGGGGGGGGGCACTTAACTAATGCTGCAGTGCTGTGGTACAGGTACGGGGAGGGGACCGATGGCGAGCTGAATCTAGGGTAGGGCTCCAGGAAGAGGCTGTTGCTGACGGGGCCTTTACTTGTTAATCTGTGGGGAGAAGCGTGTTAGATGCACTAGCACATATAGATACACTAACAGATTGAAGTCAAACTCCAGCTTACATGTTTTAACCACTCCAGATCCGCGCTATTGTCATAGTACGGCTCCAGGAATGCCGGGACGACGTCGTCCCCTGTGCACGCTCCTCGCGCGCCCCCTAGTGGCAGCATTCATTATATTTAGGACCGAGTTATCTGAGTCCTTTATATGTGGCTATCCAGTTGTGTATCTATGTATCTATAGGGTATCTATATGGGGCCATTTTTTCCTTACTTCTGATGCAGAGAAGCAGCAGGGCTTTGGTAACACAGACCCACTAGTATACTTTATTCTCACTATCTGTCAAAATTGAAAGGAGGGTCAGTGTTCTATTCTCATTGTCCAGCATACTAAATTTCAGTCTGTCCGCGAGTGTATACTGGGTTTTATACATCTGATCATTTTAGATGTTTGTCAGTAATGATTCTCTTTATATATTTTTTATTTTTCTGTTCTTCTTTTTGTTGTTCCTTCTTTTTATATGATTTGCATTCTTGTTTTGGATTTGTTTATTTTTATTTTTGTAATCTTTTGCTCTTGGTCTTTCGCCCTTTTCTGGGGGTATTTTCACTAGATACTAGGATTTTCCGTTCAATGGTTTTTATTATATTTAAGAAATGAGTGAACAAACATATAGATCAAATAAAAACCCCAACTTAGACAAATATTGGGTAAACAAATCAAGAACATAGACATATAACCAAACCATGTTGACAGAAGTATTAATATGGCCGTACATTCAGGCGATCAGGAAGCTCCTATCATTTGCTATCCTTCACTCTGACACCCCTAATGGGAGCACGTGTCGTTTGGAGAAGGTGAAATGTTCTATCTTTCTTCCTGATAACTTCTGCTAACGTATGCTACCTTCCTAGTAAACATACACTGCCATAGAAATCAATTGAAATAAGGAAGGAGAGAAGAAAGACCTGAGCTATTTGTAAATGGCATCAATCTCACTAATATTCCATCTTAAGGAAATATGGGCCAGAGAAGAGAAGAACAGAGAAAAGAAGGGGAATCTGTGAAAGTCAGAATAGAAGGCATCAGGGAGAGCCCTTACCGGGTGAGGACTGATATCATCAAGTAGGTAGATTTAGATAATTCCTCCGTGGATCCCATATGGAATTGAATTTGTCTGAGGAGTCAAGGATATAATTAGCAGTTTTCTTTTGAGCTATGATCCATGATACCTTTCGTTTGCTGGCTTAAAGGATACATAATGTTGCTTCCAGGCTCTAGCCAGTGTGATCTTGGCACCCAATAATATAAAATGGGTGAGTTTAGAGAGTGATCTAGACAGACCAGTAGGCCTGTGGTTCAGAAGGGCTATTTCTGGGGTTTTAGGAATAGCCTGGCCTGCGACCTTCCGTAGTAAAAGGAAAATTCTGTTCCAAAAATCTTGGATTCGAGGGCATTCCCACCATATATGAAGAAAGGATCCCTGAAGACCACATCCTCTGAAGCATAGTGGGGATGAGTTTGGGAGCATAATCGTCAGACGGGCGGGGACCAGGTACCAGCGACTAATACTTTTAATACTGGCCTCCATCAGGGACACATTAATTTGCCCTTTACAGGATCTTTGAAAAGAGGAGAACCACACTTCTGCCTCCCAGCATGAGTCCAGATCCCTCTCCCAGTTTTCAGGATACGCCATTTTTTTTAGAATAATCTGTCAATGATGCGTAGATTAACGAAATGCCTCCTCTCTGACCATTGGCCATTTCTGACCATTGGCCATTTCTCATAAGGGGTAATACCTTTAGGGAAGGAGCTAAACTTCCATAACGCTGCTAAAAAATTTATGAATTTTTAGGAATCTGAATCTTTCCAATGGGAGCATATCTAGTTTGCTTATACAGTTGCTAAACATCAAAGGGCCCATAGAGGTCAGAAAGTGAGCAATTCTGTATAAGCCTTTATTCATCCACCACTTAAAGTCCGTAATGCCTTGGCCGGGGGGGGATAGAGGGTGAAGACCAGAGATCAGGAGGGGAGATTTATAGAGGGAGTCACAAAGGGACAGTGAGTGGGATAAGGTAGGGGCTAAAATTGAAGGCCTTAGTTTGGAGGGGGCTCCAGCCAGGAAGTCAATGGTGTGTAAAGGAACCGCTTGTCTCTCCATTGACACCCAGTCCGGCCTTTTACTTTGAGCATAAATAGCTGAGAAATGAGCAAACTGGGCTGCTTGGTAGTATTTCCAAAGATCCGGCACCCCCGAGCCGCCCTGATTCCATCTTCTCAGCAGAACACTCGAGGGACACCTAAAACCCTTACTACCCCATATAAACTTCATTACCTGTGATCGGAATTTCTGTAGCTGAGATTTCCTCACCGGGATCGGAAGTGATATAAACAGATACAGTATTCTAGGAAACATGGTCATTTTGACCGAGTTCACCCTCCCCAGCCAGGAAAGTTCCTCTAGGCTCCATCTACACATGTCATCTGACAATTTTTTGAACATGGGGGGTAATTAGCTTGAAATAGATGCTCAATGCTAGCCATCAAGTTGACTCCGAGGTATGGAATGTGAGAAGAGCTCCATGTGAATTTATAACGTTCCTTAAGCTGACTAATTGCTGAGTCAGATGTAGTGATGTTTAAAGCCGCTGATTTAGAGAAGTTGACATGAAGCCCAGAGGCTTTACCAAATTCTTGTAGAAGAGCAAAGATATTTGGTAGCGAGGTGAGGGGGGATGTGACAAATAGCAATAAATCATCTGCAAATAAAGCGCACTTGTGAGTTTGGGAACCACAATTTACGCCTTAAATGCCGGGATGTTCTCTCAGAGCAATTGCTAAAGTTTCAATCACGATAGGGAAGATTAGCGGAGAAAGAGGGCAACCCTGTCTAGTTCCCTTACTAATTGGAAATTGTTCTGAGAAATAATTCTGAAGTTTGACCTGTGCTCCCAATTTGAGTATAAGGCTCTCAGGGTCTGTTTAAAGCTAGGCCCAAACCCCCATCTACCCAGAACTTCAAATAGGTACAACCAATCTACCGAGTCAAAAGCTTTTTGTAAGTCCACCGACAGAAGAGTTCCTTCCTACCGATGGCCTCCATCCCAGTTTGATTTCAAAAGTGTGATAATATCCACAGCCCTACGAATTTGTTCGGGGGCCTTGCCTCCCTAGAATAAACCCCACCTCATCTTTATGAATATATTTCCCAATAAAAATAGATAATCTCTTGGCCATAATTTTGGTTAATATTTTCAAGTCGTTGATCAAAGAGATGGGTCGAAAGCTGCTAACATCCGAAAAGTCTTTCCCAGGTTTTGGAATCACAGATACATAGGCCCGGTTAGCTTCCTTATTAAGGGGGGAGCCTCATTGAAGGGAATTAAAAAATCTAGAAAGGTAAGGGGTTAGGGTGGGGCTGAACGCCTTATAGTACCCTACCGAGAACCCATCCGGACCAGGGGCCGACCCCTTCTTCAGGTTTTTAATCACATCTAATATTTCTGCATCCGTGATAGGTTCCTCGAGAGAGAGCCTGTGGGACCTTTCTATTTTCAGAATTGGGATGCCATGCAGGAATCTATGTAAGGAGGAGGGTTGGACCTCCTTCTCTGCTTCATAAAGTTTAGTATAACATTTTTGAAAGGCAGCCATAATCCGCTTAGGATTCTGTGTCAACTCCCCTGTGTTATCACAAATTTTAGGGAAAGAGAAGGTGCGGAATTTAGGAGTCAACTTGGCGGCCAATCTAGGGCCAACCCGATCTTTGGAGAGGTAGAAATGGGCTTTAGACCACGAAATATATTTTTCCGCTTGGGTACTTAAGGCAAGATTAAGGGCCACCTTAGCTGCGTCTGGCAAAGCCAAGGATTGGGATGTAGGTTTCCTTTTGTGGGATTTGGATAGTGTAAGAAATTCCTGTTCCAACCTTTCCAGTTCAGATTTCCTTTCCCATTTGAGTTTAGCTGTTAATTGAATAATTTTACCTCTCATCACCATCTTATGAGCTGCCCAAAGGGTGGAAGGAGCGACTTCCCCATTATCATTCAAGTTAAAGTAGTCCCTGATTTCCTTTTCCAATAATGTGTAATGCACCAGGTTGTTCAGGAGAGTCTCATTAAGACACCATGGAGGTCTAGTTTTCGTTGTAGCAAGTGCTTTTGAATAGACTATCATCATAGAGTGGTCCGAGAGAGGGGAATCTCAAATAAGTGACTTGGGTACAGATGAAATCGAGGGGGCTGTCATGAAAATGTGATCTATCCTTGCTAGGGTCTGATGAGGGGCCGAGAAGTGAGTGTAATCTCTAGCTCTAGGGTTCAATTCCCTCCAAACATCAATAAGGCCTAAGGAGTTGAGGAGCCTGGCTATATGGAGGCTCTATTTCCGGGGCAGAGGAGGTGGGATCGTCCCGATCTTGATTTATCTAGCACTTGATCTAAGGCAATGTTGGAATCCCCTCCCATGATCAATGTAACCTCAAAATATGGGGAAAGGGCATTAAACATAGACTGGAAGAAGGAAGCTTAACCCGATTGGGTGCATAGTAAGATACAAACGTGTGGACGGAGCCCTCTACCGATCTCGTCAGGAGGATGTATCTGCCCTCCCGATCCCTGATCACTTGTTTAAGAGTAAAGGCTATATTCTTAGTGAAAAATATTCCCACTCCTCTGGTATTATCTGGCGCATTCACTAAATAAAACTGAGGAAATTTAGAGTGGACAACCTTAGGGTTATATTGTAAGGGAAAGTGCATCTCCTGGAGGAGAAGTACTTCCAGGTGCTGAGAGTGGGCTGCCTGGAAGTATTCCCTTCATTTTACAGGAGAGTTAAGGCCTTGGACATTGTGGGATGCGATCTTCAGGGTATCCGATATGGTGTTAGGTGGAGCCATTAAACTAGAGAGAGATAAGTATGCTTAAATCAGCCGAGACTCACCTGCTTTCACAAACAATTATCTAAAGGGCCATGGGTAAAGAGGACCCTAGTTACGAACCTCCTCAGACTCATGGATGTGGGCTTTCCGTGATGCCTAAGTAACTGGAGAGAAGACAAAGGGTGAAAGATAAAAAGGAAAGAGCAAACAGAGACAGACAGAAGCAACTTAAGGGGGCATGGCAGCAACCTGTCACCAAGGCCCTGGATATCCTGGAAAGTGAAGCCAGCGAAGAAACTACATTCCCCAGAATAAACAAAAAAGGGTTCCGCCAGAACTGCAGATCCTCCTACGTCTTCAATTGCACCGGCATTTTGTGCACAGACGCAGAGGGAGGTGCATGGCTTCCACTCCAGTCAGATATAAACCCAACCCTTAGGAAGCTAAACGACTGGATAACACCAAGATTTAACGTATAACTGCAGGGGGAACCTTCTTAGCCTCACCCCCATAGGGGTAAAGACCCTACCAGGGGGCAAAAAGAGGGAAGAGACCCCCAAAAATGGGAGCCCATCTCGCCACCTCCCCCCCCCCAGCCAGGCTGTACGTCTAACTTTAATGTGACTAACAGATCAAACAAGCCCTCTGTTGCTAAAGAATTGTATACACAGACCATTAGCTGAGCATTGGAAATTGAATATTCAACAAACACAATAACAATGGGGAGAGAGAAAAAAAAAAGGGGGGGTGGGAGAGGTGACTTCTGAAAAAGTTTAGAAAAAATCTGGTAATGTGTGCCCAAGGGAGATCCCACGGCCACCGTAGGGGACCACAAGGTCCTCTGTATGGGAGAGAGGGTAGCTAATGAGTCATAAAAAGTTTGAGGGCAAGGGGTCACGGTGGATGGGAGTCTTTGAATCTCTTCTAATGTTGGTTGCGCCAGATCGGAGGAATTGGGCTCTGTGGGGAAGGCCGTTTGGAAGAGCTGGCATTTTTGGAGTTCATAGTTGATGATGGTTCCAAGGAAATCAGATTAAGATGGACCAGCAGTTGCTCACCATCCTGGAATGTGGAAAAACTATGGGTCTTTCCCTTGTATACAAAAGAGAGGCGGAAAGGGAAGGACCACCAGTATTTAATGGACTTCTGGGATAACACCTCCAATAATGGTTTCAGGGATCTTCTTCTTTGGATAGTGGAGGGTGATAAATCCGCGAAAATCTAAACTGGGTGTCCTTGAATGGAAAGCTGAGAGGTGTTCCTGGAAATCCGCATAACCTCCTCCTTAACCCCATAAAAATGTGGTTTTACGACTATATCCCTGGGAAGGCTGTCGGAGCGTGGTGGTTGGAGAGCTCTATCAGCTCTATCTAGCTCCAGTCGGTGTTCAGGTATTTCCGGGATGATCTCTTTAACAAACGAGCATAAGGCTGTGCGAACGTCTGTGATAGACTCAGGAAGGCCTCGGATTCGGAAGTTGTATGATGTTGAACGATTTTCCAGATCATCGATCTTGGAGAGGGCCCCGTCCAGTTGTTCCTGTAACTCTTGAATCTGAGAAGTATTTTGATTAACCCTAGCAATTGTTTGCTCTGTTTTTTGCTCAATAACTTCAATCCCGGAGCCAAGGATTTGTAAGTCAGCTTGGATGGTAGAAGTAATTTGAGAGGCTGTTTGGGCAAGTCCCTTAGAGAGCATTTTAGAGATGATTTCCATCATCACTTGAAAGTCGGGGTGAAATGCTGGGGAGAAAAGTTATCTGTTCGTCTAGAGTCCTCTCTAGTAGGGAGACTGTGGAGGCTGGTGAGAGAGACTGTGGAGCGATATGGGCCATAGATGAAGGGTCCGGAGGGGAGAGAACTTGTGAGCCACCTTCAGCTCCCGCCTCCATGTCCTCTACCTTGTCTGCTGCTTCTTGGTGGGGCCCTGAAGCCATGTGGGTTGTCATGGGGGGCTGATCATGAAACCCGGGCTGGCGTGATAAGTCCCTCCTGATCGCCGCTGCATAATATGCTCTCCTCCCTTCCAGCACTACAAACTATTAAGCCTAGACAGTATAGATGGGAAGTGAGGTGCCTTTTAGAGTATACAGAAGAAGTTGAGGGGGACGCTAATGGCGCTGGTGCTTGCAATACTGGGGAGGTTCCCAAGAAGGGTCAGAAGAGAGGAGGGCTATAAAAGGGCTCAGTCTTCTGCCCTTAGCCCTCTCAATGCCCCCTTGCTCTGTAATGTCCCTCTCCCTCGTCTGGAACCGGCTGCACCGGAAGCGCCGGTTCTTAGGCCCAAACCACGGCCTCAAGTAGCCAGCTGGGCCCGGCGGACTTCCGCCCACGGCGACCCGCTGAGTCCTGGCCTTTGCTGGTGATTCCAGCGGTCACATCCCAACTAGGAGCGCTCAGAGAGGGTGATCCAGTGCTCTACTGCTAGCTAAAAGAGGACGGGGCGACCAGAGCGGGACGGAGCTCCGCACTCTAGATACTAGGATTTTATGCAATACAGATGCTGTGAATGTGAGGGCAAAAGAGCAATGCATTTTTTCACATGGCCATGTTTTACCGTAGCCAGCCGATCCATTTGGTATATGGTGCACGCTCATTGTGTGATTGTCTGACATGTAGACGTTTCCCGCAGTGAGCACACATGATGGTTATTACATGCCTTATCTGTGGATTTAGATGTGCACCTGTTACTTGTTTCTATCACATTTATTCATGTGTAAAACGCGTCTACGCACATGATTACATGCTGGTGTCTGTAGTGCCACTGTGGTCACCTGAATTAAGCTTTGGAAACGTTGGATGTGCTGCCTTTCTTCGTTTTCTTCAGTGGTGCGGAGACAAGTCGTGGCAGGCACTCCAAGGTCAGTCCGGTGTGTGAGCCAGTAGCACCTGGAGCAGCGGGTTCTCTTTTTCTGGGCTTTCTATGGGGGCACTCACTGAACAGGAGGAGCCAGGAGCGTGGGTGGGGGACCCCAGAAAAACCTGATCAGAGCTGCTCTGTGTAAAACCATTGCACAGAGCAGGTAAGTATGCCATGTTTATTATTTTATTTTTTTTAAAAAGTAAGCTTTACAATCACTTTTGTGCCCTTGTCAATTCAACTACATTACATAAAAGTTACACTGATGTGATATAATTTTAATCAGCAAAGTTTTTTGATTATGTTTATATTTGTGGTAAATATACAAGGGTGTACCAATTACATAAATGTTGCAAAAACTACAGGAAAATGCATTAAAAAAAATACTATTTACAGTATTCCCAATAAAACAGAGAAAATAAAAATGTATGTATTGACATTTGCCACAAAATAAAAGCCCTGTCTGTCCCCAAAAACAGTATATAATCAGGGTAGGGTAGACTACAAAACCTGAAAGATATAATGCGCAGAGCTGAGGAATTGCCAAAATGAAAGCAAAAAAAAAGCACACTTTGGGACTTTGGGAGAAAAAGATCTGGAGACTGAAGTAGTTAAGGAAAAAAAAGGCAAACAGGATGAGCTTATTCATCCTCCCCGCATTGAAACTGGTACATTATAACTTCTGTCAGTATCACTTTCTAAGCTGCGCTCACTGCAAACAGCATTTACAAAAATGTCACAAGTTTAAATAACCAACAACGTTACATTGTAAATAATACAGAAAACATGTGACCAATATCAATATCTGCCTTTTAAATAAAAATATGAATTATCCATTGGTTATCAAAGATACCTATTGGGAGACCTAATCGAAATTACATTGATATATGGTAATTAATGCACACACCTTCTTATACTTTACTTGTAATCTATGCAAACTGCTATATGTGGAATTGTGCATCACACCATTAATGATCTTATCCAGATGTGCCTATTAAAACACTGTTTTAAAGTGTTGATTATTGTCATGCTTTCACGTAGTCCAAAGTGATTGTGTCACTTCTTCAGAAATACCACAAATGTGTTAAAACTTTTATGAAGTGTTTTGTTCCCAAGCAGCTTACACAAAGCCGTACTTGTCTATATATAACTAATGGAATGATAAAAATAACACCAGTTAAGGATCATTAGTGTATATCTAAAGCCTGTATACTTTCATGGTAACAAATTGAAGGTATTTTAGCTACCCCCGAATAATCAGAACATTGCATATGGCCTGTGAACATTAACATCCAGAGCTTCCTCAGAAAATTGTGCATGTTTTCTATCACAGTTTGCATTGCTCTTTCCTAATGTTATTACCCATATCAGTATCCTCACCCCAGGCATGCTGTATGTGTACAATAGTAGTACATACACACTGAGAAAAAAATTTACACATAATTTGTTGGCTTGAATTCTGTGGAGTTTCCTTGATGTTTTGTTTTGTTTGTGGTAAGAGATAAGCGTAGCCAGCATGTAGGGAGTCCAGGAAGAAGGGCACCGCAGCTTCAGATGCCCACACTGGAGATGGCCGTGCTGTGCAGGAACATCACAAAGTAAGAAAATGATGCTGCAGAAATAAAAACTGGGCATAGTTTACAGCATACCTTTGTTACATTGCATGAGGCATGAGTAGTCTAGGGGTATTTTTATCTTAACAGTCATATTTTGCCCGGAACTCCGCTTTAATGACATTGGCTGTATGCTTGGGGCCATTGTCTTGCTGCAGAATAGATTTGGAACCAATCACACACCTCCATAATGGTATGGCATGATGGATAAGTATCTGCCTGTATTTATCTGCACTGAGGACAGAACTGATCCTGACCAAATCTCCAACTCCATTTGTAGAAATGCAGCCCCAAACTTTCAAGGAACCTTCATCATACTTCTTTGTTGTTTGCAGACACTCATTATTGTATTGCCTCCTGCTACAGCCAAATATTTCAAATTTTGGCTCAGACCAGAGTACCTGCTTCCATTTGTCTGCATCTCAGTTCCTATGATGCATGCATAGTTACATAGTTACATAGTTACATAGTCAGCGAGGTTGAAAAAAGATATAAGTCCATCAAGTCTGACCTATGTGTGTGTTTTATGTCAGTATTAAATTGTATATCCCTCAATGTTGTGCAGAAACCACTGCTTGTGGAAGAGAATTCCACATCCTCACTGCTCTTGCCGTAAAGAACCCTCTAAGCAGTTTAAGGTTAACCATTTCAGCCCCGGAAGGATTTCACACTTTAGGACCAGAGCACTTTTTGCGATTCTACACTGCGTCGCTTTAACTGACAATTGCGCGGTCGTGTGACGTTGTACCCAAACTAAATTTGCGTCCTTTTTTCCCACAAATAGAGCTTTCTTTTGGTGGTATTTGATCACTTAAATCAAACCCATGTTGCAGTGTGCTGGCGCGTTAACAGTCAATTTCGCTGCGTCACATCTTAGCGTTTTTCACGAGACCAGGATTTCACACTTTAGGAAGGCCCCGACTTTACCAATTGGAATTTGACGAATCTCCCAAGAAATGCCGTTCTCGTCACTCCTACACCTTAAGAGAAGGTGTTCGTCACCAAAGACGTGTTGTAACTCCCTATATGTTAAATTATGACTGTATTTTGTGTGTGTATCCAGTCTGAACTACCTGAATATAGAAAAAAGTTGGAGCGACTGATACATTGATACATTGATACATTGATA
>BLSH010351732.1:3229395-3239452 GCA_018402905.1 Glandirana rugosa | reverse complement strand
CACTGCCTTAACACTCTTGGGCATGGAGTTCACCAGAGCTTCACTGGTTGCCACTGGAGTCCTCATCCACTCCTCCATGACGACATCACGGAGCTGGTGAATGTTAGAGACCTTGTGCTCCTCCACCTTCTGTTTCAGGATGCCCCACAGACGCTAAATAGGGTTTAGGTCTGGAGACATACTTGACACGTCCATCACCTTTACCCTCAGCTTCTTTAGCAAGGCAGTGGTCATCTTGGAGGTGTGTTTGGGGTCGTTATCATGTTGGAATACTGCCCTGCGGCCCAGTCTCCAAAGGGGGGTCATGCTCTGCTTCAGTATGTCACAGTACATGTTGGCATTCACGGTTCCCTCAATGAACTGTAGCTCCCCAGTGACGGCAGCACTCATGCAGCCCCAGATAATGACACTCCCACCACCATGCTTGACTGTAGGCAAGACACACTTGTCTTTGTACTTCTCATCTGGTTGCCGCCACACACGCTTCACACCATCTGAACCTAATAAGTTTATCTTGGTCTCATCAGACCACAGGACATGGTTCCAGTAATCCATGTCCTTAGTCTCCTTGTCTTCAGAAAACTTTTTGCGGGCTTTCTTGTGCATCATCTTTAGAAAAGGCTTCCTTCTGGGATGACAGCCATGCAGACTAATTTAATGCAGTGTGCAGTGCATGGTCTGAGCACTGACAGGCTGACCCCCCACCCCTTCAACCTCTGCTGCAATGCTGGCAGCACTCATATGTCTATTTCCCAAAGACAACCTCTGGTTATGATGCTGAGCATGTGCATTCAACTTCTTTGGTTGACCATGGCGAGGCCTGTTCTGAGTGGAACCTGTCCTGTTAAATGGCTGTATCGTCTTGTCCACCGTGCTGCAGTTCAGTTTCAGGGTCTTGGCAATCTTCTTATAGCCTAGACCAACTTTATGTACAGCAACAATTCTTTTTTCAGATCCTCAGAGAGTTCTTTGCCACGAGGTGTCATGTTGAATTTCCAGTCACCAGTAAGAGAGATTGAGAGCGATAACACCAAATTTAACACACCTGCTCCCCATTCCCACCTGAGACCTTGTAACACTAAAGAGTCACATGACACATGAAATGGCTAATTGGGCCCAATTTGGACATTTTCACTTAGGCGTGTACTCACTTTTGTTGCCAGCAGTTTAGATATTAATGGCTGTGTGTTGAGTTATTTTGAGGGGACAGCAAATTTACACTGTTATACAAGCTGTACACTCACTACTTTACATTGCAGCAAAGTGTCATTTCTTCTGTGTTGTCACATGAAAAGATATAATAAAATATTTCCAAAAATGTAAGGGGTGTACTCACTTTTGTGAGATACTGTATCTTTGAAATCATTCTTACATTACATAAACTTTTGTGCAGTACTGTATATGTATATACTGTGTGTGTGTGCATAGAGTGGGGGGCACATTTTCCAAAGGAATGTTTGGGGGAAGGAGAGGGGGATACAAATGGTAGCTGATTAAAGTAGAGAAAAACATAAATCCAACCTTGTTTATCAGGTGAGCTTATGCAATTAGTAATCGGGAAATGCATGTATCTTTAAAGTAGTTGTAAACCTTAATTTTTGGCCTGGCCATGCCCCCCACATTGTGCTAGGGTATTCAAAGCAAACACAGGTTCACCTAATTTATTAGAATTCACTATGCAAAGTATGCATTTGCCTTGATAAGTTAATAGCCTTTACTCTTTTAGTTTATAAACTCTTTGGTGTCCTTGATCTGTTAACATCAATGGTAACATTTACAAAATATGAGCTAGAAAAAAACTTCTAGAATTACAGGAAAATATATACTTATAAAAAACAGGGTTGAACTGAGAAAGCTGCACTCACAAATGTCTGATTAATCTTCTCACTTCAGTTTAGTTATCTGTAGCTCTTCACGTCCTATTTCTGGGTAAGCTGTCATACTAAGGGATTCTAATCAAGGTAAAATACTGCATTATTATTATTATTATACTACATGATTTATATAGCGCCAACAGTTTACGCAGTGCTTTACAATGTAGAGGGGGGACAGTACAATTACAATACAGTTGTTCAATACAGAAGGGACAGGAGGGCATATGTAATATTTCGTCAGTTACTATTTAAAAAAATCAATTGAGTTATGCCTGTGCAAAAACTAGTATTCTCCTAAGAGTTGTTACGAAGGTATGAATATAGCAATGTCATATTCACCAAAACAAATATAAGAGCAGCACTCTCCCATAACTGTCAATTTCCTCTCCCATGCTCTATGCATACTGATATCCATCTCTGTTTTCCTTTCCATGTTTGAGCTGCATCTACATCAGTTCTCATTCATTTCAAACTATTCATGTTTATTATATGTATGATTAGCTGTTAGACTTTTAGATGGTAATCTATAAATGCATAATTTTATTATTGTCTGAGCAATTCACCCATAGTATGATGAAATTAATCAATGACAAATCTTCATGTAAACCAGTCATTCGTTTGATTTTTCTTTGTCCATGTGTGTGAATTCTGCCTGAACATTCCAGTGAAAAAAATATTTGTTTTAATGCTTTCTGATAACTGTTATAATTTAGGTAAAGCATTTATTTTCAAAATGTATTATATATACATATATAAATACATATATATATATTTTTTCTTTTCAGTTAATCATGGTAGCAAAAAATATTAAGCCTTAGTTTTTTTTTCATTTAAAAATAACAAAAATGTTATACTTACCTGCTCTGCTTAGTGGTTTTGCACAGAGCAGCTCAGATCCTTCTTCGAGTCCCTCGCCGGTGCTCCTGGCTCCTCCCTCTGGCCGAGTGGCCCCACAGCAAGCAGTTGAGCCGCTGTTCTGTGTGTCCATTCAGACACAGAGCCGCAGTTAGTCTCCGCCCCCTCTATCTCCTCATTGGCTCACTGACTTTGATTGACCGCAGTGGGAGTCAATGCTACCATGCTGCTGTCTCAGCTAATGAGGAGGGAGAGTCCCGGCAGCCGAGACTCACCTGCAACATAGCTGGATTGAGATGGAGCTTAGGTAAGTATTAGGGGGGCAGAGGGGGTCCCCTCAAAATAACTCAACACACAGCCATTAATGTCGAAACCGCTGGCAACAAAAGTGAGTACACCCCTAAGTGAAAATGTCCAAATTGGGCCTAATTAGTCATTTTCCCTCCCCGGGAAATGGGTAGCAGGTGTGTTAAATTTTGTGTTATCACTATCACTCTCTCATACTGGTCACTGGAAGTTCAACATGGCACCTCATGACAAAGAACTCTCTGATTATCTGAAAAAAAGACTAGTTGCTCTCCATAAAGATGGCCTAGGCTATAAGAGGATTGCCAAGACCCTTAAACTGAGCTGCAGCACGGAGGCCAAGACCATACAGCAGTTTAACAGGACAGGTTCCACTCAGAACAGGCCTTGCCATGGTCAACCAAAGAAGTTGAGTGCACGTGCTCAGCGTCATATGCAGAGCTTGTCTTTGTGAAATAGACGTATGAGTGCTGCCAGCATTGCTGCAGAGGTTGAAGGGGTGGGGGGTCAGCCTGTCAGTGCTCAGACCATAAGCCACACATTACATCAAATTGGTCTGCATGGCTTTCGTCCCAGAACAAAGTCTTTTCTAAAGATGATGCACAAGAAAGCCCTCAAACAGTTTGCTGAAGACAAGAAGACTAAGGACATGGATTACTGGAACCATGTCATGTGGTCTGATGAGACCAAGATAAACTTATTAGGTTCAGATGGTGTCAAGCATGTGGGGCGGCAACCAGGTGAGGAGTACAAAGAAAAGTGTGCCTTGCCTACAGTCAAGCTTGGTGGTGGGAGTGTCATGGTCTGGGGGCTACATGAGTGCTACTGGCACTGGGGAGCTACAGTTCATTGAGGGAACCATGAATGCCAACATGTACCGTGACATACTGAAGCAGAGCATGATCCCCTCCCTTCAGAGACTGGGCTGCTGGGCAGTATTCCAACATGATAACGATCCCAAACACACCTCCAAGACGACCACTGCCTTTCTAAAGAAGCTGAAGGTAAAGGCGATGGACTGGCCAAGCATGTCTCCAGACCTAAACCCTATTGAGCATCTGTGGGGCATCCTCAAATGGAAAGGGAGGAGCGTAAGGTCTCTAATATTCACCAGCGCTGTGATGTTGTCATGGAGGAGTGGAAGAGGACTCCAGTGGCAACATGTGAAGCTCTGGTGAACTCCATGCCCAAGAGTGCTGGAAAATAATGGTGACCACACAAAATATTGACACTTTGGGCCCAATTTGGGCATTTTCACTTAGGGGTGTACTCACTTTTGTTGCCAGTGGTTTAGACATTAATGGCTGTGTGTTGAGTTATTTTAAGGGGACAGCAAATTTACACTGTTATACAAGCTGTACACTCACTACTTTACATTGTAGCAAAGTGTCATTTCTTCAGTGTTGTCACATGAAAGATATAATAAAATATTTACAAAAATGTGAGGGGTGCACTCTCTTTTGTGAGATACTGTACATCCTTCTTGAACAGGTTAGTCAGCATAGGTGTTAGGAGGGGGAGGGAGAATTTTTAAAGTCTATTTTTTTTAAAAATAACAAACATGTTATACTTACCTGCTCGGTTTTGCACAGAGTGGCCCCGATCCTCCTCTTCTCGGGTCCCTTTTTTGTGGTCCTGGCCCCTCCCTCCTGTTGAGAGCCCCCACAACAAGTAGCTTGCTGTGGGGGCACCCAAAACAAGTCACAGCTCCCTGTGTCCATTCAGACACTGAGCCGCGACCTGGCCCCACCACCTCTCTCTCCTGATCGGCTGACTGATGTTTATTGACAGCAGCGGGAGCCAATCGCGCCGTACTGCTGTCTTGTCAATGAGGACAGGAGTCCCGGGCAGCTGAGACATTCCTACAACATCGCTGGATAAAGATGGACTCAGGTAAGTATTAGGAAGACTGAGGGGGACTGCTGCACACAGAAGGTTTTTTTATCTTAATGCATAGAATATAAAATATAAATAAATATAAAATGCATAGGTATAGCCTCGGGTTGCACCACCACGTTTAAAAAATGATGGGGTAGGTGGTTGGATACTCCAGGTATATGATCTCTTAACCACTTGCCAACCACTCACCGTGGATTAACGGCGGCAAAGTGGCTCAATATCGCAAACCGCCAACACCTGATGGGGTGCAAGACCGTGAATCATAAGCGCTGCTGGAGGCGCGCTCTCTATGCTCCGGGGAAGCCAGGGAGCGGGTAGTGTGGACTCGATGTCCGCCGGATACCCGCGATCGCTCCCCCACAGTGACAGAACGGAGGTCCGTGTATGTAAACACACGGATCTCCGTTCTGACATCAGGAAGGAATGTGATTGTAGGCTCCCTGTATATGGGAGCCGTGATCACTCTCATCTCCCAGCCAGCCCAGCCCCCATACAGTTAGTAACACACACAGGGAACACAGTTAACCCTTAGAGCACCCCTGCAGGTTAACCCCTTCCCTGCCTTGGACATTTACACAGTAATCAGTGCATTTACATAGCTTTGATCGCTGTATGAATGCCAATGGTCCCAAAAAAGTGTAAAAATGGTCCGGCATGTCCGCCGCAATATCGCAGTACCGCTAAAAATTGCATATCACCGCCATTACTAGTAAAAAATAAAAAAATAAATAGAAACCCCATAAATGAATTCTCATCATTCGTAAATGAGGCAACTTTTGCGCAAACCAGTCAATATATGCCGATTGCAATTTTTTTTACCAAAAATATGAGGAAGAATATAAATCGGCCAAATATTTTTTTTGGATATGTCTTTTACCAAAAAGTAAGACATTTTTTTTTTTTGCAAAATTGTCGCTCTTTTTTTGTTTATAGCGGCGATCAAAAATGACGCAGGGGCGTACCGGTGGGTCATGCTTCCGGGATTCCTGGAGCAGTGGGGCGGATCGAGTCACCTTGTGCAGGCTCGTGGAGGCCCTGGGGACGTGGCCTGTTGGTGTGCCTTGGGGAATGGGGTTAAGGGACACTGCGTTAGTGGATCCCGGCTCTGTGTGGGTTCTTTGGAAGGGTAGATGTGGAGGTATCCCCCCCCCCCCCCATTGCCACCCTTTTTTTCTCTTTTTTTTTTTTTCTCTTTCTTCCTTCTTTTTTATGTAAGGTTGGAAGGGTATGTAGGTAGATATGGACTTAGCTCTCTACAGTGAATGGATCTAAATAAATATATGAAGACATGTATAGCCGTATAGGTAGACAAGGCCCCGAAGATAGCCTTCATTAAGTTAGTAGTAGGCGAACTCGGGCTCAAATATATCTATGTCAAATGAGCGCTAGGGTGGGAAAAGCGTATGTTCTCATTGTTCACTGTATGTATGGAATTGTATGGTTATTGTTTAATGGAAAGAAAAAATTTTGAAAAATAAAGAATATACAAAAAAATTACGCAGAGGTGATCAAATACCACCAACAAAAGCTCTATTTGTGGGGAAAAAAAGGACACAAATTACGTTTGGGTACAATGTCGCAGGACCGCGCAATTGTTAGTTAAATCGACGCAGTGTCGAATCGCAAAAAGTGCTCTGGTCCTAAAGTGGGAAATCCTTCTGGGGCTTAAGTAGTTAAACTAGTATTAAATAGATTTCTATGAGATGTCTGTTTATGTGGATGTTATGAAATGGCCCATAGCTGATTGAAATGCTAAGACCTATGGTTAGTCAATGACTGATGTAGAAATACTGCAAGTATCAGATGCACTATATCGGTGCACTGCAAAACCGGGATTTTTCAATAAAGTATTTTTCTGATATAAAAAAAATCTCAATGTATTCAGGTTCCTCTATTAGATTGCTAGATTGCCATGAAAAATGAATACGTTCCACTGTTAGCTATTGCTTTAGTATCATGAAAGAGACTGTCTTTAGATGGAATAATGAGCCATAGGGCCAGTCATTTTTCAATGTAAGCCCATTTAATTGAAATAGTACCTTGATCCATTTGAATGAAATGAAATGTAAACATATTTCATTTAACCACCAATAGAGATCATCATTCTAGAGTTTCCGCTTCTTGAAAACCAGTCTATAGTAAAACCCACCCAGAAATATTTACAAAGTGAAACTATCCAGAGTTGTTTTATGGGAAATTGACATTGTAACTATTGACTTGCACATAGTCTTTTCTTCTCTCCAGGCATGCGATTCTAAACATCCCATACATATCATTTACACTGAAGTATTGGCCCCTATTAGCATTCACTCCACTTGCTAGATGTACAGCTGCTTTGGAATGCAGTCTTGCATTGTTCATTCAGCGGGATGATAGTTCCTACAAAACTTTAGACTCATTTATCAAAATCTTGACAAAGTTCTTGAAACATCCATTATCTGTGACAGACTGGATTGTGGGAGCACAGAAATTCATTTTTTCCTGTGTTAGATGTCATGTTTCCATGATTTTTAGTATGAAAGTGCATGACTGTGGGGCAAGTTTAAATCTTCAGAGGTTCTTTGATGAAAGGAATCCGGGTCTTCTGTGACATTTCCAACCTTTACTATACAGAAAGTGTATTTATTAGCACACTACCTTGTTGTGAAAGTTCTTATCACTATGATAATATAATGAATTTGAAATTACAAACATATGTGATTGCAAAATATAACATGGTTTTCCACAATTACCTAATGTTGGTGCCTTAGCTAAGAGGAAGTGGTATGAATGATGCCAGCCATAGTTTAACCTAGAAGGCTGAGGACACCTGAGGGTGTCTGCATAGGACAGCTCTGGGTTGAAGGTATGTATACAGCTTTTGCTTTTTTAATGTTAGCTTTTCATGATCCATTAATGTTTTATTTTTTATTTTAGCTGTTGTTCTACTTTAACCACTTCAGCCCCGGAAGGATTTCCCAGTTTAGGACCAGAGCACTTTTTGCAATTCGGCACTGCGTCACTTTAACTGACAATTGCGTGGTCGTGCGACGTTGTACCCAAATGAAATTTGCGTCCTTTTTTTCCCATAAAAAGAGCTTTCTTTTGGTGGTATTTGATCACCTCTGCGTCATTTCTGATCGCCGCTATAAACAAAAGAAGAGCGACAATTTTGCAAAAAAAGTTTTTCTTACTTTTTCTAAAATACAAATCCAAAAAAACATTTTTTTTTATCGGTTTTGGCCAATTTATATTCTTCCCCATATTTTTGGTAAAAAAAATCGCAATCGGCGTTTATTGATTGGTTTGCGCAAAAGTGGCCACGTTTATGGATGATGAGAATTAATTTCTGGGGTTTTTATTTTTTTTATTTTTTACTAGTAACGGCGGCGATCTGCGATTTTTAGCGGTACTGCGATATTTCAGCGAACATGTCGGACATTTTTGACACTTTAAATTTCCACTGATTACTGTATAAATGTCATTGGCAGTGAAGGGGTTAACCTGCAGGGGGAGATCTAGGGGCTAACTGTGTTACCTGGGTGTGTTCTAACTGTGGGGGGACTGGGCTACCATGGGCATAAGAGATCGAACTGATCCCAGTGACAGGGATCAGTAGATCTCCCATGCCCGCACTGACAGAGCGGGGAACCACCGTGTTTACATCGGCGGTTCCCCGTTCTTTGGCATTGGGTCCACCCGAGCCACGGGCACACTCCTCAGGAGTACGGCGCGCGGGCGCCCCCTAGCGGCCACTCGCAGATCGCCGCTTTTTTACGGCGATTCGCACTCAGCATCCACACTGCCGCCGTAAATACGCGGTAGGCAGTGTGGAAGTGGTTAAGTTATTAAATGAATTGTCTACTTATTGAAAAGCCTACAAAATGGGCAGTGTTTCAACATTTTTACTTTAAACTGTATACATTCACGGTATCATATTTTCATTGCTGTCTATGTTTCCATTAGGGACATTTACTTTCTGTATTTGCCCTGCTGACTATTGTCATGCTGCAAGTGAGGAAAAACCCAATATTTTGAGTTGTCACCAGAACTGGAACAGAATGTAAATATGTCAATGGACACTTGTTTAATTGTGATGAGATTTCATCTCATTTTCTGTTGTGCAGAAAATCTCCCTAATGAAACACAGATGGCACAAAAAAATATAAAATTGTCAGGGGGTTTTATCATTCCTTAGGCTAGGCATAGAGAGTTTGAATCTCAGCCGGTTCAGCAGAAACTGGTCAAGATTTGAACCATGTATGGGCAGGCTGAATGTACCTAAGTTGATTGATCGATCAACTTGAGTACAACCAGCCTGCCAGAGTTCAGATGCGATTATTGCTGTTATAGCCACTAGCAATAGTCACTGTGTTCACTGGCCCTATGGGAGGGATTCCCCTGTCAACACTATCTGTGTTGATGAGGGAGTGAGCAATTTTCTTTCCTGCAAATTTGCTCCATCTATGGCCGACCTTACACCATCCAAAAAATAATTTTTGTCACTTTGTGACTGTCAGTAGTGGCTGCTATACAATAGATTTTTCTATCATGATGGGACAATTCAATGCAGTGACTGGTTTTTCCTAGTGACAGCAGTATTTTCTTTTTTCTATTAGGAAGCAAACCTTTGCTTTCCTTAAAACAGAATGTGTAAATGTGATGCTTGACTTTTGATATAATTGTATAATAATAATATATAATAAAATATAAATATAAAAATATAAAATACTAATGAAACTATTGCCAGTAAAGGGTCATTTGAAAGACAATGCTACTTTCTTGTGTAATAATAGAAAATTATATGCAATTAAGCATAACAACACATCTAAACCTACTAAGCAATGGGCATATGCTGTCTGGCAATTCTAATTATATTGTATATGTAAGCTTAATATAACCCATGGCTCTTGCAGAAAAAGTTAGCTATGATAATAAAGAGTAGCACATTCTTTCTTACCAAAGGTTTTGTGATGATGAAGACCTCAACTCAATTCTGGTAGGTGACATAAGGTGTACTGTACTGACCATGATCTAATGGAATGGTGTAAAGAAGGTTTAAAACCTAGTATTTTTAATGTCTGTGTCCCTGATGAGGATAATGTGTTCTTTCATCGTAACAGAAAGTTTACTGGGAAATGACC
>BLSH010351732.1:3205969-3221835 GCA_018402905.1 Glandirana rugosa | reverse complement strand
TCCACCCCCCTTCCCATTTTTTTATTTGATTTTAATTTATTTTCCCTATCCCCATTTATTTGTAGGGCACTTGCCCTAGTTTGAAGATGATTTTAGAACAGTTATATGGTTTCTACCGTTAATTAATACTTTTCAGACACAGTTTGAAGATGATCCACATTCACCTCCATTTTTGCTTTTTTTATGTTTTTTTTTTTTTTTTTTATATTTAAAGTTATTTCCCTGTCCCCATTTTTTTGTAGGGCACTTGCCCTACCCTTACCCCCATTTTACTTCCTTTTGCAGCCCTCTAGGGCTTTCCAGGACTTTGTTACAGCCATTTTTGTGCCTAAAAGTTCGGGTCCCTATTGATTTCAATGGGGTTCGTTGTCCGTGCGATCGTTCGGGTTCCGTCCGGACCCGGACCCGGACTTTGTCCCGAAGTTCGGCCGGACCAGCAGAACCCGAACTTCCAGAGGTTCGCTCAACTCTACTGATGAGTAAAAAGGAATATTATATTATATTTATATTATATTTAATTCTTTACTTGTTTACCTTTGAATTAATTAAAGTTGTTTAAACCACCTTTCAGATGTATTAATAGATAGACTCATTTAGAAATAATTAACTAGACTCAATATATGGCTTTACCTAATACATTCATATTAGCTCTATACTAGTCATCCTTGCCAAATTAAAGACCCTCAGGTTATTTATTTTGTATATTTTATATTAAGTTTTATGTTGTTGTTCAGCGGAGATAGGGGGTAGTCTCACTGGTGGAGAAATAAACCCCTAAAATATTGAAAGACAATAATGTCAATGCAACTCAAATATATGAGTCCAGTAATTTACTTTATATGCACTGCAGAAAAACAGTCAGTGATAGGAGAAAAAGAAACCTTCCCCCAAAGATATATTTACTATAAATCAATACACCTATTTGATATGTCTACCATTAATTAAATAATTTAATATTTTATAATACCTGAGACGTTCTCAAGGAGGAGTAGCCAGTGTTATTTCCCACTCCAAGAAAAGCTTCTGGAGTTTTGTGCAAAGAGCTGGATACAAGAATTTTTCAACTTAGTCTGATCTTTGCAAAAATTCAATAAGCTGCAACAATGGCATATAAAGGAGCCATGTAATTATCATGTTTCTCACTAGATTCCTGTTTAAACGGAGAGTCTAAGAGTCACAGTAAAGCAGGATACAATCTTTTACCTTTAACTTATGATGTGTCCGCTCATCAGAGCCCGGACACATCATGATAATTACATGTCATTGTTGCAGCTTATTGAATTCCTGAAGAAGCCGAATCTTTAAAGGCGAAACATGTAGAGCATACACCCAAATGATTTTGTAATGTAATGTACCATGATCATTGTCTGTAAATCACTTATTATTTGTCTCGTGTCCACTATATGTGTTTTGTATAAATAAAACAAATATATATTTTTATAAAAAGATTGAATTATCATTTTATCATATGACACCTCAAAATCCCACAAATTTTCCTTTCAAATTGATTTATACTAATTAAGAGGGAGATGGTGTACAATGTCAAAATGTATCCTTTGAGACTTTCCTAAAAAAACATATTAAATTAATTTTATTTGTGTATATAGGTATATACATTTTTTTGTATAAGTGTACATATGAATTGACAAAGCACTTTATATATTAATGGGTTCATAGTTATTCAAGCACCATATATATATATTTGGATGGAGCTTAGTGAATGTGATGAAACTTCACTTGCAAAGAATACCCAATCATTTGAGAGCAAAATAAAAATCAGCATTTTGCTTGCATATGATGGGATGATGGAAGCCATCCTGAAAAATGCATTTCCCATGCAAAGTAAACAGCCTATATACTTTTGTAAATCAACCCCACAATGATGTGAAAAATGATTATATTTCAACAGAAAAACATTTGATTAACAGTGTCTAAAAATAAAGGTGATATGATTGTATGAAAACACAAGAAAAACGCAGTTTCAATCATTTATTAAAACAAAACAATTAACAGATGTAATGATGTACTGTGGAAAAAAGTAAACACACCCTTGACATCAAATGTTGGTATTGCCTCCTATAGCAGAAATTACTGTAATCTAGGAAGTTTGTATAACTGCCCATCAGTGTCTGACAACAACTCTGACATCAACATTATTGGCCACGTCCCCATGCAAAAGTCCTTCACTTGCTTGAAATATGTGGATTTCCTTTCCTGAGCTGCCCTTTTCAAAATCTTCCAACAAAATGTCAATGGCTTTAACTTTACATCAGATGGCCACACATTCTCATCAACCACACTTTAAAATGATGTAGAATGTATAGTTGACCTGATGACTGCAAGGTGCTCAGGCCCTGAAGTAGCAAAGCAACCCCAAACCATAACATGTCCACCACCAATTTGAGACAAACATGACTACTGTTACTGTAACCAAACTCTTTATATGCATGATTATTTTTCAGCACATTGCTCCAGAAGCCCTGTTCTTTGCCCATATATTCAATGGCAAATTGTAATTGTGCTCTAATGTGCTTTTTGGACAACAAAGACCACCTCACATGCAGGCTGATTTGGTGTAATCTCTTTAGGATTGTAGATGCATGACCCCAATTTAGATTGTAAAAATGAATGCATTATTTCATTTTTATGTGTAATTTGTTCAAGCAAATTACCTATATATGTAGAAACTATTAAAATTAAGATATAATGATTGTCTTGTCTGCTCACATGTTTATTTTTTTTCTATGGGGTATACTTACTTTCTTACATGGCTTGTATGCACTGGTATCAGATGGAGAATGGGGCTGGGGTGGTAATGACTTTTGCAGCCCTCCAGTTGTAGGCACTCATTTACCTAGTGTGCTGTTAAGTATAATTTGTGAAAGAAGAAGCAAAAAGAAAAGGCCAATGATTTTAAATACCTGTGGATCAGTGGCTGATATGATGATGTTCATGAGCCTCTGTGATCTGGCAACTGTAAAAACTGAAGAAAAACTTACTGAAAATTCCTTTAATATTCAACCTTTGGGGCCTGGTTCACACCTATGCAGGTTGCAGTTTGCATATTCCAGGTGCATTTTGAAAATTTTCAATACACATTTTTGGTCCATTGAAGTCTATGGAACAAAAAAAACAGAAAAAAGTCCCTGTCCCTTTCCATAAAATGCACAGATGTGAACGTGACCCATAGGAAACCATGTTAAATGGACTGTAGTGTGTTTCTGCAAAACTATACACTAAAAAATGCATAGGTGTGAACCAGGCCTAATTCAGAAGGCAGATCTGGCCTTGGTGCATCTATAGTAGAGTCGATTTTGCAGCATTCGCTCACTTCTAATAATAAGATTGGGAATGATCGCGCCAACTTCTGCAACAATTCTGGCCACAAGTTCATGATCTAACAGAGCAAATATCCACCAATTCCCTGGACCATACCCCATCCCAGTTCATTCTTCACCACTCCTCTGTACCGGCTCACGCATACCGAAAATCCCTGGTAGTGAATTTAATCAATGCTGCAAAGATGTGCATCCCAATACACTGGGGCTCTTCACATGCCCCGACCATCCCTGAATGGTTCATTCATATCCATAAAATTGCAGAGATGGAAGAATGAATCCATATCGCCAAAGATTCCCCATCAAAATTCTCTCACACTTGGGCCTGCATGACGCATTTACAAATGATAGATGAATATAAGACACTGCTGGGCCAGACACACACACACAGTCTCGCCGAACTAGCAAATCAAACCTAAATAAGCTAGACCATACACAGGCTCCACTCTTCACCTCTTGACACAAGGCCTCCCACCCCCTACCCAAGGGATGAGTTAGGGGGGGACTTGTGTCGTGGTAACCTACCATGAGCTTATCACTAAATACACTCATCAACTGTCATCTTCTACTTCTAATTTGCACAGTCAAGAAGACAGACTGGGGCTTCTGGTGGAGACCAGGGAAATATCGCCCCGACCAACCTTCCTCCCACACCCCTTGGTCTCCCTCACCCCCATATTTCCCCTCCATCCCCCCTCCCCCCCACCATAGACCCCCTAACATCTTGGCCTGACATCCAACAGCAACCTGCTATTCCCACTGCAATACCTCTTTGGGGAGAAATTAACCAGCCACCCAAACTCATTACTCCATGCACCCTTTTTAGGAATGAACCAACCCCACAGACCCCCTCCCCATAAGCCTTGTTGCAACACAAGCACACTGGCGCTCCTAACTGTTCACTCTATTACTCCCATAAACTTCAGTTCAGATGAGCTCTCATCTTGTATAACCGGTTATGTAAATTCTCTTTGGATGTTAGACATGATTACTGTTTGTTGTCTTCTTTTTCCTTCTTTCTTTCCTTTCTTTTTTACTGCTCTGGCAGTCTTTTAATTACTCTGCATAAATTGTATTGCATACATTTATAACAAATACCGCTTTGTATTCATGGATATACTTACATTTTAAATGATGACACTGTAACCTGCATTTTTTCCTTCAATAAAATTTTTTTTGGGAAAGGAAAAAAAAAAGATTGGGAATAATTTACCAAATAAATTACAACATATTTTGTTTCTGATTTGGATAACTTCATTTTAACAAACCGATAATGTGTATGTACTCTAAAAATACATCATAATATGCAGAATGGATTGCATAAACAAAATTAACTTTATTAAAATGTACAAATCAAAGCATATGTTATTCAGTTCATTATTTTTAATACAAGATGTGCTGATAAAATATTGTACATATGATGGAATGAACAACGATAAGACACTGCAGAGTTTAGACTACCATCCATCTTAAACCTTAATGCCATCCTGTCTGCTAGAGAAGCTATTTTACAACACTATTTAGAATAAGACCTACTATATTCTAGGTGAATTGTTGCAAAGTGTACCAACTATACTTACAGGAACAATGAGGAAAAGTGAGAATTCCTACTTGGATTAACATACTTTCTTCACATTCTTCAGCTCAGCTGTAATGAATATCAGGCAAGCAAGTAAATGGAGGGCAGCTGTCCCGGATATTCCACTGATGTGCATAAGTGTCCTCAGCTTTTTAGCTAAGACCTAATTTCCCATTTATTACCACCTGTGTAACCATGATCAGAAGATTGGTGACAGTGACCAACAACTTTCTATACAATACAATATTGCATATACATGTAATAAATATTTGCATATACATGTAATATATAATATATATAGATATACGTATATATATATATATATATATATATATATATATACAGTTGTGCTCATTAGTTTACATACCCTGGCAGAATTTATGATTTCTTGGCTATTTTTCAGAGAATATGAATGAGAACACAAAGACATTTCTTTCACTCATGGTTAGTGTTTGGCTGCAGCCATTTATTATCAATCAACTGTGTTTACTCTTTTTATATCATAGTGACAACAGAAACTACCCAAATGACCCTCATCAAAAGTTTACATACCCCACTTCTTAATACCGTGTATTGCCCCCTTTAACATCAATGACAGCTTGAGGTCTTTTGTGGTATTTGTGGATGAGGCTCTTTATCTTTTAAGATGGTGAAGGTGCTCATTCCTCTTGGCTAAAAGCCTCCAGTTCCTGGAAATTCTTGGGCTGTCTTGCATGAACTGCACGTTTGAGATCTCCCCAGAGTGGCTCAATGATATTGAGGTCAGGAGACTGAGATGGCCACTCCAGAACCTTCACTTTATTCTGCTGTAGCCAATGACAGGTCGACTTGGCCTTGTGTTTTGGGTCATTGTCATGCTGGAATGTCCAAGTACGTCCCATGCGCAGCTTCCTGGCTGATGAATTCAAATGTTCCTCCAGTATTTTGTGATAACATACTGCATTCATCTTGCCATCAATTTTGACCAAATTCAATGTGCCTTTGTAGCTCACACATCCCCAAAACATCAGCAATCCACCTCCGTGTTTCACAGGCCTTGTTAACTCCTCTCCAAAAGTAGCGATTATGGTTGTGGCCAAAAAGCTAAATTTTGGACTCATCACTCCAAATGACTTTGCACCAGAAGGTTTGAGGCTTGTCTCTGTGCTGTTTGGCATAATGTAAGCAGGATACTTTGTGGCATTTGCTTAGTAATGGCTTTCTTTCACCTTATTGTGCATCTTGCAACAGCCACACCACATGTTTTCAGAGAGAAGTTATTTGTAGGTTTTTCTTTGCAATCCAAACAATATTCCTGGCAGTTGTAGCTGAAATTTTAGTTGGTCTACCTGACCGTGGTTTGGTTTCAACAGAATCCCTCATTTTCCACTTCTTGATTAGAGTTTGAACACTGCGGCATTCTCAATTCCTTGGATATCTTTGTATATCCCTTTCCTGTTTTGCACTGGATGAAAGATGCAAGGGTCTGTCAGGAGTCCAAAAACTCATTACACTCATTACACACACTAATTACAAGCAGACAGATCACAGGTGAGGATTGTTACCTTTAATAGCCATTCAAACCTCTTTGTGTCAACTTGTGTGCATGTTCTCAGGCCAAAATCACCAGGGTATGTAAACTTTTGATCAGGGTAATTTCGGTATTTTTCTGTTGTCATTATGATTTAAACAGAGTAAACACAGTAGAATGATAATAAATGGCTTCGGCTAAACACTAATCATGAATGAAAGAAACGTTTTTATGTTATCATTGATATTCTGTGAAAAATGGCCAAGAAATCATAAATTCTGCCAGGGTATGTAAACTTATGAGCACAACTGTATATACAACTCCGATCTTGAAAAAGATTCCTGCACTATTTTTGGCAATTTCATGTGTGACTTGCATAGACATCTGTTCATGAAGTCGCACAGATGTCAGCAAGCGGCTAAAGTAGTGCGATTTCAAAGCCACATTCAGTGTGAACCGGGGCTCAATGTATTATGTAGCATACTACCTTTATTGTAATGACATTATCCAATGCAAGTTTGAACTCATTTTCTTGGATGTGGTGGTTGCATTAGTAACCTTTTCAGGCTTTCTTCTCCCTTTTTCACTTGTTGATTCTGACACTAACATACTTCCCGTCCTGAAGCAGCAATGCTCATTTGCCGTTCTCTATATATGGAGGAGAAGCATTGTCATTCTAGGACAGGGATTGTTGTTAGAAATACAGAACATCTCCCCCTCTCCTCATCTCCATAACAAAGGGAGAGGTGTTCTGTAGTTCACAGAGAGCTGTAAACAACATAACAAATAAGAATGCTGCAAAAGCAACTTTAGGGGAATTCGTAAAGAGTGTCTAAAACACTTTAGGATTATGATGTGCCTCCACACAACAAATGTCAATGCAGGCAACAGATTCATGTACCTCTTGTAAACAGTTACACAAATCTGGAGCATGGGCCATGTATGGAACACTCCACCCCCAGAGCAACTGTGCTTTCTTCTTCTGCTGCAGCTGTCACAAAGACAGTGCAGAGGCTGGGAGTTTTGAAGCTGGTTGCGCTGAGCCTGATGGGGATTCACAGACATTAGATCCGCTTCCCTTTTGATTGACAGCAGGCAGTGGTGTGATTCTTAGCTAATAAAGAGCCTGCTATTGGTTATAGAATCTGCTCACTGCCTGCTGTCAATCACAAGTAGATAGTGGACCTGATAGGGAACTAGTGTCTCAGCTTCCGCATCAGGCTCTGTCCAATTTCAGAGTCGCTGGTTGCTAGGAGGTTGTCAGCTATGAAGCTACCAGGATCCTTAACAAAAAGTGTTAGGTAGGTAGTGGGGGAAGTAGTGTCAGAAAACATGTTGCTCTGCTACACAGCATACAGCAACAGTTGTCTCTCTGCCTGTCTCTGCACAAGAGTAGTTCCAAATTGCCTCCAGGTTCGTTATCTACAGAGAGCAGAGCTGTGAGAGGGACCTAGCCAACCAACCCACTACATGCTGATGAAGTAGAAAATCAGTCCCACACATGGACTCGAGTTCCAGTACTTTATTGTAAACCAGGCATAATAGTTAAGAAGGACACAATGGGTTTCTTTTACTGAAACTGGAGAGTGCAAAATCCAGTGCAGCTGTGTATGGTAGCCAATCAGCTTCTAACTTCAGCTTGTTCAATTAAGTTTTGACAATAAAACCTGGAAGCTGATTGGTTTCTATGCAGAATTGCATCAGCTTTTGCACGCTCCACTTTTAGTAAATTAACCCCAATCTGCTAATGTGTTTGATTTGTTACTCTGTTTTAATTATAGCCTGCCTACATGCTGGATCTGGAAGAAATGCACAAAGCACACCAAGATTCAAGTAATAATATACATCTCTTATATTTAGATAATACTATCTTAGTCTGGAGTTCAGTTTTAGGGTAAATACAGCAGTGAGCTCCAAGCCCCCTTATGGTCTCAAAATAGTTAATTTGTGCAGAAAATAGTTAATTTGTGTCGAGTTTCACTCACTGTTTCACTGCTGCAAAATTTGACTCTTCCAGGAGTGTTGGATTGTTCAGGTCCCCCCATTGCTCAAGCTCACCATCCACTATATTACTGTTCTCTCTCTGCTCCTTGTGTTCACTGTGCAGAGGAACAGGAGCAAGGATCAGAAGAAACGACAGTACATGAGAAAATAAAATAAAGAAATGGGTGGAGTTTCATTTTAGCACAGCCTAATAGATTGTAAGCTCTTATGAGCAGGGCCCTCTTAACACTCTTGTATTTCATTGTATTGTAACCGTACTGTCTCCCTTTTATATTGTAAAGCGCTGCGTAAACTGTTGGTGCTATATAAATCCTGTATAATAATAATATTAATAATAAAAGCATCAAATGATATGTTTAACATTTTCACAAAAAATCTTCTGCCTGCATAAGCTTATCAAGTCTATGTACTGTACATTAATCAAGCCCTTAATTTCAGTGTTAAAGCAGAACTATACTATACTCCCTGCTTGCCGCTGACATCTTTGGGCGGCCGGCTTCCAGGTCTCCATAGCCGGCTGCTTTCATTGGCTGGGCGGGGGTGACGTCACTTTTGTGCATGCGTGAGAGTGTAGTCAACTTCCGCATTACAAGGAACAGCTGGATGGCCGCACTCTGCTTCAACACCTTTATTTTGAAAAAGGATCCATAGCAGTCACACCACTGGTACAGAGATACAGGTACAGGCAAAGCTCTCACGCGTTTCACATCACAAACAATGCTTAATCGTTAAGCATCGCTTATGATGTGAAACGTGTCAGGGCTTTGCCTGTACCTGTATCTCTGTACCCGTGTTGTGACTGCTATGGATCCCTTTTCAAAATAAAGGTGTTGAAGCAGAGTGCGGCTGTAAAGCGACGGACAAGCAGGTGCATAACTGTAAAGCAAAAGAGACAAAGCATGCCTCTTCTGCATTAAACATTCTGTTTGTTAATCCATTTTTTTTTCTTAGCTAAAGTTCCACTTTAAGCTTTGACCTTCTCATAAATCCCAGCAACTGCTTATATGAGGATAATTCAAAATTAGTTCCTGACATTGGAAAGGGCATTGAGACAACAAGTAAGAAGCAAACATGGGCAAAGGAAAATACTATGAATGGTATTTATGCTTCCTTTTGAGTAGCACTGTTATATTAGTGGGTTGAATATTGTTTTACATTTGAACAAAATAATTCAATCATGAAGAAAAATAAAATAACATTACACATACAATAGTATAGGGATGACTATATATTTATCAATTAATGATGGAAAAGGTAAATAAGATGGAAGAGTCTTATTTATTTGGGGTGGGGGGGTTAAGATTTTATACTACAACAAATATTACATTTTCTCTATAGTATCAATAAAGAGGCTGAGGATATCTCATCGTTCACACATAATTTGTCACTGGCAAATTTTCCTGCATAAAGACTTGGGTGGAACTGCTGAAGGAGAATAATTGGAGTTCGTAAAGGAATACTTAAAGTAGAACTATAGGCAAAACTTGTTCTTTCTTCATTTTGGATAGTGGAAGTAAGGGTTATACCCCTGTCAGATTTTTTTTTTTTTTTGCCATCTGTGTTCCATTGGGGAGATTTACCTTTACTTTCTGTCCCATAGTCAAAACTGGAAGTGAAAGAAAATCCCTGCAAATTAAGGCAATCCCTTGGGCCACCCTAGGTCACCATAACTAGTGTCCCCATTGGAAGATTTCCCCTCTATTAGTTTTCTAGGGACAACTTGAAATTTGGGATTTTCTTTTGCTTTCACTTTCAATGATAACAGTAAACAGGACAAATAGAGAAGGCGAATCTCCCAAATGGGGGCACAGCCAGCAATAAAACCTGACAGGTGATCTAATTCCTCTAATGCCTGTTTTGCCTTTAGTTATACTTTAATATGTTCCTAACAGATGCTAACTTTACTATTTTCCTTGGAGGACACCTTAGTCAAGCATGACTACCCACATTCCTTCCTGGAATGACATTCATTTATTTTCAAATATGTGTACAACAGGGAGCCATTGGGTTATGTTTCTAAAAGCAATTAGGCTATTCACTTTGCAAGGTATATTTCCCTTAGCCAGTGTATGTGTTGGAAATTTGTGGGGAAGAATACTCAATCACATGCAAGAAATATATAAATAGCTTTGCTTGCACATGATTGGATGATAAAAGTCAACTGAATTTCAGCTCATTTATTAATCTAAGGGAAAAAATTCCCTTGGAAACGGAACAAACTATTTGCCTTTGGTAAAGCAACCCCCATGTCTCATGTATGGCAGCAGAGTCTAAAAGTGAAAAGGGGCTGGATGAGAATACATTTCCTTATCTACTTGGTAACCAACTTTTTTATTATAATAGATTCACACAACATGTTACTAAATGAACTGATCCTGGGCTTCCAAAAGTCCTCCCAGACTTTATCTTCCTGGTGACAAAAGTCATGGAAATCTCCAGCAGAACGCCATGAACTTACTAAAGATAAAGTCTTGTTGATAATGGTTCTAAAGAAGATGATAAGCATAAATGACAAACAGAAGCTATTTGAGATAAGATGAGGTCCATAGATTAGGTCCATACAGTCATAAAAGTTATCACCTAATAAAAATTGGACAGGAAGCTGAAAGGAATGCGGGAGAAGATCAATATCAGCCAGCGGCAAACATTTGAGGGCAGATTGCAGGATATGATGAGTCTGACTCTTTTTCTTTCTTATTCTTTTACCTATTGTTATTTATTCCATATGAGAGGCCTCATGGAGCCAATAGTATTCTGAACAAGATGTAGAAGTTAATCTCAATAAAATTGGGAGGAAACCTTGTTCTAGCTCTTGAGAGTGAATGATCAATTTCCACTGAATTACAAAAATTATTATTAAATTGATTTTGTTAGATTGTTGCTGATATTAGTATATGGAATAATGACATAAACTGTTTTCTTTTATTTTTTTAAACAATATTGAAAACTACCAAAGTGGTGGAGGCATCATGACAAGACACAATAAGGTTGAATTTACCATTAAAATATAAAACATACACAAGCAGTTGCTTCTTATATATGTTCATATATCAGCTTGAAAAAATAATATCCTAAAAACTCAACCTATTTGCAGTTGATGCTAAAATATGCTGTATATTTCCTTGATTAGGAAATTGACACACACAAAAGTTAAATAGCAAAAATAGCTGTTGAGAAAAGACAAAGTGGCATTATTTTAAGTAACTTCTCAAAATGCAAGGCACTGATCAAAGTCTTTGGCAAGTTTAGTCTGGAGTGCCGATTGATAATGATAGCAATCCTAACTTCTTTTTGAGGGGAAACACAGAAACCTATTATTCACTAAAGATGGCCATACGTGGATTGAATCTTGGCTTGGATCCATGTATGGGCAGGCTGGTTGTATTGAAGTCAATCCAGCCTGTCAGGCTTTTGGCATGCAATTACTGCCTGTGGCTATGGCCACTAGTAATAATCATTGTGTTCTGCCAGCAGAACACAATAGAGCTGCGGTAAGCATTCCCCCATCAACACTGACTGACTTGCAGGAAAGAAAATCAAATCATCTATGGCTTGCCTAAAGGGTAGATTTAGGCTGGGTTCACACTATTGCGAATTGGATGCGGACTTCCCTGCATCCAATTCGCATGTCAGGAGATTTTGACCGGCTCTATGGAACCGGTTTACACTCCGGAACGGCTCCAGTGCGAATTGCACAGGAGTCCTGTGCATCTTCTGGTCCATTTCAGGGCCAAAATCAGGCAAAAATTCAGGCTGAAATTGGACCTGAAATGTTGAACGGGGATACACCAGACCCCTGCTGTGAGCCGCTCTGTGCTGTGGTGTGAACCCAGCCTTAGACAGGCATCTGAATGTCCCTTGCCTCTGAAGCCTAATCCGCGTGAGGCAGCAATGTGACAACTCATCACCACCTGTTTTAACCTAATTTTTGCTAATTAATAAGCCACATCCACGTATTTTTGCTGCCTCCCCAATCCCAATTCTAAATGAAGCATTAAAGTGATTGTAAAGGTTGTTTTTTTTAAATAACAAACATGCTATACTTACATGCTATACTTAACTGCTCTGTGCAAGAGTTTTGCACAGAGAGGCCCTGATCCTCGTTTTATGGGGTGTCCCCGCGGTGCTCCTGGCTCCTCCTCTTCATCAGGTGCCCCCACGGAGACCCACACTCCATGGGGACATAGTGCAGGCACGCTCCCGAGTCCTGCTGCTGCATCCATTGACACAGGCAGCAGGACTCGGCCCGCCCTCCAGCTCCCATGTCACTGAATGGCCAATGGCTCCTGCTGCTATCAATATATCCAATCAGGACCCGAGACAGCGGCTGGAGCTGCTGGGCTCATGCATGCCGCTGGAACGATTGGGTTCAGGTGAGATAAAGGGGGGCTTTGAGGGGCTGCTGCAACACAGAAGGTTTCTCACCTCAAGGTGAAAAAAACATGAGACTTTACAACTCCTTTAAAATCTAATGTCTAAAAAAAATATATATATTTTTTAATCAAAGTAAAATATCTTTTCCATACCAAGTACACATTTTATATTTTTGAAAAATATTTGCACTGAGCCTGCTTATTGTAACTTCCAGTTACTTAGTTGGTATCTTGCCACCCTGACCTTAGCAATTAACCTAACCTTTAAATCAAAACAAGTTGAAACAAAATCTGCCCAACACCTACGATTGGGTCCATATTGATGGAAGCATGCTTATTTCAATCAGTTGCTCATCCAGATGTGTAGGTCACCAGCATTAAGCTATGACCTCTGCTCTTTGCTATAGCTACTGGTTGATATTACTTTGGAGTTGTATTTTTGCTCAGTTGAAAAGTTCAGCAGGTTTTGAGATCCAACGTACGGTCTTGAAAGACCGACTTAAAAATTTTAAAGTATAATATTTTTTCAACTAAAACTGTCTAAATGTTGTGCAATATATAATAAGACGAGTGGAAGAACTGAAGGTATTGTTTAAATGTTTTTGAGAAAATATATTATCGGGAATCTGGAATACGACTTATGCATGTAATGACTTAGTGTTGTCAATTAGTTGGAATGCGTTGCATCCTATACTGCTTTTTTTGTGCAAATCTGGAAGATATATTACTAATTAATTCTAAGAAGCCACACATTTATACTGAACAAACTTTCACTCCCTGTAGCAAACTGAAAGCGATCTTGACTTCCTATGTGACAGCAACCTCAGGGCATTTGTTAAAGGTATATCTTCACTATTCATTGCAGATGTGCATGTGGGTAAGGGGGGAGCTAGCATGAGGATGCATGCTATAATGATTGCAGTCAGATGTTACTATCATAAACAGGAGAAGACAAGAAAGACAATAAACAGGCAACCGAGAACATCAAAGTCAGACTGTTTGTAAACATGATTCTTAAAATATATTCCGTGTCCTTCTTTTTTCCATGGCACAGATGGCAAACGTTAGGAACCAGTCCGCAAAGGTTGATTATAGATGACTTTAGAATTTCGTGATCATTCGGTTTTGAATCAGAGCAATGCTTTCCTTAAACACGCACATAGAACATCCTAATGCAGTGCAATAATGAAATAATGTATCCGTTTCTAAATATATTGATTTTTTTAGTGCTAACGTAGGAAAATTTGAGCTGCGAGATTAATTAAATACTATCTGCCTGCCAAGAAAATGGTAAATATCTTACTTCTAGTATCAGATTATGAGGAAACAGCAAGAACAATCATTTCGATAAATCATTTTTAGACTGTAAAATACCCCAGCCAATATTTTTATTTACATTATGTAATATAATTGTGTATTATAACACAATTGTTATAAGGGATGATTTACTAAAGGCAAATAGACTAATCACTTTGCAAGGGAAGTTGTGCTTTGCAAGGAATTTATCCCCATAGCTTAGTAAATTAACCACAATGTATGCTGTAATGTGATCACACTTAACTACTTCAGGCCCAGAAGAATTTCCCCCTTTAGGACCAGAGCACTTTTTGCGATTCAGCACTGCAACGCTTTTACTGACAATTGCACGGTTGTGCGACGTTGTACCCAAACTAAAATTGCGTCCTTTTTTTCCCACAAATATAGCTTTCCTTTGGTGGTATTTGATCACCTCTGCATCATTTCTGATCACCGCTATAAACCAAAAAGAGATTTTGCAGAAAAAAAACAATATTTCTTTTGCTAAAATACATATCCAAAAAAAATATAAAAAAAAATGTTTTTTCATCAGTTTTGGCCGATTTATTTTTGGTAAAAAAAAATTGCAAGCGGAGTATATTGACTTGTTTGAGAAAAAGTTACCGCGTTTAAGAATGATGAGAATTAATTTATGGGGTTTTAATGGCCAAGATCTGCGATTTTTAGTGGTACTGCGATATTGCGGCGGAGATGTCGGACCATTTTGACACTTTTTTGAGACCATTGGCTTTTATACAGTGATCAGTGCTATGAAAATGCACTGATTACTTTATAAATGTCACTGGCAGGGAAAGGGTTAACCTGCAGGGGGCGCTCTAAGGGTTAACTGTGTTCCCTGTGTGTGTTACTAACTGTATGGTGGCCGGGCTAAGTGGAGGAGGAGAGTGATCGCGGCTCCCATATACAGGAAGCCTGCGATCACATTCCTTCCCCCTGTCAGAACAGAGATCTGTGTGTTTACATACACGGACCTCTGTTCTGTCACTGTGGGGGAGCGATCGCGGATAGCCGGCGGACATTGAACACACTGAGCATGCGAGCGTGCCTCCGACGGCACGCGTGCCTACTATCCACGATCTCGCAGCCACCGTCAAGTTTGCAATGTGGAACCACTTTGCCGCCGTCAGATGACGACTGGCGGTCGGCAAGTGGTTAAAACGGAAGTAAACCCTGCTATCATTTTCAGCCAAGGGAGCTGCCATCTTTCCTCTGTTTAATCTTCAACTGCTATGATGCTGCACATATGATCAGTTATGACACCAGCCATTGGGTGGTTTGACAGTTTGGTGGAGAGCACAACCAATGTGATAGTTATCATTCCCGGCATGCCAGGAATGTAACTGTTTTTTGAAACTGTTAAATTGATGACTTTACTTCCACTTTAAAGTGGTTCTATAGACAGAAGGTTTTTTAAAGTTTTTTGTCAATGTAAGGACCGTACGGCCCTTACTATTGATAGTGTAACCAACACGAGAGGTGGTTTGACAGTTTGGTGGGTTACCGACCACAGTATTGACTAGTATACACGTCGTAGTATCGTCAACTTCTAATTTGTCTCCTTTCTACCGTCGAGGGAACCGACTTTTACTATCGTCCCAAATGAAGGCAAAATTGGTGAACGGCTGGCGGTCAGCAGTAGACTGCCGCCGTTTCACCAAGGTGTAACGTTTGAACTGCCACCGACGCTCTAGCACCTATCATCCGTGCGCACGGCAGCCTCCGTGCGAGCGTACGAGTCACACAAG
>BLSH010351732.1:3159552-3169610 GCA_018402905.1 Glandirana rugosa | reverse complement strand
TGAAAAATATATTAATATTGGGCGTCTGTAAAATGGTAAAACTGGCAGCATAAATGAAGCCACCTCCACAATGCTGACAGGCCGTACTTACATGGGTTGCGTACTGGCAGCATAGCAATGGAGGCAAGTAGCCGACTGGACACGCCACCCACGGGGGCTGTGGCAGAAGCCGAGGCGGAGGACCCAACAGGGGCACCAGAACGGGCAGGACAGAACATCGGGACCAATCCAAGTAGACCAGTGGACAAAAAATTGAGTGGCCTGTTGAAGCCACGAAACGCGTAGAGCTTATATCTCTTGTGTTTTGGGTACCTACACATGTTACTGGTTTTGGTTGTATATAATTTTTTTATCAATCAGGGGAAAAACCCCCCTTGAAATCCCAGGTTATGGGCCATGCAGCTCTCTTTGTTTTATACCGTGTGTATATGTATATATATGAATTTGATGGATGGGGAACCTCTCTCATGTTTTTTGATGTTTTTGATAATGCCTAACTTTTGATTATTTATATTGTATGGATCGCTTTTTGTGACCACCTGTAATCAATTGTATGAAATTGAATTAATAAAACATTCAATTCTACCTCAGTTTATCCATATCCATCAATGCTACCTTATGACCACCACACTCTTCATATAAAGTCCCACCCCTTGTCTCCCTGCACTTTGTGCAATTTATTCATGAATTAGGGATGGAAGCTATGTCCTTACCAGGATAAATACAAGCTTCATATAAAGTCCCACTAGTTCCCCAACCCCAGTTTTCAAATATGTGTTATAGCACTCAACCGGCATTTGTGAAGCAGCTTCGTAGTTCTTTATTCTATATAGAATGCATCATCTTCCACACTATACAAAGATGGATTTCCAATGATGTATTTAACCTAATCAGCTTTGCAAAACCCCATATGACAGGTGATCGCTATAGCACCATATATATCTGCCAATCCTGCTGTTAAGTTTTCACCTTCCTTTAACAGGCCAAACTGTGCAGCAAAAGTGGCAGTTAGAGGTAAGGGACAAACCTTTTAACACTGACAGGTGTGCTTGCAATGGTCAGTTGTTCTGCAATTAGTTAAAACATTTAACCCAAAAAGGAAGAAAAAAACTGTTTCTGTTTAACCGGTTCCACATCGCGCGCAGTATATTTACTGCGGCAGTGTGGACGCTGGGTGCGAATTGCCGTAAAAAGGCGCCGATCTGCGGGTGGCCGCTAGGGGGCGCGCCCACCGCACTCCGGAGGAGTGTGCCCACGGCTTGGGGGGACCCGATGTCCGCTGGCGAGCTGCGATGTAAACACGGCAGTTCCCCGCCCTGTCAGTGCGGGCATAAGAGATCTACTGATCCCTTTCACTGGGATCAGTTAGATCTCTCATGCCCATGTTAACCCAGCCCCCCCCCCCACAGTAAGAACACACCCAGGGAGCACGGTTAACCCCTACCTCTCCACCCCAGGTTAATCCCTTCACTGCCAATGACATTTATACAGTAATCAGTGGACATTTAAATTTCCGATCGCTGTATAAATGTCATTGGTCCCAAAAAAGTGTCAAAAATATCCGGCATGTCCGCCCCAATATCGCAGTACCGCTAAAAATTGCAGATTGTCGCCATTACTAGTAAAAAATTTTAAAAAATAAAAAACCCCAGAAATGAATTCTCATCATCCGTAAACGCAGCAACCAATCAATAAACGCAGATTGCGATTTTTTTATCACAAATATGAGGAAGAATATAAATCGGCCAAAACCGATGAAAAAAATGTTTTTTTGTATTTTTTTTTTTTTGGGATTTGTATTTTAGCAAAAAGTAAGAAAAACAGTTTTTTTGCAAAATTGCCGCTCTCTTTTTGTTTATAACGGCGATCAGAAATGACGCAGAGGTGATCAAATACCACCAAAAGAAAGCTCAATTTGTGGCAAAAAAAGGACGCAAATTTTGTTTGGGTACAACACCGTACGACCGCGCAATTGTCAGTTAAAGCAACACAGTGCCCAATCACAAAAACTGCTCTGGTCAGGAAGGGGGTAAAACTTTCCAGGGGCTGAAGTGGTTAAAACGTGTTAGTGGAGTTAGGCTTTAATTTGTTAGTCACTAATGTAAAGTCAATCTAAATTTTTTAGGTCCTATCGAGACAATGCTGCTGTTCAAGGGTGACCATGTTGCTCCTCTATAAAAAAAACGAATGTAGCCACCACGTTTAAGAATTGGTAATGTTCAATATATTTCATTTTATATCACTTTACATGCACCTTTAGAAATATAAAACCGTGCATATGTGATTTTACATTTTTTAAACATAACATAACATAGTAATTTGGGCCAACTTTTTGGAAAGGTATTTGAAATATATGTCTATATTTGAAAAAAGTTTTAAGCTTTTTAAAGCTTTAAATTCCACCTGGCCCTCCATTCCATCTGGCCTTCCAACATGTATGGGGAAGAAAATCCCTATGTCTGAGAAGGTGGACAGCAGACTATGGCCCCTTGGAACATATTCTGCAAAGAAGCTATGTGAAATGAATGTGTATTGCCCAATTTGCAAATACTTTACATTCTACCTGCAGGCTATAAATCAGACTATATATTTGAAAATGCAATAGTTCCTTCATGAAAAACATTTTTGTATAATATCAAACAGCACAATTCTACTACCAGATGAATGAATGTGGTATGAGATAAATACATCAAGGAGACAAAATTGTCAGCATACAACTCACAGTCACATTTTCACTTGCTCATTGGGTGTACACCTGTGTCTAATTCAGGCAAACACATTATTTGAGTTCATGGTAGATGAAAAAGTCCTCTTGTAGTATTTTAACTCCTTAGTGGCCATTCCGCTGTACAATCTTCGCTAAATTGTATTTTGCTGCCTTTTTCCTCTCTAAAAGTATCTGTGGAATGTGGACTTCAGAAAATGTTTGCCAAATCTAGCTACTTATGACTAGATTAGAGAGCATCTGTATGTCTGTAGGCTTGCTCTGGCCATGGCTGAAATCCCCTGTCCAAGAATTGGAGAAATGGCTGGATAGGAGGAATGTAACTAAGATTGAAAAAGACCTACAGTACCCTTGGGCACCCCGAGGAAAGGAATAATATGGCATGCTATGCACACCATTCTGAATGATGGGTGTAGCTTAGTTGTGGGAGGGGCTTAAAGGGGCATAGTTACATAAAATCTGAGCTTATTCATTGTATATACAACACACGTATACCGCAGTTCTCCTGTAGAAACAAAATATGTTTAACTACTGTGCAGAAAGCAAAAATCCCTAACCTCAGTAGGTGGAACCTGGGAAGAATAAAACGTGGATGTGGCTAGATTGTGCTAGATATTTATCATGGCAAAAGGAACATGGTACATGGTAATTTGTCTGAACCTACCTTAACCACGTGACCTCTGGAAGGGTTTACCCCCTTCATGACCAGGGCATTTTTTGCTATTCAACACTGCGCTACTTTAACTGGCAATTGAGCGGTCATGCAATGCTGCACACAAATTAAATTTACATCATTTTTTTTTTCACATAAATAGAGCTTTTGTTTTGTGGTATTTAATCACCACTGGATTTTTTCTATGTTATATAAATTTAAAAATACTGAAAATTTTGGGGGAAACAAAAAACAGTTTTTCTTAGTTTCTGTTATAACATTTTGCAAGCAAATAGTCTCCCTTCATACATTTAAGCAAACATGTTGTCTGCTACATTTCTTTGGTAAAAATAACCTAAATCAGTGTATATTATTTAGTCTGTATGCAAGTTATAGAGTCTACAAACTATGGTAAATTTTTTTGAAAATTGATTAATCCTGATGTACTGACAGCCTATCTCATATCTTGAGGCCCTAAAATGTCAGGACAGTACAAATACCCTCCAAATGACCTCTTTTTTTTTACATACTGTCATCAGAGTAGTTCAGTGTCACAGTGTACTACTCTGGGGGATCTGGGACTTTTATTTTTACACTGTTGCTTATAACAGTGAGGATCACAATAATAAGCACTAGTTTTAACTGTTTTGAATGGCTTTCATTCATGACAGCTTGCTTACTATTGTGATGCTGTGATTGGCTACCGCTAATCACATGGTGCAGGGTGTCAGGTACCATGTAATAGCTGTGGACCATTCACAGCATCACAATAGCAAACAAGCTGTTATGAATAAATGCCATTCATGACTGCTTTGCTTACATGTTTTTATGTGTCCTCTATGGTTGATCATAGGGATAACACGATACCCCCTGCCACAATGGCTGAGTACCAAGCACCATGATCATGGGATCGCAACACTGCATGCCAGGGCATTCCAGTGTGCATGTACTGAGTGGCATAATAGCATGTAGCTTAGCCTGCAGCTGCCACTTGCAGGGAGCCCCGTTCACACCGGTGTGACTGGTCATGCATTTTGACAGGTCCAAATCGCATGACAAGTTGCACCCTATTGTTGGCAATGGATCTGTTCAAATCAGTGGGATGCCACACTGAGTTGAAAAAAGGTCGCACTGACACGAAATCGTACGAGATCAAGAGAAGTTGCATGATTTCAAAGTCCGATTCGGTGTGAATGAGGGCTAAATGTATTGTGGGAGAGCAGCAAGTGGTTAAAGAACTACATACAATAGTTGTAAACTACTTAGCAACCTGCAAATTATGAGACAAAATACACTTTGGTCAGGAGTGTGTGATGTACAGTGATAAGCACTTTGTTATCTACAGCACAATGTATAGGGTGTTGTGGTCAGCAGTATATTTATTACAGTGTTTCTATACATTACTAGTCAGCAGGAGGAAAAAAATGGCTGGTGCCAGTGATCAGTGCTAGAAAAAAAGCCTTGTATTGAAGGTCAGGGAGTAAAAAAATGTTGGTGGTCAGTGGGAAGAAAAACATCTGACACCAGTGGCCAGGGGGGGGGGGGATGCCCAGTGTTAGTTGTCAGGGGTAGAAACCATGCCTGGAGTCAGTGGACAGTGCCTGTGTCCCCATACATTGGTGGTCACTGTCTGTATCTAATTACATTTGTGGTCAGTGTCCCTGCCCCATACATTGGTAGTCAGTGTGAGCCTATTTCATTGGTGATCAGTGTGCCCCCATTATATTGATAGTCAGGGTACCCCCAGTTCACTAATGTTCAGTGTGTCCCCATTACATGGGTGATCAGTGTATGTACCCCCTTACATTGGCAGCCAGTGTATGTGCCTCTATACATCGGTGATCGGTGCCTGTGCTCCCTTATATTGGTGGTCAGTACGTGTGGTCCCTTACTAATGATCAGTGTGCCTCCATTACAATGGTGGTTGCTGTGTCCAATTTCATTGGTAGTCAGTGTGCTCCATTACATTGGTGGGCAGTGTCTGTGCCCCATACATTGGTGGGCAGTGTCTGTGACTGTGGGGGCAGTTTTGACAAATATGGCACCATACATTTTTACCAGCTGGTCAGTCTTGCCTTCCTCTGTGAAAGGAGCACCCACAGCACTCCTAATCTTTCCCTACCTTGGAACCAACCTTGCATTTCTACTCATTGCTAGCATGCATGTTTGCAAGAACAGTCATTTCGTTTATAGATTTTGCATGATTCAGAGATAAGACTGTTATTGTATGTAGGCTCCCTAACAGCCCCAGTCACATAGGTATCACTGTAATGCAAGATGATTAGTTCCCAGTAGCATATCTCTGCCATTAGACAGGCACTGTTTGACAAAGCATTGTATTTAAGGCTTATTCTATGGGCCTAAGCTCCTATGCTTAAAGGCTTGCCAGCACAGAGTGATGCTCCCTTGTGTCCAGTGTGTTTTTCTTCTGCATCAAAAACGCATGGAAAGTAGGTTATATGGTTTCCAATGGCATAGTTCACACCAGTGTAATCAGTTCCAGGGCTTTTCAGTTCCGGAAGTAGAAAGTAGAACATATTGCATTTTACCTGCACTGGACTGTACTTGAACGCAGTAAAACACATCAAAAGTGCACTGAAATGCACTAGAGAGCATAAAAAATGCTCTGGACCCTAGTATAGTGAAAAAAAACAGGAAAAAAGAAGAAAAAAAAGCACCTGGAATGCATCCGGAAACGCATCAAAAACGCACCAAAAATGCACTGGAACGCATCAAAAACGTGTTAAAAATGCGCATGCAGAAATACATACAGAACGGATCTGGAGTGTGTTTTTGTGGTGTGAACCAGCCCTAAAGCCTATTAAAATACATATATTCTGTATAGAAAACATGATTTTTTAAAAAAAAAATACAAAACATTTAAAAAAGAAAATCACTAAATATAAACTAACCCCCTTATTTTTTAATTTGAAGGTTTAAACATGTTTTTTAATTTATATTAGCAATAATAAACAAGAAGATGGATGTCAAATTAAGAGAATTATTAAAACTGGTGCACACAGAATCTGGTGCAGCTGAGCATAGTAAGCAATCAGCTTCTAGGTTTTAGCCCAGGTTCACACTGACAGTGGGATAGAAATCGTGCAAATTCAGATGAACTCGCACAATTTCATACCCGCATGTCAGTCCGACTTCGGGAGTGATTTCAGGGACATCTGTGTGGGTTGCTGCATAGGTGTCTATGGAAATCGCACCCTGATGTCGCCAAAAGTAATACAGAAACTACTTTTGGGAGTCGGTGTGGCGCCGCAAATGATGTGGACGGTGCCATGTCAAATCGCATGCCAATTCGCATCAATGTGAATCTAGGCTCATTGTGAAAGCTTAATTGAACAAGCTGAAGTTAGAAGCTGGTTACTATTCATCAGATTCTATGTGCACCAGTTTTAGAAAATCTCCCCCAAAGTGTCTGTAGCTTAACTGATTATAGGGGCCATTGTAGACTCTGATGGCTGACTGTCAGCTCCCTTGATTTCAATAAAAACACTATACAGCGGAATCTTGGATTACGAGCATAATCCGTTCCAGGGGAATGCTTGTAATCCAAATTACTCGTATATCAAAGCAAGTTTCTCCATAGGAAACAATGGAAACTCAGATTCGTTCCACAGTGATTGCTTGTCTATGCAGTACTGTATGTGAGCAGACATTTAGGGGCACTGGTGTATGCAGTACCCTATATGGCCAGAGGTGTGGGGGCACTGGTGAGGCTCGGAGACGCTCGGAAACATTCAGAAATGCTCCGGAACTGTTTACACTTTCAGTATTTCTGAGTATTTTCGAATGCTTCCGAGCGTCTCCGAGCCTCACCAGCGACCCGCACCTCTGGCCACATGCAGTATTGCATGCACAGAGGCTTAATCCTGCTCGTTTTGCAAGACAGCGCTCGCAAACCGAGTCAGGATTTTTTAAAAAAGTGAAACGCTCGTTAACCATGTTACTCGCAATCCAAAGTTTTACTGTACTGTAAAATAGACTGTTATAATTTTAGTTTTTCTTTCTAAAGTGTATTTCCACTTTTGCAGACACCTACTTATGATATGATCAGGTAGGGAGGTATGGGGAGAGGAAGAGGAACTGGGCCAACGTATGATGGCAGGAGTATGATGGCAGGGGGCTGTGGTAGGGCATTATTTCTTTCTGGAGTGGTCAAATTCCCCAAAAAGTTTAGAGGCATTTTTGCAAATAATAAATAAATAACTGCTAAATGCAAGCATTTAGGATACTTGATTTTCTGTACTTTTACCTCTATCGTTTTTAAAACAGGTTACAGGGTCTCTTTAATGCTTCCTTTATATGTGGGCATTTACATATTAAAGCCTTGGGTTTTCCAAATTTTAATTTAATGAAATGTTATGTGACCATTGTAGCTATAGATTGTACATAATGACTTGTTAAAGAATGATACGTTTTATATGTTATCGTTGGCATCTGCATTCAAAGCCTACAAGCAATTTCTCAAAGTATTAAATGACTAATTCTTCCCTTGTATATGAAAGCCTGGTCATCTCTTCTCACACCATCATCTCTATCCTGCTTGCAATCCTCTTTTTATAATATAATGATTTGGACCTGTGGTTTTATAGGATGACGTGTTTTGGATCTGCAGCTTGGAATGACATGTTCTTGTCTCAGAACAGCCTTTGACACCATTGATAACTGCAGTTGTCATCTCCCATGGCCTTACAACTGAATGGCTCCTTTGTGTGTGCCTGTGCAGGGAACTCTACTTGTCCTGACTCAGTAATCTCTCTGTTCTCTTCCATCCTGCTGACTCAATCGCTGCTGTCAAAATCTAGCTCACTTGTTCTCACACCCTTCAATTTTCTGTCTCTTAGTAATCACAATATTCACCTCTAGCATGTCCCATTGCTAGTTCAACTAAAGAAATCCAATAAATGTATATGTATATCTGCATTACTTCCATGATCTACATAACACAATTGTAAAACGTTATCTTCTAATGCATTGTTTTTGGTGCTTGCAAAACCTTCGCTGAAATGATTATAGTCATATGTCAGTACATCTTGATGTTTATCTGATTTTTTTACAATCCCTTGTTTGGAACATTTCATATGTCAGGTAATCATATGTGATGCATCTGTTTTTTTAACCAATGCTATTTAATGAATAGCCTTGTGAATTGTGAAATCTTTCACCTTCCTCTATCTTACTTTTTATTATCCTTGTCATATTTACAGGTACTACAGCCTATGGTTCACTACATTTTGAAGTGGGGCTTTCAGTGCCAAAAACAAATGCAATTTTTTTTTGTAAGCAACCATGCCTCCAAGTATCTTCGATCCCTAACATGTATCTTAACCCTAACCCTTCCCAATTCCACTTTTAAAGTGCAAATGTGCCCAGACCATGGAGATTAAGTGGAACTAAGCTTACACCTGCTCCCACCCCCATTCTAAGCCCTATACTAACTACCCTGTAAAGGAAAGATGTGTATTAGGGATGGGTCGAACACTCCCGGTTCGGTTCGCACCAGAACACTGCGAACAGGCAAAAAGTTTGGGCGAACATGCAAAGCTTATTAAAGTCTATGGGACATGAACATGAAAAATCAAAAGTGCTCATTTTAAAGGCTTATATGTAAGTTATTGCCATAAAAAGTGTATGGGGGTCTGGGTACTGCCCTAGGGGATATGTATCAATGCAAAAAAATGTTTTTAAAACAATCGTTTTTTCAGAAGCAGTGATTTTAATAATGCTTAATGGTGCGTCAGTGTGTAGAACAGTGCCACACCAAAATGACATTTCTAAAGGAAAAGTGTCATTTAAACTTGCTTGCGGCTATAATGTATTATCGGCTCCCTGCAATATCAATAAAAAAATCAAGGAAAAAGAGCGAGTAGGGTCCCCCCCCCCCACCCCAGTCCATACCTGGCCCTTTGGGTCTGGTATAGATTTTAACTCCATGCCAAAATTTGAAAAAATAATTGACATGTGGGTCCCCCCTAAAATCCATACCAAACCCTTATCCGGGTAGGATGGGAAGACAAGTGAGCGCCCTCCTGAACCTTACCAGGGCACATGCCCTCAACATCGGCACCTTGTTCCCATGTTGATGTGGAAAAGAGCCTCTTCCCGACAACCCTGGGCTGTGGTTGTCGGGGTCTGCGGGGGGGCTTATCAGAATCATCGTACCCCTTAGACAATTCCTTTATTATAAAATAATAAAAAAAGTGTCCCGCAATGTACATCCATCGTCAATAACACCGACGGACAGAAAAAAAAAAATTAAAAACACATCTGCCTCTTTCAGAGGCAACTCGCTGAATGGGCTGTCTCCGGTTTGACAGCTCTTATATAGGCAAGGGCGGGGCCAACCGGTGACAACATTTTTTTTTAAATTATAGCGTGAGGTTCTCCTTAAAATCCATATCAGACCTGAAGGGCCTGGTATGGATTTTGGGGGGACCCCCACGCCATTATTTTTTAAATTTTGGCGCGGGGTTCCCCTTAAAATCCATACCAGACCTGAAGGGCCTGGTATGGATTTTGGGGGGGACCCCATGCCAGTTTTTTAGAAAAAATTGTCGTGGAGATCCCCTTAAAATCTATGCCAGACCCTTATCCGAGCATGCACTGTATGTATAGTTCACACTGAATGCCCAGAAAAAAAGATTTTTTGACCGTACCCCAGGGGGG
>BLSH010351732.1:3139632-3152457 GCA_018402905.1 Glandirana rugosa | reverse complement strand
GCCTTTGACCTGTCCTGTCTGCATTCCTGGCTTCGACCTTGGCTTGCTCCTGTGACTCCACTTCTACCTGCTGATCCGTGTTTGACCCCTGGCTTGCTCTTCTGACTCAGCTTCTGCCTGATTACCAGTGTATGACCCCGGCTGACTCCTGGCTCTGCTTGCTGCCTTTAAACTGGATGACCTTCTGTGCATGCCTTTTGGCCTGGCTCTTGACTCTGCTTCTGGCTCCCCCAGCTGCCAAGTCTCATCTGGTACTCCTTAGGGACTCCTGCCCAGCAGTGCATCCTGCTTGTCAACCACCATCCAGCGGACATCCCAACAGCCTGTCGCAGCTGACAACCCCTGCTTCTCTGAGTATAGCACTCCTTGTTACCACCTTCAGGGGTGCTCTGCACTTAGCCGCAAGGGAAGCCCCCTTAATACTTTGGCCTCTGACCAGGTACGTGACAGGCATCGTAAAGGATGCCTACCGTACAAAAGTTAAATTAGGAAAAATCCTGTGTACAACTGTGGCACTTCAGTTACTGAAAGCTTTAAATATGGAAATATGGAGTCCTAGTCTTTTTCATCTTTACGATCCATGTACCAGTCCATCAGTTTAAGGGTGGAACACTGAGTATGCATTAGCGAGTGATTTTCAATAACCTCTTTGGTTACCTTTGACATGAAAGGAATTGTTTGGTTTGTCATAATTTCTTTAGGAACACCAATATGGGAAATCATGTGGAACTGGTCTTTCATTATAAACTTAGAGGACTTGTTTCTGAGAGGGACTGCTTCTGAATACCAGGCATAGTCAATGTGTGCTGATGCCCCCTGGCAGACCTTGGCAGCGGACAGACCATATCCATAGCAACCAGCACACTTCAAAAATGTGGTTGGAGTCACTAGTTTGACACTCAATTCTCAACTGCTTTGTAAATGTGGGTAAAAAAAATGCTGCTTAATTTCTTTTGTATTTTCTACTCTCAAATGACCACCCAGCCTATGAACATGGGCCAAATGTAATACCCTTCTTGTTTGAGGCTAAGGAACCACCAGCAGCTCCACAGCATGCTCCTGTTCCTTCTTGATACAGTACTATAAGTCCTGGTATACTGCAAAATGGGGTACATTAGGCTAACCACTCGTTCTTGAGGAAACCTGTTGATCATTTTTACATTTAGCTGTTTGGACATGCAGACAAAAACCTGAAACTTTTGCCTGTTTGGCAGGAGTCAAGCTTCATATATAGGAGTAGTATTTCTACTGCTTCTATATGTAAAAGCTTCCTGCTGTCAATGTTTCCTAAGGAAGCCATGGCCATATTTCATCAATGATGCCACTACTATCCCCTCTCCTTCCCTTATATAGCTAATGACAGCTCGAGAAGTTATCACTTGGAGAGCAGAACCGTCGGGATGAGTCATCTGTGTCGGGTCCATTGGGTTTGATGAAGATTTTTCAATGAGGTACTTTTTTTAAAATAAAGATCTTATCAAATGTATGGATGTCTTTTTTTCTAGGTTACTTTTTTAATGGGTAATGGTACTATGTACCCCATACTCTTTCATGTAAGATAGGCCGTATCTGGGGCCCCCTTATTTTCAAAGGGGGCTTCCAGATTCCGATAAGCCCCCCCTCATGACCATTGGCCAGGGTTGTGGGGAAGAGGCCCTTGCCCTCATCAACATGGACACCCTTCCATGCATTGAGGGCATGTGGCATTGTATGGTTCAGGTGGGGGGAGCTCGTCTCCTTCCTTTCCTGACCAGCCAGGCTGCATGCTCAGATCAATAGCCTGTACACGCGATCCTAAAATCTGACAACAGTTCGTTCCTTGTTTTTTGCATGCTAGTTGCATGCCGGAAATGAAGAGTATACTAAAGTTACGTCAATTCTCGGATGACAGAATAAAAATTTGGAAGTGATGTAATGTGTTGTAATGTATTTGTATTGTATTTTAGAACAACTGTACTGATTAAACGAAAATCGTATCTAGTGTAGTAAGAGAAAAATTTTCCTGCGGATAATATCGGATAAAAAGTCATGATCGGCTATTGAAAGCTGTGTACTAACGATCAGATTATCGTACGATTGCTTCAAAAGCGATATTTTTTGTCCTATTTTTGGACTGCATATATTTCATACCAGACATTTACACAGAAAGAAATCCGGCAAATGACATTTCAATGCCAACTTCTTTTTGCCTTTTTAAATGCTGCACACACCCCTCCAAAGGTCCCCCAAATAGAAGCCAAGAAGTTAAGTGTTATTTGCCGACAATTTGAAACCATTTTTCCTCTGTAAGTGCTTTAAAAACTCCCTGCTTCCAGACCAATATGGGCAACGTGTAACAAGATTAATCCTTTCTAATGGTTGGATTATCCTGATCCCTGGCTGGTCTATTCCATTTGATCTATGGGCTTTATACAATCTGTGTTTTGGTGAGTGTAAACCCCTGGCACACGTTTTGTCGTGAAGCACATCCAGAAAGTTTATATTGCATTTCGTCATTTTCAAAAAGCACGGTTATGGACTGTTTTCTTATTTGATTTTTGATACGTTTTATTTGCTAATTGTCAATGCACTAATTTACCATTTTGTCTTAGTTCTGATCCACATTGGATATTCACAGCACTTTTTGCATTTTTTCATGAATTATATTTTTTTGTTAATCATCATTGCATTTTATGAATTTATAATCATAATTGTTTGATCTAATTAGAGATTACTATTACTTTACAGCACGTTTTGAACTAATACACTATGTTAGAGGTTATGCGCCAAACACTCTAAATTTTATGTATTGGATTTTCACTTGAGTATTCACTTAAGGAAGAGTGGGCTGCACTACCGCACTATATTAATTAATTGTTTTGAGGCGCTGTATCTCTGTTTTTTATACAGCACAATTGACATTTCAATACCAACTTCTTTTTTTAAATGGTGCACACCCCCCCCAAAGGTCCCCCAAATAGAAGCCAAGATGTTAGGTGTTATTTGCCGACAATTTTAAAACATTTTTCCTCTGTAACTGTCAGTGCTTTAAAAACTCCCTGCTTCCAGACCAATTCAATTTTTTAAAGATTTTTTTTGCACTAGTACATGTCCCTGACCCTTTGCCCTCTCCCCATAATATTTTTGACAACCTTTTGCCTGTTATCCCAGAAAATAGGCATTTTTGATTTGACAAATTGGGCTTCTATTGATTTCAGGGGATTTCGGGTTCAGCATGCAATCTTATATATAAAAGGTTTGTTGCTCTCAATTTATTCCCTGGTATATATGTGCCATATAAATATATGTGTGAATTTTGAGGGGTTTCTTGTGCAGCATCTTTAGAAGAGGCTTCCTTCTGGGACGACAGCCATGCAGACCAATTAGATGCAGTGTGCAGCGTATGGTCTGAGCACTGACAGGCTGACTCCCCACCCCTTCAACCTCTGCAGCATGGCTGGCAGCACTCATACGTCTATTTCCCACAGACAACCTCTGCTCATGCACTCAACTCCTTTGGTTGACCATGTCGAGGCCTGTTCTGAGTGGAACCTATCCTGTTAAACCGCTGTATGGTCTTGGCCACTGTGCTGCAGCTCAGTTTCAGGGTCCTGGCAATATTCTTATAGCCTAGGCCATCTTTATGTAACAATTCTTTTTTTCAGATCCTAAGAGAGTTCTTTGCCATGAGGTACCATGTTGAACTTCCAGTGACCAGTATGAGAGAGTGAAAGCGATAACACCAAATTGAACATACCTTCTCCCCATTCACACCTGAGACCTTGTAACACGAATGAGTCACGTGACACCGGCGAGGGAAAATGTCCAATTGGGCCCAATTTGGACATTTTCACTTAGGGGTGTACTCACTTTTGTTGCCAGCAGTTTAGACATTAATGGCTGTGTGTTGAGTTATTTTGCGGGGACAGCAAATTTACACTGTTATACAAGCTGTACACTGACTACTTTATATTGTAGCAAAGTGTCATTTATTCAGTGTTGTTACATGAAAATATATAATAAAATATTTACAAAAATGTGAGGGGTGTACTCACTTTTGTGAGATACTGTATATGCAATATAAATATATGTGTGAATTTTGTTTAGTGGGTAACCCTGTTGGCCCCCTGACATCCTTGGAATGAAAAATTGAAGTAGCCGGGATAAATATTGTTGGAAGAACAGTGACCATACCCATTTAGATGTAGTGATTGTTCAGGTCAGAATACTATGGCTTGCATTGCCAGATTTATAAGGAGGCAAATAGGGCAATTGCACCGGGCCCCCCTGCTAGAGGGGGGGCCCCAGACTTCCTTTATAAGAAAAGGAAACTTATTTTCCATCAAGACTTCAGTAATGAGTTGATTGAGAAAATTGTAGTTTTCAGACTTTGCCAAGCTCTGGTTATGTCTCACTCCATCTCAACGCACAGTTTTATTACATGATGAAGGGCTTGCTGATACCTGATTCCAGGTGTTAATGTAGCTCTTAGAATATATTTAAGCATGCTGGTCAATAATTATTCAGGAGAAAAGTTGTTCAGCATATTGGCACTGATAAAGAATTATCTGAGAACCGCGATGACCCATGAAAGACTAAGGGCTCTGTGCCTACTGGCTGTCGAGAGCATTGTCCTCAAGATGATACAGTTTGATGGAATGAATTTGGGATGGGGCGCCATATTGGGGGACCAGCAGAGGAATACTTTTAATGAATGTCTCCAAGAGTGTATCCTGTGTTGCCCAGTATTCATTATATAAGAGGAGGGTCCATTATCTTTGGAGTCTGCAGGTGTTCATATTCACCAAATTGTTGACATTTGCCACCTAGAAAGAGGCACTTTTTTGCCATTTAGACTCCATTGTGTCTCTTCCCAGCTAAGATGACTTGGGTTATTCCTTGTTTAGATACAGCACTGTAAAAATAAAGTTATGTTTATACATTTGAAGCCAAAAAATGGCAAAACGCATTATGACCTTTTACTACTTTACTACATCTTGGCCTAATATAGTTATTGTACATTTATAGTGCAGCAATATGTATTGTAAAGAGGCAAGCCCGTGCCACTGTTTAGTTTGGCAGTTTAGGCCATGTTTTGCAGAAAACAGGCACACTAATGAGCCAGGTGTGCACTGGGTTTATGTTATAACTGGGAGTAGAGGTTAGTGGCCCCGCCCTCTTGAGGGGATCAGTCTGTGCAAAGGAGCTGTTCAGAGCACGTTGCTCCATACTGTCCATGCTAGGACAGTAAAAGCTGAGCCTGTAAGGATGTATCAGCAGGGATCTGCAGGAGAAACAGTCAGAGCTGAGGAAGGTACAGTGTTTAATGCACGAGCACTGGCACTGTGTGTTTGACAGTCTGGAGGGCCAAGGCAGGAGGCCTATGCACAGAAGAGCCATGAGGTGGAGTACTGTTTGTTTAGACATATTGATGGTGAGAACCCCTGCAGAAATTATTCTACTGTGGATCTTCCTTCTTTAATAAAAGTGGGTAGAAAAAGTCCTAAAACAAACTTTGTGGAGTGGACTGGACTTACTGTTTGGCGCTACCAATTAGCTAAAATAACCTAAATCATTACAGTATTTATATGAACAAAGTTATTAGATGTTGTGGCCTAGCAGGATAAATGCTATTTCAGGGATATTGACACTGTTGACCGGTTTTTGCACTGGACAGGTTTTGTTTTTATTATGTATAAGCTTTTAATGAATAATGTTGTTAATAAAATCTTTTCTGGATTTTAATTAAATTAATATTCACTCTTTCTGTTGTTATGTGTGGCACCTTAAAATCCTCTTTTTCTTTCTTTTTTTGTTCTCCACATATATATTTGGATGTGGTGCCATATCAGAAAATTGTGCTTCATATTTTCTGATTTACAGTTTGATGAGTTAGTTAAAGATTTTGCAGATGCTAAGTGCCGGAAGACAGACTTTTTGTAAATATTGTAGTGTGCTGCATAACTGTGATGTATGACTTGCCAGTTCCAATTACCTGTGTAATGTGAATTCTTACAGTCAATAAAATTGAGGGAAGAAAATTAGACAAGTGTCTTCTTCTGAACCTAATATATATATACAGTTGTGCTCATAAGTTTACATACCCTGGCAGAATTTAGTATTTCTTGGCTATTTTTCAGAGAATATGAATGATAACACTAAAAAATTTCTTTCACTCATGGTTAGTGTTTGCCTGAAGCCATTTATTATCAATCAACTGTGTTTACTCTTTTTAACCTCCCTGGCGGTATGATTATTTCCGATTTTTGGTGCTGAAAACGGTACCATTATTTTGCATGAAAATTTGGCGTTTTATATTGTAGGTCTGTAATTTTTAGGAATAACTCTCTTAAATCTGTCCAAACAAGAGTCTAGTAGACACCTCGGGTATGATAAAATTTGAAACACAAAATCATAAATTATAATATATATGAAAAAAGAAATTATAATATAATAAGTAACTATAAATAATTATCAAAGATGATAATATAATAATAACATTTATTCAATAATGTAATCTAGTCAAAAACACAGAAATTTGCTCAGCTGCAGAATTGTTGCTGTCGTCACTTTCAGTGTCTGATGATAAATTCCCCCAAAAATCAGTATCACTCAATTCTGAAAATGATTCTTATTTACTATCAGTGTTTTTTTAGCTGATCAAAAACTGCTTTTGATGTAAAGGGACGATTTTTATGCCATGAATGTTCTCAAGTTTCCAGGCAGAAAGAATGGCATATATAATATAAACGTGCATGCAGGGCACTGGGCTAACCACTAGGGACAAAGGGGATGTGAAATGATTTCATACAGTTATGTAATCATACAGATTACAGTGTACTGTATGTATACTGTGTGTTTCACTTTTTGAATTTCCCGCCAGGCTCCGCCCCTGTGTGACGCGACGCTCACAGGGAACGGAGCCCGGCACACAGAGGCATCGGGTGGAGGACACAGCCCACAGACACAGCCAGGGGACATCGCTGGATCAAGGGGACAAGGTAAGTAACACTGCCTGGATCCAGCAATGCAATCACGAGTGTGGCTCGGGGTTACCGCTATTTGCAGTGAAAACGAGCGACACTCGGGAATACCGTCAAATAGGTTAAAGCATAATGACGACAGAAACTACCCAAATTACCCTGATCAAAAGTTTACATACCCTGGTGATTTTGGTCTGATAACATGCACACAAGTTGACACAAAGGGGTTTGAATGGCTATTAAAGGAAACCATTCTCACCTGTGATCTGTTTGCTTGTAATTAATGTGTGTGTATAAAAGGTCAATGAGTTTCTGGACTCCTGACAGACCCTTGCATCTTTCATCCAGTGCTGCACTGACGTTTCTGGATTCTGAGTCATGGGGAAAGCAAAAGAATTGTCAAAGGATCTGCGGGAAAAGGTAGTTGAACTGTATAAAACAGGAAAGGGATATAAAAATATATCCAAGGAATTGAGAATGCCCATCAGCAGTGTTCAAACTCTAATCCAGAAGTGGAAAATGAGGGGTTCTTTTGAAACCAAACCATGGTCAGGTAGGCCATCATCCCTGATGACGTCAACTCTGACGAAACCGGTTGGAGCTACGCCCGCACGTTGACCACTCCTCTGCTATCGCCATCACGCATCTGCCCATGCGCGGCCGCGGCGCGGCCATTTTCCTTCCTGGTGGATGTTCTATATATGCTTTATCAAAGACGAATTGTTTGTAAGTTTTATTCCTTTTTTATTAAACTTGTGAAAAACGATATTACACTATTGGGGCCCTTTATTCTTACATGTCTGGATTGATCCTGTCATCTGAGTGATTTGGAGTGTCGTGTTCAACAGCTGGGTCTGAAGTTTCATAGTGAATACAGCAGCAGGAGGGGACAACTTGATTGCAGCAGCAGGAGGGGAGACCACCTAACTTGTAAACAAAGCGTGTTTGACCACTCTTATCAGGGGGTCGCATGCTCTCTGGTAAGAGTATAATAGCTGGGGTGTTGAGTGGCACCAGTGTGATTTTGTTTTCCTTTCTGACACGGATTGGGACTCTCTCTGCTTGTTTTCATCTGTGAACACTTACCATCTCTTGGATTTGCTGTTTTCTATGGACTCATGATCTTATTGAGTTACTAGCGCTGCACCAATTTATTTATTTATATGTTTTGGGGTTCTTGCGATGTATGACCTTGTGCACAGCTGCTAATTTTATGTGATCATCATTGGTATAAGACTGTTATATAACATAATTATCAGTTGCGCGGATTTTATACAATTTTATTTAGTACATCTGATTTACTAATCCATGAGGAAAAGGACTAATTTCCACCATTTATAATGAGCTGACTACATTCAATTCTGCTGACAAATGTTCATATATGCAGAGATGGGAATCAGAATTGGATGTGCAACTGTCCTCCTCTGATTGGACACCTATGTGGATAAACCTACTAAAAAGCACCAAATCCTAACAATAAGAGAAACAGCAGTGACATTTTTATGAGGTGGTATTATACATCTTCCCACTTAAATAGAATCTTTCCTGAAGTTTCCCAAAATTGTTTTAGGGGATGATATGTCCCTGGTACCATCTTACATATCTTCTGTTGTTGTGATAAGCTATCCCATACTTGGAAAGAGGTCTTTACCCTCGTCAATAAACTAATAAGTAGAGATATCACACTGCCTCACCTTAATTGTTTATTATTCCAAAGTATACAAGATCTGCACCCGCTTCTAACCCAACGGATTCATACTATATGTGTAGCTATGCATTGAACGATAGCTTTCCACTGGAAGGAGACAACAGTACCGTTCCCACAAATTTTATCAAGAATTGTGGAAATTAGAATAATAGAAAATATCCACCACTCCATAAACAACACCAAAAACTCTTTGAATCCAAATGGGAATCATGGTTTATTTATAAAATCTTAGCAAATGCATAGAATTTTTATATACCTATATCATTGATGTACCCCAATCTTATTTATTTGTTTTTTTTTTCTTTCTTTTCTTCAGTTTTATTTTTATATTGTTATCTTTTGTATTGTTTACTCAATAATCAATAACACGAAATATAGTTCAATACAAATTTATCAAACAGTAATAACTTTCTTCACATAATGAAAAGTTAATATAAATGTTTTGCCATTTATTAACATTTAAGAATGTAATTTCTAGTCAAACTATACATATATATGTTCCATACAAATGTTATGTTTTATGTAAAACAATAAATCTTTTTAATAAAAAGTTTGCAAACAAAAAAAAAGGAACCCAACATGTTATGCCTTTTGTCTACAATTATTTAATATCATTCTATATTTTAGTTGACAAAATTGTAGCAGCCTGGTATTTTACTTTTCGGCACGCACTGCTCACAATAAAAAAATACTTTAGTGGCTTTGCTTAGGATAAGGTCCATAGATGGGAAACTGTAGTAAAAAATAGTATTGGAAGAACATTTTTGGATCCAACATTAAAGATCACACCTTACGCTATCATGTCAACCATACTGAAATCTAATAAAGTCTGTGACAGGTTAGAATTTAAAGTGTGATATTGAATATCATTTCAAAGAAAGACTTTCTTCTAAAGTGGGTCAAAACATTTGCCTGCCAAAGCATACCTTACAATATATTGATACATGAAGCTTGTAAGCTTAATTCATCCTGGGCAAAAAGAATGGAATGTTTAAAAAAAGTCCCTTTGATATATTTTTGTACTATGCTGTACTCTTGAGATTTTTACCGTCTATCACACACTTGTTTTAAACTTTAATATCCTTAAATTCTTTTTTTTATATATAACTAATTAAAAAAAAAATACATAACTTGTTTTGTATTTATTTCCAATATTTAGATAGCATTGCCAGGCTATACAGACAACAGACAATTTACATCAGTCTACAATAGCTTTTATACAGCTCTCTTTTGGCTGGACAGTCTCAAATTTTGAAGGTGTGTGGAGATTTGGGGGTACTTTTTGTACAAGATTAGTAACAAGACTTTAGGCAAAGCTCAGGTTAGGGAAATGTTGTAAATGTAGGCAGGATAATAATACATGGATGAAGCAGGCATTTTCATTATTACTGTAAAATGAAGTGTTATTTCAATTGGGTGTAACAGTTCAGCTTTCAGAAAGGGAAGACACGTGTCTAATTTATTTGGATAGTAATAGGGTTCACTTGTTATACTGAAGTCATGCTTATTGGCACCCCCCATCAATTACGTAAGGCCAGTCCAATTAGCTTATCTATAGATGGCACTGTTCTTGAGCTTCAGTCCAAATTGAAAAATCTAGGGGTGATATTTGATGCTAGTCTATCCTTTGAGTCACATGTACAAAATGTTGTCAGAACATCTTTTTTCCACTTGAGAAACATTGCTCATCTGCGTCCCATGCTATCATACACTGTAGCTGAAAAGCTGATCCATACATTTGTGTTCTCCCGACTTGACTACTGCAATGCTCTACTTGCTGGGGTACCTAAATCCATCATAAATCGGCTCCAATATGTTCAAAATTCTGCAGTCAGAATCCTGACTAGGTCTGGTACAAGTGATCATATTACCCCTATCCTGGAGTCCTTGCGCTGGCTACCTGTCAGGTTTCGCATAGACTTTAAGATCCTCTTGCTCACCTACAAGGCTCTTCACGGATTGGCACCCCATTATCTCTCTGAACTTTTCTCAACTTACCCTCCCCCCTTGTAACCTCCGCTCCTCAAGTTCTGGTCTACTGTGTGTCCCCCCTACTCACCCACACTCAATGGGGGACCGAGCCTTCTCCTGCGATGCTCCAAAGCTATGGAATTCACTTCCTAAGAATGTCAGAGTCCTCTTCTCTAAACTCATTCAAATCAAATCTAAAAACTTTTTTCTTTAGACAAGCTTTCACTTAATTGCCCGTTTATCCCTTATGTTACGTTATCCTGTGTATTTGTTGTCTTTTATCCTGTGTATTTCCTGTTATCCTGTTTCTTGTGTTTTCATTGTAAAGTGCTTTGAGAAGCCACCTTTAACCACTTCAATACCAGGCACTTAGAACACTCGCCCAGACCAGCTTTCAGTGCTCTCACAATTTGAGTGACAATTACTCAGTCATGCTACACTGCATCCAAACTATTTTTTTATCATTTTTTTTCTCACAAATAGAGATTTCTTTTGGTGGTATTTAGTCCCCGCTCGGTTTTTTATTTTTTGCGATATAAGCGAAACACCTTTTTTTAGTTTCTACTGTAAAATTTTGCAAAAAAGTAATTTTTCTTCATAAATTTGGGCCAAAATGTATACTGCTTCATATCTTTGGTAAAAATAACCCAAATTAGTGAATATTATTTAGTCTGTGTGAAAGTTAGCCTACAAGCTATGGTGCAAATCACTGAAAATTGATCACACCTGATGTACTGATAGCCTCTCATTTCTTGAGGCACTAACAGGCCAGGAAAGTACAAATGACCCCTTTTTGGAAAGTGGACATTCCAAGGTATTTAGTAAGAGGCATGATGAGTTTTTTTCACGGTTTCATTTCTTCCCACAATTCTTTGCAAAATTCAGTTTTGTTTTTGTGTTTTTTTTTGTTTTTTGTTTTCACAAAATTGTCATTGTAACAGGTTATTTTTCTCACATGGCATATGCATACCACAAATTACACCCCAAAGCACATTCCACTACTCTTCCTGAGTATGGCGATACCACATGTGTGGGACATTTTCACAGCCTGGCCACATAGAGAGGCCCAACATACAGGGAGCACTATCAAGTGTTATAGGAGCATAAATTACACATCTCATTTCCCGACCACCTATTACAATTTTAACGGCTCTGGAGTACCAGGACGATGGAATTACACACAAAATGACCCCATTTTGGAAAGCAAACACCCCAACGTATAATCTATGTGCCATAATGAGTGTCTTGAATGGTTCATTTTTTTCCAGAAGTTTTTGGAAAATGTGGGAAAAAAATGAAAATGTATTTTTTTTTTTTACACAAAGTTGTCCATTTATAAGATATTTCCAACACACAGCATGTACATAGCAAAAATGACACCCCAAAATACATTTTGCTACTTCTCCTGAGTATAGCAATACCACATGTGTGAGACTTTTACACAGGCTGGCCACATATAAAGGCCCAACATCCAAGTAGCACCTCCAGGCGTTCTAGGAGCATAAATTACACATACCATTTTCTGACTACCAATCACATTTTTGAAGGCCCTTCATATTTCTAACATCTAGCATGTACATACCAAATAACAAAAGATTACCTGTGGTTTTAGTAATGCAGTGGTCCACAGAGGAGAACATCTGTCCAGACAGCAGGCAGGGATGTGGTCAGCAAAAGCAGTCGTCCAAGCAGCAGGCAGGAATATTGTCCATGGTTAGTACAGGCAGAAATACTGGCAGCACAGCCAAAGCATTGGTCCAGGTAGCAGGCAGAGATGTCAAGGCAGAAATACTGCCCATAGTCAGTAGAGGCAGCAGGCAGAGATATGGTCAACACAGCCAATGCATGTGTATACACTCCCCGAGGTCTTTCGCTAGACTCATCTCTTTTCGTCACAAACCAAAAGACACAAGGGTCTTGTCCCAGACCAAAGGGTCTCCGAACTTTCGCAAACCCACCCTCTTCGGAGATGGGGATTCGAACTACCAGAAAGGACGACGGACCTGGTTATGAAACTGACACGACTGGTATAGCGACGGACATTACTGGGTCCTGAAAGACTTGGTACAAAGAAGGACGACGGACCTGGTTACGTAACCGACACAACTGGTATAGAGACGGACGACGGAGATGACTGATACCCGTCATAAAGACGGAACTGTAGAGACGGACGATGGACCTGGT
>BLSH010351732.1:3113161-3125328 GCA_018402905.1 Glandirana rugosa | reverse complement strand
TTTTTACACCTTCCCCTGTTTAAACTAAAATCCACTGTGTTCAACTACCAAGCAGAAATGGACCTGAACCGACTCTCTACCCAACAAATCCTCAGAAAACAACCCACAACAGTATCTCTACATTCTCAACATGAACTCATCCACCCACACACAGATCAAACACAAAGAGACACAGCTTCCAGCATCACAACTACAAGAAAATGCAACACCACCAGCGAAAGGATAACATCCCATCATGGCTCTTAAACTCATATCATACAATGTAAGAGGACTTAACACCCCATTCAAGAGGAGCGCACTAAACAAAGAACTGAAAATCACTCATGGGGACATTCTCTTCCTCCAAGAGACTCATTTTGCAAAGAAGAAAATCCCCCACTTATACCTAAAGGACTTCACCACTATGTTTACAGCCTGCACGGAGAAAAAGAAAGCAGGAGTCCTCATTGCCATAAGATCGGCTCTAAACTTCCAACTTATCTCCCTGGTAGAAGACACCAATGGACGGTTTCTCATTCTGATATGTAAGATTGACAAAATAACGTATACATTTGTTAACCTGTACGCACCAAATGTCGGACAGATTGCCTTTTTTAAAGTGTTTCTAAACCCACAAGAGTAAAATCAGTCTGTATATGTAGTAAAACATTCTTGTTATACTCACTGTGGACCCTAAGGGGGTTAATCCTGTGCATTGTGTAAAAGGGCTGTTTGATCCGGATTCTCTGATCTTCCCCTTCTTCCATTGTCCCCAATCCATCTCCTCATAGTACAGAGCCTTTGCAGTCACTCTGCACATGCTCATTTTGGTGTGTTTTGCTAAAGATTTTTTTTTTTTCCTTGGAAGGGTGCATGTGATCAGCACAGGGCCAATCAGCACTGTCAAGACTGAGGGTCAGAGGTCCTGCAGCCTCATAGGATAGTCAGAGTAGAATGAAAACTCTTCCTACAAGCTTTAGCCAGACAGTGACAGAAGTCGTAAGATTGCTATATACTGCTAATGAGAAAAGGTATTTAGCAGTTTATATTTACTAAAATAATTGCATTTCCATGTTCTGTGTGCTGTGGGAGACCAGATATAGTGAATGCAGGGTCTTGGGTTTAGTAACACTTTAATGACAGGAGGTGACCACAAAGAGAAATGAAGATTCAAATTCTTCAGCATAAGCATTGGACCAAGCATTTTTATGGATCAAGCATTATTCAATTTTACAAATATTTTCACAATAATTTAACTAAACCTATATGGATGCTTCAGTCAAAAACCTTTACTGAATAACTAGTGTCTGTGAGTCTCTGCTGCTAATACATGGCACAATTCCAATTGCTAAGTGTACAATAATCTGTCTTATAAGTCTCTTTACAACAGTAAAATGCAATTCATGAAGTGAGAGAATAAGTTTAAAAAAATTATATAGAGTAAAAAACTCCTTGCTCTGCAGTTTTACTTTCATGATGAGAGCTATCTGGTCAGTTCTTGCATATCTGGTTTTGAAGATATGGCTTTGTGTAGTCATATAAATGCTGGGATAAAAGCAGAACGTAAAATTTGCAGAATGTTGGCAAACTAATCAAAGGAATAGCTTATAAATGACAGTTTACAGGCTGTGCATTGTCCTAACACGAGCTTTCTATTATCTATGAATGGCCAGTAAAGGGTTCTTTCCTCTCATAGGTTCTGGCTAGACAATAGAACACTGGAAATGGTCTTCCAAGTGACAGGCTGATAAATGACCTCCTGTGTTGCTGGGGGTAGAAGAGAGAGAATCACATACTTTCCTTACATACTAAATATAACAATGGGCTTGCATTTTTGGAAGCATTTCCCAGGAAGAGCTTAGCTTATTTGTTCGTTTATATGCTCACTTGCAAAACAGAAATCTTAAATAGTACAAAGCTATTGTTGGCATTTTTGTCATCAAGAAAACAATGCTCTTCATAGTAAATTAAAACTGTGTATGTTTCTATCTTTTGAGAATCTTGTAGCTTTGAGATTTTCAAGAAGTGCTGCTAAATAAATTCCTGCAGATAGCTGAGCCATCCTTACAGCTGTGCAGTAGTAATAAAAAATAAAAAAAACATTGGCAAGGGGATAGGTAATCAGGCAGTTCGTTGAGATGAGCAAAATTGAAAAATTTGAAAGATTTCTGCAAATTTTTGCCATATTTATGAAATGCATTAGGTAAAACGAGAATGTGAAATTGGGGTGATTTTTGTGGTTTTTAACAACTTCACCCCGGAAGCTTCCTGACCACGGGCACTTTTAACCCCTTCTACCGCTACCACCCAAATAGCGGGCCAAAGTGCCACTGTAACAGCGGTAAAGCGCCACTAAAACTAGCGATGCTTTACCCGTACCGCTGGTGTAGCACTGGTGTGAAAGTAGCCTTAGGATAAGTAAGATGCAACATCAGAAGAAAATGGCATACAACAGGCAAAAAATGGTCTCAAGTTAATATCCAAAGGTTAAATGTACTATCCATCATCATCAAGAAATAAAACAAAAAGACATAATCCTGAGCAATCATGGGACCGAGAGTAAACATTTCTTATCAGTAACTAGGTATACAACTATGTATGATGGAGGGTAGGAACAAAGGCATGGTATGGAGGAACAGATAGGGGGAGGAGGGAAAATGGGTGGAAGGAAAATAATGGGTAAGGAGTAGCAGGGAGACCTCGACACTAATCCCTGAGTCTATCATTGGGCACCTAACTGTATAAGGCCCTAAAGACAACCAAATATACATTAAATGTAGGTAACAGAGAAAAGGAGAAAAGAAAGAGAAGAAACAAAGAAGAAACAGAGAAACAAGAAAAAAAGAAATAGAGAAGGAGAAGAAGAAGAGGAAGAGGATCAAGACGGAGCTCATTGGGGTGCCGAGATATAACAAATCCACGGATCCCATATCTTATCAAACTTTTTAGAATTATTATGAAGAATTGTTGTGAAGTATATGAGTGAGCTTGATATTAAACATGATCCAATTGAGTTTACTCTTGATGTAATTGAGGGGAATAACCGACTACTTCCAATGCCTAGCAATTGTGATATTTGCTGCCAGCAATATATAAGTGATCAATTTCACCGACTTCCTGGGCACTTCATCAGTCAGTTTGTGAAAAAGGCCTGCTTCTGGGGATCTGCAAATGTTCACCCTGTCACCGAATTTCTAAGATTAAATATCCTGATCCATAACCTAGTCACAAGGGGGCATTGCCACTAGATATGATACATCGCCTCCAACTGTCCACAATGTCAAAAACAGTTCGGCGATGTGGAAGGATGCATTTTGGCTACCCTGATCAGAACCAGATACCAGCGCAGAAGTGTTTTATAATTAGCTTTGATTAGAGTCGTATTGATGGAGACTTTAGATAAATCATGTCCTGCCACTCAGCCAGATCAAATGTAATATACAGGTCCTTTTCCCAATTGGTTCATATAAGTAAATTTTTAGTTTGGCCCAGTGAGAGAGGTATACACCGCAGATATACACCCCCTCAGGGTGCAATGGATTTTACATAGCTACTAAGAGTTAACTGCTTCCCGACTAGATGCCGCAGTTTTACTGCAGCAGATTGGCACGGGTACGCAGATCACCGTCATGGTACGTCGGTCACGCATGCACATTTTGCAGGTGAGCACTACGTGAGTGTGCCCGTGGGTCAGGCGGACTCGATGTCTGCCGGCGACCCACGGTCGCCTACTACAGAGGCAGAATGGGGATCTGCCAATGTAAGCACGGCACATCCCCGTTTTGCCAGGGGACATGACAGTGATCTAGAGTTCCCAGTCATCGGGAACAGTGTGATCTGTCATATCCCTGACAGCCGAGCCCCCCACACAGTTAGAACACACCTAGGGAACACAATTAACCCCTTGATCGCCCCCTAGAGTTTAACCTCTTCCCTGCCAGTGTCATTTTTACATTGATCTCTGCATTTTTATAGCATTGATCAATGTAATAATGTCATTGGTCCCAAAAAAGTGTCAAAAGTGTCCGATCTGTCCACCGCAATGTCGCAGTCCCGATGAAAATCGCAGATTGCCGCCATTACTAGTAAAAAAAAAAAAAATCCATAAATATATCCCCTATTTTGTAGATGCAATAACTTTTGCGCAACCCAATCAATATATGTCTATTGCAATTTTTTTTTTACCAAAAATATGTAGAAGAATATTTATTGGCCTAAACTGATGAATAAACTAGTTTTTTTATATTTTTTTTTGGATATGTATTATAGCAAAAAGTATGTAAAAAAAGTTTTTAAAAAAATTGTTGCTCTTTGTTTGTTTATAGTGCAAAAAATAAAAACTGCAGAGGTGATCAAATACCCCCAAAACAAAGCTCTATTCGTGGGAAAAGAAGGACATCAATTTTGTTTGGATACAAAGTTGCATGACTGCACAATTGTAAGTTAAAGTGACGCAGTGCCGTATCACAAAAAATGACCTGATCATTAAGGGGGCAAATCCTTCCGGAGCTGAAGTGGTTAAGGAAGAATATTATCTCAATATTGTTCATAAATATATATAAAAAAAGTCCCAACAATATGATCTATAAACATTGTGTTCCAAAGAAATACCGATGTTGAGACTCTTCTGAGTATCACATATCTTGCAGGTTATATGGAAGAAACTAAAAAATTGTTCAGTGATTCCATCATCTCTGAGAGTACAGAAAACTCACCAGAAGCATAATGACCTCTATATCTAAAGAAGGACAATGCAAGTGTGAACTGCCATACACTCAATGATTTTTTTCCTGGAATCTCTCGATTTCCTCCATAAGTAATGATTAATGCATTAAGCAGGGTATGGTCCCACAGCACATAATAATAATATGACATTTTACCATACAGTTATGCTCTAAGTTTACATACCCTAGCAGAATTTATGATTTCTTGGCCATTTTTCAGAGAAGATGAATGATAACACAAAAAACATTTTTTTCACGCATGGTTAGTGTTTGGCTGAAGCCATTTATTATCAACCAACTGTGTTTGCTCTTTTTAAATCATAATGACAACAGAAGCTACCCAAATGACCCTGATCAAAGTTAACATACCCTGGTGATTTTAGCCTGATAACATGCACAACAAGTTGACGCAAAGGGGTTTGAATGGCTATTAAAGGTAACCATCCTCACCTGTGATCTGTTTGCTTGTAATTAGTGTGTGTGTATAAAAGGTCAATGAGTTTCTGGACTCCTGACAGACCCTTGCATCTTTCATTCAGTACTGCACTGACTTTTCTGGATTCGTAGTCATGGGGAAAGCAAAAGAATTGTCAAAGGATCTGCGGGAAAAGGTAGTTGAACTGTATAAAACAGGAAAGGGATATAAAAAGATAGCCAAGGAATTGAGAATGCCAATCAGCAGTGTTCAAACTCGAATCAAGAAGTGGAAAATGAGGGGTTCTGTTGAAACCAAACCATGGTCAGGTAGACCAACTAAAATTTCAGCCAGGAAAATTGTTTGGGATGCAAAAAAACCCCCACAAATAATTGCAGGTAAAATACAGGACTCTCTGAAAACATGTGGTGTGGCTGTTTCAAGATGCACAATAAGGAGGCACTTGAAAAAAGATGGGCTGCATGGTCGAGTCGCCAGAAGAAAGCCATAACGACACAAATGCCACAAATACCACAATACACCACTTGTAGAATAGATGAATAAAGTCTTTTTTAAATAGTCCTTGGTGAACAGCTGTTTTTCAGACAATTAGGCAGGTATAAACCATCCCCACTTATGGTGAAAAAAAGTGCTTGTGCTTAGATGAACATGCTTCAAGTGCTTCAACCATGCTCAATGTGCCCCACATGGATGTACACTCACCCCTCCTCCAGTGACCACCTATCTCTAGTGTGGTCTAGTAAGGCTTGTTGGGGAGTGTCCCCTGTGGGATTTTTTCGGTGTTCTGCACCCCCAGCAATTACTCACATTAAGATCATCATGTAGATGGAGAGAAGAAAACTCATAGTGCAAATAACGTTTTTAAAATGTATTTGATTAAAAAACAAAATAAAATCCAAACTCACATTTGCAGGTGTCCATAAGTCCTGGCACCGAACGTAAAGGCAGCCCATTTTCTTAGTGGGGAAATCAGCCCAAAACTGGCGTCTGCAATCTGGTCAATGGTGCCAGCTCCCGTTTGTTTCCCTGTATTCGGCGCAAGCGGAAGTGCGTCATGATGACGCAATCAAACCTTGATGCATTTCAGCCTATGGGTAATGGCCATCATCAGGAAGAACTTCCTTACTAGACCTAGCCTTACTAGAACACACTAGAGATAGGTGGTCACTGGAGGAGGGGTGAGTGTACATCAATGTGGGGCACATTGAGCACGTTTGAAGCACTTATGTTCATCTAAGCACAAGCACTTTTTTTCACCAGTGGGGGTTTATACCTGCCTAATGGTCTGAAAAACAACTGTTCACCAAGGAATATTTAAAAAAGACTTTATTCATCTATTCTACCTCTAAGCTGAGCGCGGTGAATTGTTTCATTATTACTTTCAATACGGCTACCAGCCATTGTATTACCGCAGCTGGTTTTATTCTTAGAGGGGCACCCCGGAGGGTGCCATTGAGTAGTACATCCAGTCTGTTCATTGTTTTTTATTGCCTGTTTTTGTGTTTTTTTGGTTGGTCCTAGGTGCTGAAGCTACCTAATACTAATACACCACTTGTACTTACAGGAAAGCCTATAATAAGGCTTACCTGTAGGTACCATGAATATCTCCTAAACTTGCACAGTTGCTGCCAATGTCATCAGGCCGCATGCGCATTGAAGAAATGGCCTGCTGGTGCCGTTTCTTTAGGGCCCACGCCATGACTGGCGGCTCCTGCATGCGGGAGTGACGTCATCGTGGCTCCGGCCAATCACAGCGCCAGAGCCCACGAGCCCGAAAGAAGCTCCGGGAAACATGTCGGCCATGACAGCAGTGTGCGGGTACCGCTGCAACATCTTCTATCTAAGGTAAGTATTTCATGATGAGCTAGTATGCGCTGCATACTAGCTCATTAAGCCTTTGTCTTGCAGGTTTTTTTTGAGATTTACAACCTCTTTAAGATATTTCAAAAATATATTAGGCCAAGCATAGCATAAAATAAGAGAGGATTAGCAAGTGCACTTACGCAAGCAATCAATAAGACAATGAAGTTACAATGAGAGATATGGTTAAACACCTGCAGTATTCTGAATAATGGAAATTACCAGAACTGAACTGTATTTACCTAGCAGCAGTATATGAAGACATATATAATAGTCCCCGTTTTGTCACATTGGCCAGTGAATGATAAAAAAAATGTTGACTGGCAAATTTGGGGCAATTGAAGAAAGCACAGCAGTTCCCTGCAGACAACAGATTAACGTGTGCAATGTTAGTCTCTTACTAGACCCAGGGTACCCTCTTGTGGGTCTCCAGACACAGCCTCTGATTCAGGAAATGTCAAGTTCAAGTCAGACAAGGATAGAATTTGTTGTGAATTTGTTGTGATATCTCACTTTTAATCCTGCTGAAATAGCAGCACCTATCTTACCTCGCACCAGGCATGCAAATCACACCTCACACTGCACGAAGAGCAGTCTTTGCCAATTGTGGTCAGCTATGGCAAAGTTCCATATAGCCAACAGCCCAGTCTTTTTCCACACCTCTCCAGTTTTAAGACTGTCCTCTCTCCTATCTTCTCAGCAGCCTGCAGACACAGTTCTCCTTGCTCTGTTGCATTGTCACTGTTCCACCTGGCTCAATCCGTACCCAACCAAGATGGCTGCCCCTCTGCACTGGGGACACTCCATAGATGAACATTGCAAAGTGATCTCCCTAAAGGTTGCTGCTTCACTAATGCATTAATAAATATAACATTTAACCTTGTCCACACTGCAGAAGGATAATACAGCAGCAATAAAAGAAGAAGTTCTGCAGCAGTTATCAGTTACAATACAGGTTATATACACAAAAAAGGAAGAAGCACAAATACAAAGAACAGCTATCTTAAAGTTGTAGTAAACTCTGTTATACCACTTATACCTACAGGTAAGCAAATAATAAGGCTTACCTATAGGTACTGTAAATATCTCCTAAACTTGCACTGTTTAGGAGATATGCAGAGTGCATGCAGCCAGTGACATCACCGGTGCATGCCGTAAATGGCGGCTCCTGCATGCATGTGCGGGAGTGACGTCATTGCGTCCCCTTGTGTAGGGGAAAATGGAAGCCCTCTCAGCGGTGACTGCGTGACTCCTTTGTTTTGAGGTATGTCTCTCATAATGTGCTAGTATGACTGACATTGCCTTGCAGGAGATTTTTTTTTCTTTATCAACTGCGATTTACTACCGCTTTGAATACGTTTTCCAAAAAATTAGTAGTATATTTTTTTCTTTTCAAGCAAGTTTCAGCTAAGCAACTGAATAAGCAAAATTGAGTTTAAGTTTTGGGGAAATTTCATCATCAGCGAAATTGGAAGTTTTGCAGCAATATCAGTCTTGCCAGAATCACTCTGCTTATTGTAGTTAGGTCAATAAATGTGCCTGACTGTTCCATTGATGCACATTTAGAGCATTTCAAGGGCTTGTGTTTATTGAGATGTCTGCACTAGAGTTGATCGAACCTCTGGAAGTTGGGGTTCTTCCGAACTTTGGAACAAAGTCCGGGTTCGGGTCTGGACTGGACCCGAACTTTGACACGGACCCCGAACCCCATTGAAATCAATTGGGACCCGAACTTTTAGGCACAAAAATGGCTGTAACAAAGTCCTGGAAAGTCCTAGAGGTCTGCAAAAGGAAGGAAAATGGGGGTAAGAGTAGGGCAAGTGCCCTACAAAGAAATGGGGATAGGGAAATAACTTAAACAAATTTTTAACCTAAAATCACATATCAAAATCGAAAATGAAGGTGGATGTGGAGTTGGAGGTTGAGGAGGCGGTGAAAGTGGCAGTGGAGGAGGAGGAGGTAGCCAACACTGTTTTTTTTATTTTTGGATTTTTTTTTTTTTAAACCAGCAATGTAGATGCACTTTTTAATTTTGTGCAAGAATCAATAATCTGTCCCTTTAAGCAACAGTAGGAACCTCTCCCTATAGAACTAGGAGATTATTTTAGATTCTAAAATCATCTCCAAGTTGTACAGGGAAAGCCTCCAGCTGTTGCTTTAAGGGAAAGATTAGTGTTCTAAAATCATCTTCAAATTGTGTGGGAAAAGCCTATATCAGCCGCAAGGAGCCATATTAGTGTTCTAAAATCATCTTCAAATTGTGTGGGAAAAGCCTATATCAGCCGCAGGGAGTCATATTAGTATTCTAAAATCTTCATCAAATTGTGTGGGAAAAGCCTATATCAGCCGTAGGGAGCCATATTAGTGTTCTAAAATCATCATCAAATTGTGTGGGGAAAGCCTATATCAGCCGCAGGGAGCCATATTAGTGTTCTAAAATCATCTTCAAATTGTGTGGGAAAAGCCTATATCAGCCGCAGGGAGCCATATTAGTGTTCTAAAATCATCTTCAAAGTGTATGGGAAAAGCCTATTGCAGGCGCGGTGAGCCATATTAGTGTTCTAAAATCATCTTCAAAGTGTATGGGAAAAGCCTATTGCAGGCACGGGGAGCCATATTAGTGTTCTAAAATCATCTTCAAATTGTGTGGGAAAAGCCTATTTCAGCCGCAGGGAGCCATATTAGTGTTCTAAATTTTAGAACACTAATATGGCTCCCTGCGCCTGCAATATGCTTTTCCCATACACTTTGAAGATGATTTTAGAACACTAACATGGCTCCCTGCGGCTGATATAGGCTTTTCCTACACAATTTGAAGATGATTTTAGAACACTAATATGGCTCCCTGCGGCTGATATAGGCTTTTCCCACACAATTTGAAGATGATTTTAGAACACTAATATGGCTTCATGCGGCTGAAAAAGGCTTTTCCCACACACTTTGAAGATGATTTTAGAACATTAATATGGCTCTATGCCCCTGCAATAGGCTTTTCCCAGACACTTTGGAGATGATTTTAGAACAGTAATATGGCTCTATGGCCCTGCAATAGGCTTTTCCCACACACTTTGATGATGATTTTAGAACACTAATCTTTCCCTTAACCCCTTCCTTACCGTGCACTTAAAACCCCCTCCTGCCCAGACCAATTTTTGGCTTTCAGCGCTGTCGCATTTTGAATGACAATTGTGCGGTCGTGCGACGTTGTACCCAAATAAAATTTGCGTCCTTTTTTTCCCACAAATAGAGCTTTCTTTTGGTGGTATTTGATCCCCTCTGCGTCATTTCTGATCGCCGCTATAAACAAAAAATGAGCGACAATTTTGCAAAAAAGAACAATATTTTTTACTTTTTGCTAAAGTACAAATCCATTAAAAAATTATTCATCAGTTTTGGCCGATATATATTTTTCTACATACTTTTGGTAAAAAAAAAAATTGCAATCGGCGTATATTGATTGGTTTGCGCAAAAGTTATCGTGTCTACAAACTGGGAATTGATTTCTGCCGTTTTTATTATTTTTTTTTTTTTACTAGTAATGGCGGCGATCTGCGATTTTTATTGGGACTGCGATATTGGGGCGGACATGTCGGACATTTTTTACACATTTTTGGGACCAATGACATTTATACAGCGATCAGAAATTTAAATGTCCACTGATTACTGTATAAATGTCATTGGCAGTGAAGGGGTTAACCTGCAGGGGGCAGTGAAGGGGTTAAATATGTTCCCTGGCTGTGTTCTAACTGTGGGGGGCAGGGCTGGCCGGGACATAACAGATCTAACTGATCCCAGTGACAGGGATCAGTAGATCTGCTTTTCCCCTGTCACAGAACGGGGAACCGCCGTGTTTACAACGGCGGTTCCCCGTTCTGAGGCTCATAAAAGTGATCGGCGGGTCTCCGCCAGGGGGCGCGCAGGAGCGTGCGCAGTGGAGGACGTCCATGGACGTCCTCCCGGCATTTCAGATCCGCGCTGGAGCCGTATTTTGGCAATAGCGCGGATCTGAAGTGGTTAAAGCAACAGCTGGTACCTTTCCTTGTACAACTTGATGATGATTTTAGAACAATAATCTTTCCCTTAAAGCAACAGCTGGAACCTTTCCCTGTACAACTTGATGATGATTTTAGAACAATAACCTTTCCCTTAAAGCAACAGACTCTACCTAGTCCAGTCAGATCGTTCTGTGCAGCAGGATGAGTTGTGAAATCTGTCCCTCAAAGCACCAGTACTAGTATCTCTCCCTAGTCCACAATCAGATCGTTCAGTAATGCAGGATGAGATGTTCTGCAATCTGTCCCTCACAGAGCCAGCAGCATCCTCTCCCTAAACTATCCTGAGAGCATGTGACATGCAGCACGGTGACTCCAGCCCCATATAGAGGCTGGGTCACATAGTGCACTGGCCAATCACAGCCATACCATTAGTAGGCATGGCTGTGATGGCTTCTAGGGAAAACCAGTGAAACACTTGTTGATTGGCTGCCCTTGGCAGCTTTTCAACACGTGGAATAAAATACCAGAACCCTGGACCCGAACCCAGACTTTTTTTTGAAAAGTCCGGGTTCGGGTCCGGGTCCCGGACACCCAAAAGTTTGGTATGGACCCAAACTTTACAGTTCGGGTTCGCTCAACTCTAGTCTGCACATTTGGGTTCTTGTTGGAATCACAATATTCATTGCTAAATTTTTCTTACCAATGACAGGGGGATGTCAAGCAGGTAGAACTAACAGGGCAGCAATTAGAAAAAACTCAACATGGAAAGAACAGGAAAGGTAATGGATCACTACAAGATATTTTCTGAAAATAATAAAACTTTTAGATTTTAGGTGTACTTATAGCTTAAACTTCTTACATAGTTTGTAAAGCTTATATGAAACGTATTATTAAACAGAAGCATTATGTGGATTTTAGATTTTCAAAATAATAAAAGTCTTTTATAGAACATCACTAGGTAATGGAAAGGACAAGAAAGGTACAACTCAAAAAAGATTAACGACGGGACAATCAAGATGGACGAACTGTAGGGGGACAGTAACCATTCTTTTTAAATCGTTACTTATAACACTAAGGTTGTTCTTGGGTTTACACGTCTGATCTCAACTCGCTTGGGCTTGACATTTCAAACCCAGGTATGGTTTGAAAACCCACAGGCCCTGGGCCTGGGCT
>BLSH010351732.1:3100963-3112143 GCA_018402905.1 Glandirana rugosa | reverse complement strand
TTGTGTACGATCGAATCGATCGTTGTGTTAGGAAGGGTTTGATCTGCAATCTGTCACTCAAAGCAGCAGTATGTGAAATCTCGATTCTCAAATTTCTGCAATCTGTCCCTCAGAGCAACAGTAGTAGTAATCTCAGGATGCAGGATCAGATGTTAAAATGTCTGCAATCTGTCCCTCACAAAAACGCTGGCAGCTTCCTCTCCCTACACTATTCAGAGTCTCAGAGAGCATGTGACTGCAGCATCAAGTGACTCCAGCTTATATAGAGGCTGGGTCACATGATGCACTGGCCAATCACAGCCATGCCATTAGTAGGCATGGCTGTGATGGCTTCTAAGGGCAAACCAGTGAAACGCTTGTTGATTGGCTGCCCTGCAGCTATTCAACATGCGTGATCAACTACCAGAACCCGAACCCGAACATTTTTTGAAACGTCCGTGTTCGGGTCCGGGTCCCGGACACCCCAAAGTTTGGTACGGACCCGAACGTTACAGTCCGGGTTTGCTCAACACTAATTGCAAGTGGCTGATACCAGGTCAAATTAGACCAAAGGGTTAAACCCCAGGATTTTATCATTGTCTGTCACCAGTATACAAAAAAAGCAAAACAGTAAATGCTGGGGTAGAGGGCAAATGTTCAAATGGGGACACTTGTTGTGACAACTGTCTAATCGGCATTTCCTCACTTTGGAGAGATTTACAAGGGGACAGGAAGTGCAGAGATATCACCCAGATAACACAATGGCAAACAAAGCAAACCTCAGAGGCTTCCCTTCTCTATCCAAAAAAAAATAAATGTTTAAATTCATACAGTATATACTTTAATAGAAAGCACCACACAAGCATTGTGGATAAAGAAAAACTAGATCCCAGATAGCAAGCAATTGTGCTGCAAGTTTGAGAATGACTTGCCAGGCTTCATGAGTTTGTTGCAAAATTGCAGCAAGTCCACATTACATGATTCTAGATCAACTTTCTTTGCAAACATTCTGCAAGTCTGCTGCAAGTTCTGGTTCAGTTAATAGTGTAATAGTCATCCCACCACAGGGGTCGCTGTGGCTGAATTTTCATCTTTGTTCCCTGCTGTAGAACTGCAGAGCTCTTGCTGTAGACTCACCACTGCAACTTTGCTCTTGCTACAGACTTCAAGTGTTCTGCAAGTGTACAACTTGCCAGGGAAAATGTGCAGCAAAGTTAACAGATTTACAATTCAACACTGACACAAGTTTGTGGCAAGTTATCCTTGCTATCCGGGATGTAATGTAAATATTACTAATGATGACAAAGCAGATTTGCAAATTGTGGTGTTCATACCTGTGGCTTATAGAGGTCACTATTTACAGTTGTTGTTTGTATAATACTTTCTATACTCTGACAAGTTAGGTCCAGTTCCTGTTTCTGTTCCCGTTTCATGATCCCTAGACTCATCATGAAAGTGGTTCTAAAGGATCAAGGTTGTTTTACCGTCATGCATTCTATGCATGAAGATAAAAAACCTTCTCTGTTCCCCCCCCCCCCCCCCAGCTCTCCCTAATACTTACCTGAGCCTCAACTTGATCCAGCGATGTGAACTAGTGTCTTCGCTCTCCTGTGACTCTCCCTCCTCATTGACTGAAACACCATTAGCTCCCACTGCTTTCAATCACAACTAGTGAGCCAATGAGGAGAGAGGGGGCAGGGCCAAGCCATGGCTCTATTTTTGAATGGACATGCAGAGCCATGGCTCGGGAACAATCAGGTTTGGAAGCTCCCATTGCAAGATGCTTGTTCTGGGGACAGGAGGGAGAAGCCAAGAGCATCAGTGGGAGACACAAGAAGAGGAGGATCAGAGCTGCTTTGTGAAAAATCAAGGCACAGACCAGGTGAATGTAACATGATGCAGTTAAATAAATTATTGCATTAAATAACTTGCAGAACAATATGGATTATGGCAGTGAGGACAGAATACATGTAAATCTATGGTACAATTCATAGCAGCTTTGAAAAAGTTTGTTGTTACCTGTGAGTTTGGTACCCCATCAGATAAAACGATGAGAGACCCACTGTAGAAAAAATAAACCCGGCCACGTTAGAGAAAGATTAATCTTGGAACATGATTTAACAAAAGCTATTACGATTTCAAGCCAAAGTGAAACTGCTTTGGTGAGGACTAAAACCCTTAGTCAGAGGACTACTGAAACCACACAGGCTGTGAATTCAGAATCTCATAAGGCACATATTCAGACCTAATACTAAGGTGCAACAAGAGATTCATCTAAACTGCAATGTAGAGCTGTACATACATAGAAGTACTGATTCAGGTGTGGTTCAACACAGCACATTGCAAATTATGCAGTGTTCCCTGCAAGAGATGTGCAGTGCTGAAAATGCAAAAAAATGGGACACTTTGAAAAACTAAATCATACATTTACTACCTAGACAGGTTCATGAAGGTTTTGCCCCAAAGTTACTGTAGTGCGTATAGATAAATATGAAAGTTTGATGAATACCATGTACATTTTTTTTATTACTACTGCTTCTGCTAACAAGGACTACTCCATTTTTCTAGAAGCAGGATTTGCTGTCTCTATTTGACATTTGGCAATTCTATTAAAGGATAAGTACACTTTTGGAACTTATTACATGTTCCACCCGTATTAAGGGTGGAACATGTAACATGTTGCAGCTCCTGCCTCTTCTCTTCCCGCTCTCCCCTTCCTGTGACAGTGGACGGGGGAACTTCTCCATGAACCCACTGTCAAAATTTAACAACAGCGTGGCCATGCAGGGCTCAACCCACACGGCCTCGTCATTTATTTGCAGAGTACTGTGAATCAATGAACTACAAGTGGAGCGCCCGGCGGCTGGTAGTTCTCAAGGAACGGAGAGGGCACTGGTGAGAGCTCTCATTGCCCATTTAGTCTTCCTGCCATTCAGTAACCTCCTGCCCATATTACAGGTATGGGCAGACAGTGTATTGAGAGTCTGCAGGATCCTGGCAGTCTAACCGCGATCTGCTGATCGCTGGTGCAATGCTGTACAGGCTGCAAAGTAAAAAAAAATTATAAATGCAAATTTTTTCACCTGCAAAAAAATGTGCATTTCTTTGTGAAAAATTCTGTTTATTAAGTTTTGTAACAACAATTACATAGAAAACAGAAAATAATAGTCGGAAACATGTCACACACTATAACATAACATTAGCTTTCTATTGACTCTCCCCACAATTTGCATAGTGCAGTGTGAGACAAGCTATGTGGGAACCCACAGTGGATTCGCAGGGTTCCCGCATCACTGTAGTGTGAACCGGCCCTGAGACTGAACATGTGAAAAGCACAAACAAGGCCAATGACCTATATATAGGTTTGCACCGATACCACTTTTTTTAACACTGAATACAAACATCAATACTTTTTTCAAGTACTCGCCAATAGCGACCTGATTCCTCATAGAACTTTTTCATCACTGATCCTGTCTGATTCTAAATCTCCCACTCTGTATCATGCACTCCCTACCTTTTCTTCTCACAGTTGCATTTTCCCTCCTTAAACTCTCTCTCCTTCACCCCTCTTCTTCACCCCACCACTTATATATATCACCCTCACTCCTTTCTTCTCCTTATTACTGCGCTCATCAGCTCCTGCTACTTCTGAACCCACATACCAATAGAACCTCCAGTACACTGGGAAGTGTCCCCCCACATAAGTCACACTCCCATATCACCTCTCTCACCCTTCTACTTCTCCTAACTTCTGGAGATATTTCCCCTCATCCAGGACCACCATCATTTACCTTTGGACAACATACCAGACACCCCCAATTCTCTGACAGCAGGTGCAATCCACACAATTTAATTTCTATTCCTCTTCTGCCTAGAACCAGCTTCCCCTTCTCCTGTGCCCTTTGGAATGCCCGCTCTGTTTGTAACAATTTTACCACTGTCCATGACCTATTTATCACAAACTCCTTCAACCTACTTGCAATTACAGAGACTTATTAAATTCAAACAATGGTCATGTGGCGCTAACCTCTGAGTATGTTCCTCACTTCCACCACTGGGGGGACTATATAAATCTATATGAAATCTATATAATTACAGAGACCTGGCTTCAAGATTCTGACTTCTCTTCCTCGGCTGCCCTCTCCCATGGTGGCCTCCTGTGGACTCACTCCCCCAGGCCTAGTGGATGAAAAGGAGGGGGTGTTGGAATCCTCCTATCCCCTCAAAGCAATTTTCAAGTTCTTCATCCACCCACCTCTCTGTCCCTCTCCTCATTTGAAGCTCACTGTATTCGTTTATTTTCTCCAGTTTCGTTGCGAATTGCTGTGATCTATCGGCCTCCTGGACCGGTATCATGCTTCCTTGACTACTTCTCTGCCTGGCTACCCTACTTTCTTTCTTCTGAAATTTCAACAATCATTCTTGGTGACTTCAACATCCCTGCTAATCTTGACAATCCTGCTACTTCTAACTTTCTGAGGCTAACCTCCTCTTTTGACTTAGAACAATGGACACATGCTTTTACTCACACTGATGGCAACTGCCTTGACCTCATATTCTCCTACCTATGCACTCCGCGCAACCTCTGCAACATTCCTTTTCCTCTCTCTGATCACCAACTTATTAGTTTCACTCTCTCCTTGTCTTCCTCCTGCTTGCCTTCCAGCTACCAAACAATTACCCGTAGAAACCTTCGCCATCTTAACCCTTCTCTTCTTTTTTTCTGCTACAGATTGTCTCTACGACAAAATCTCCTCCTTGTCCTGCCCCAACCTGGCCACTTCTATATACAACAGCTCACTGTCATCCACCCTAGATACCTTGGCCCCCCTCACTACACACAGAATCAGGCCCCGACCGCTACAACCCTGGCAGACAGACGATACCAGAAGCCTCAAAAAAAAGAGCCGCGCTTTTGAGCATCTGTGGTATAAGACTAAGTCACAGCAAGACTTCTGCCAATATAAATCTGCCCTCCAACAATACCATTCCTGCCTCCACACTGCCAAACAAACCTACTTTATCACTCTTATCAACAACCTCTCACGGAGCCCCCGTCAACTCTTTTCTACCTTTAACGCTCTACTTCGTCCTCCATTACCTCCACCCACCAACTTGCTCAGTGCCCAGGAGATTGCTTATCACTTTAAAAATAAGATTGATGCAATTCGTCTCGAGATCTCCTCTCTACAGATCTCTCACCCCCCTCACACTCTTTGTCCTCCTGCACAATCAATACTCTCATTTAACCCAGCTACTACAGAGGAAGTCACTAAACTTCTCTCTAATGCGGACCTAACCTCTTGCCCCCTAGACCCCATTCCTTCTCAACTACTACAGTCACCCTCTGACTCTATCCTACACTCTTTAACTCATATCTTCAACCTCTCCCTCTCTACTGGCATCTTCCCCAACCCTCTAAAACATGCACTAGTCACTCCCATACCAAAAAAGGCCACACTGGACACCACCAATCTTAACAACCTAAGACCCATCTCCTTACTCCCTTTTGCCTCCAAAATCCTTGAACATTTAGTTTACAACCGACTGAGTGACCACCTCACTGAAAACAACCTTCTTGATCCCCTTCAGTCTGGATTTCGTCCACACCACTCCACAGAAACTGCCCCAACTTACTAACAGCAAAAACCAACAGTCATTATTCCATACTCTTACTCTTGGACCTCTCCGCTGCCTTTGATACAGTTGATCACCCCCTCCTCAAAAAAAAACTCAATTTGCCTGGTCTCCATGGCTGTGCTCTCCGTTGGTTTGAATCTTACCTATCTCACCGCACCTTCAGTGTCACTTACAACTCCACTTCCTCCTCTCCAACTCCTCTCACCGGTGGGGTCCCCCAAGGTTCTGTCCTTGGACCCCTACTATTCTCGATCTACACGTCCTCCCTGGGTAAGCTGATAACCCCCCATGGCTTCCGCTATCATTTATATGCCGATGACACCCAAATCTATCTCTCTACCCCTCAGCTCACCCCATCAGTCTGCTCACAGATCACTGCCTTACTAACAGACATATCAGCCTGGATGTCACAGCACTTCCTCAAACTGAATATATCTAAAACTGAGCTCATAATATTTCCTCCCCCACGTGCCCCTTCCATTGACTTCTCTGTTAAGATCAATGGCACAACTATTAGTGCGTCCCCACATGCCAGGGTGCTAGGGGTAACCCTAGACTCTGAACTGTCCTTTCAAGACCACATCCAATCCCTGTCCAAATCATGCCGCCTCAGCCTACGCAACATTGCTAGAATACGCCCCTTTTTAACCAATGCCACCACCAAGCTTCTAATTCACTCTCTGGTTATCTCTCTCCTCGACTACTGCAACTCTCTCCTCATTGGATTACCTTTGCATACATTATCCCCCCTCCAGTCAATAATGAATGCTGCTGCAAGACTTATCTACCTTGCCAACCACTCAGTGTCCTCCACCCCTCTCTGCCAATCTCTCCACTGGCTTCCACTCACCCAATGTATAAAATTCAACGTACTAACAATAATTTACAAAGCCATCCACAACTCTGCCCCCAGCTACATTTTTAACCTAGTCTCAAAATACCAACCAAGTCGCCCTCTTCGGTCCTCCCAAGACCTCCCATCCTTTGGAACTCCCTACCCCAATCAGTCCGACTGTCTTCTAATCTATCCATCTTTAGACGATCCCTGAAAACCTTTCTCTTTAAAGAAGCCTATCCTTCTTCTACCTAATACTCTTTCTTTCTACATCAGCTCATCCCCCACAGCTTTTACCTTTTGAATCAATTGACCCTCCCTCTTAGATTGTAAGCTCTAACGAGCAGGGCCCTCTGATTCCTCTTGTACCAAATTGTGATGTAACTGTACTGTCTGCCTTCCTTTTTGTAAAGCGCTGCGCAAACTGCTGGCACTATATAAATCCTGTATAATAATACAAAAAGGATAATAATAGCGATTACCAATACTTTTTTTAAATGTCATGTGACAGTGGCACTAATATGCAGCACTGATGGCTGATGGCCACTGATAGGTGGCACTGATGAGGTGTGGTCTGTGTCAGCAGTTTTTTATTTTTATTTTATTTTTTACAATTTTGTTTTTTAATTATTTTTTACAATTTCTTTTTTAACAATGGTGTCAGTGTTTTGTTTTAATATTTATTTATTATAAATTCTTTATTGTTTATCAGCCCTTTTGGGGGGCTTTGGTGAGATATCGGGGGTCTAAACACACCCCCGATATCTCCACTTTGAGATAGAGAAAGAGACTGAGGACACAGATTCCCCCATCTCTTTCTCAGCAGCCGCAGCTGCACTGGAGATGAATGGACAGGAGACAGAGGTTCCTCTCTATTCATAACACAGTTTACGATGCTCATTTACGAGTGATCACTGACTCTACTCATCCAGAAAAAGAAGGAGCAGGTAAATTACATATTTACCGGCTCCTTCCTGCACTCTCCATCCTGACAGATCCGGGACATGGGGGCAGTGGAGGAGCACAAAGGGGGACTAGAGCATACCCAGTGAGCCGGCGGAGGACCCGGGGAGGCGCAAGAGTACGCAGCGGACAGTCGGGACAATCGGTTTGGGCAGTTACAAGCACCTCCCTTTATACCTTTCAATAAAGCAGCTAAAAGCCTTGGGAGGGGAGGAGGAGAAGCGGCTGTAAGCTGCTTTATTGAAAGGTATACAGGGAGATTACTGCTTGTAACTGCCCGCACTGATCATCTGTGAGGCTGTCCAGCCCCCCTGCTATTTTGAGGATGCAGGTATCAGGTCAAGTATCAGAGCATTTGCACGCGTACAAGTACTCATGCAAATGCTTGGTATTGGCACCGATACCAATACTAGTATCGGTATCGGCGCAACCCTACCTATATTTCTGGTACTTAAAACTTCATGAAAGAGCAAATACTGGTATCACCCACCTAGTATGTACCACATATCATCAAAGAAATCGACAGACCCATGGAATGATGTACAGGCCCACACCCACCCCAAAGGGAGGGAGAGTGGCAGTTTTCCAAAATCCCCAGACGAGATTCCACACATATAATACATTGCATCACATAGTCACTGTAAGGTAGCAAATTAGGCAGATATAATGGATGTACTGTTTATCCAACTTCCCCATACTTCTATCTATCAAACTTATGCAGTATGCCTCTGCTGGCATATGTAGCCTTGTATAAGGGGATGGCTTTGTTAATAAGTGTCTTTCATGCTGGAATAGATGAAGGGGCAGACTTTTTCTAGGAAAGCATTATTAACTTCCTAGCATAATAAAATAATAACGTCAACAAATTACGTGTCACTCTTCTTGGAGCTAGGGCATCAATAAGTTCTAGGAGACACGCCTCAGCCATCGGCTGTACACTGATGGCAGTAACCTCCTCTACACACTCAGTGACCCCCCGCCAAAAAGTATGGATGGCTGCACAATTCCTGAATATGTGTAAAAAATCAGCATTGGATGAAGTGCACCACCAGCAACAGGGTAACTGGTTAGGGAATATTTTAGCCAATCTGGCCAGAGTGAGGTAAATGTGATGTAAAATTTTGTATTGAATAAGGTGATCCCTGGTCGATACTAGTCTTAAAAAGTTAATTTCCCAAAGATCATCCCAGTCATCTCCGTCTAACTGAGAGAACACTGTCTCCCAAGCCGTTATTCAGTGTGCAAGAAGCCCACCAACATCTGTAAATAATTGTTTGTAGATAGTAGACAGGGCCTTAACTAAAGAGTCATCACTAAAAAGAGACTCCAGATCACTCATTTGAATCCTAAGAATGGTGTTACCAAATTGGGCATGTCTACGTTGCAAATAACGAAACAGGTGGGTGTTGGGAAGGTGGAATTTGGCTTTCAGAGTATCAAACTGTAGGAACTTTCCATTACCCACAATATCTCCAAGTTTCTTAATACCAAATTTGGTCAAAATGACTGGATCAGGGTAATCAAAGAAGTGTGTCAGGTTATTCCTCCATAACGGTGTAAAGGAGGGGAAATCACTGCATCGTCGTTTACTTCAGCCTTATTAGTCACTGCCCACGCTCTACCAGTTGCACGATTGTTGAGGGTAACAGTGTATGGAGCCCTGCTTTCCCATAACAATAGATACAATGGTGCCTCATAGGAGCTGACTATGGCCGCCTCTAAAGCAATGGCAACATCATCATCCAGAACACTAAGCCACCTAAGAGTGAAAGCCAACTGGCCTGCCAGAAAATAATGATAGAAATCAGGAACCGCCAGCCCCACCTGTTTCCATGGCAGTTGCAATACCTGAAGTTTGATCCTGGGGTTTTCGCCCCTACCACAGGAAAGTTGTAACCAACTGTTCTATACTCTTAAATATATATTTCAGTATCCAAACAGGCGAGTTCCAAAATATATAGAGAAAGAGAGGTAACAATGTAATCTTCAATACATTTGCTCTACCTATGATCGTTAAAGGCAGATTCTGCCAGGCCTGTAACCTATTATGTAGCTGTGACAAAAGTGGAGTGACATTCACTGCAATAAAATCAGACAGAAAGTTAGAGATATACTGACCCAGATATTTAATCCTGTCCACCTGCTTTAAGGGACAATTAGGGGGAACCCTACAATTAGGAGATGGTGTCCTGCGCAGGAGGATTTGCCAGAGTTAACTTTCAGTCCAGAAAAAAGTGTGAAAGAATTCAAAATATCTAATGCCGCCGACAAAGATGAATCACAAAAAAAGGACCATATCATCTGCATATAGGGCTATTTTTTTCTGTCAAACTGCCCACCTGTATCCCCTGTACTTTTTCGGAAGCTCTCAAAGGTGCAGCTAAGGGTCCAATCAGTAATGCAAAGAGACCAGGAGACATAGGGCAACCCTGGCAATTGCCCCTCCCACAGGAAAGAACTCCAATAGCAGTCCATTTAATTTAATGGCCGCAGTTGGGATCTGGTAAAGAATGTCAATCCACCTTCTAAATTGAGGGCCAAAACCATACACTTCCAACACTGTTGTCATATATTTCCAGTGAACGGAATCAAACACCTTCTCTAAATCAAGAAAGACTAATATCCTTCCACTGGAAATATCTGGGCCTAACTGAGTATGTGTAAAAAAACCCCTACGTAAATGAATATCTGTGGCTTTTTTAGGCATATTTTTGCAATACAGATATAAGTCTGATAGCTAACAATTTAATAAGTATTTTGAAGTCTATGATGAGTAATGAGATAGGTCTATATGAAGAGCACTGAAAGGGATCTTTATCTGTTTTGGCCAATAATACAATGTGTGCTTCATAAAAGGAGGAGGGAGGAAACCCTTTCCGAAAACAATCTGAGTACAATTGTAGCGTCCGAATATTGATGATACCACTCGATTGGTATTCGATCCGGACCGGACGCCTTACCAGTAGGAAAGGACCCAATTGCTGAGACCACCTCCTCCTCCTTAAAGGGGGCATCTAGAAACTCCCTAGATTCGTCTGGTAGAGTAGGCTAATTCAAGGACTCAAGAGTAGACAAAATGTCCTTAACATTGTAAGGCATTATAGGCGTATAGGTCTTTTAAAAAAATACAAATGCCTGCAAAATATTATCCCTGTCTGTCAATAATGTTCCAGACAGAGAAGAGATGCACGGGATGACTGTCAGGGGTTTATCCACTGCCGTCAGTTGAGCCAGTAGTTTACCATTTTTGTCCCCTGTTTCAAAAATGTGTGCCGCACTCTGTTATAAAGTACTAGAAGTCATGTCTTGATAATGAAGATACACATCCCTCCTAGCCAGGGACGTAGCTAAGGGGGGGGTTTTGGGGGTTGAAACCCCCCCCAGAGCCTCCTGTCAAAAATCAACTGCATGGCAGAGCAGCCAGGGACAAACCAGGCAGTTGATTCTAAAAACTGTCCTCCGAGACCCCCCCCAAAGTTGGGGGTTTTGGGGGGGGAATCGATGCAGGGACCGATCCTCCCTACACATAGAAGTAATAGTTCTGTACTGAAGATCATGAAATATTGTCTCACGCCGTGTGTAAAAACTTTGTCCCCTGTTTTTACCATTTGATGACCGAGTTGACTGCCGTCACCTATTTGGGGACTGTCAGTAGGGCACGTAGAGAAGAGACAGACCTTGTAATAACTGTCTGTCCCTATTATAAAACGTCCGTAAACATAAAAAAATTTTCTGGATATGCGGATATTACGGAATGTTACAA
>BLSH010351732.1:3087670-3098255 GCA_018402905.1 Glandirana rugosa | reverse complement strand
ACTTATTCTCAAGTTCAAAAGTTGGGAGGTATGTTCCTGTATGTATGGACTCTGCACAGTACCACTTCTCATGCCTGGTATGCTGGGTTAACAAAAAATCAGTGAGTGTGCCTTCCACAAGATGGTACCCCTTTGCACCTGCCTATTAAGATTTTCTATTACAGTGCACTACCTTGTGGTAGGTGGTCCAATGGCTGAGAGCACTGACCGGTGTGTTCTGGTTGGGTTAGAACACAATAGCACAGCGGGGGAGATCACTGTACTAACACCACATGTGTTAGCACAGTGATCTTTCAGGTTTTTTTTTCTTTCAGGGCTGAACAAAAAAGAGCATACAGTGTGTACCAGGCTTTAGAATGGACAATAGCCAGCCTCACTGGGCAATGATCATAAAAACTGGAAGAAGGCAAAACTGAAATCAGGTTAAATTTCCAAGAGGATGTGAGAAAATAGAATTAAGGATGTGATTGCTTACTATGAGCAACACATTACGTTTCCTCTTCCGAGTCTTTATGAATTTGGTGCAATTTGTTTTATTTAGTACCTGCTGCTGAACCCCCCCCAGAGCAAAAAATTATCTACGGCCCTGCTCCTAGCAAATTGTAACTTAGCCAAAGTATCTGGGGAGGGTGTATCAGCATGAGCTTGCACACACTCCTGTTCTCTATCCTGTAAATTCCTAATAGCTTTAATGGCCAATAGGTACACCCCCCTGTTAGTAGCTTTAAAGGCATCCCATTGTATTTGCATCATGGCCGATCCTTCATTAGTCTGCCAGTAGGAGTCTATATGGGGCTTTAACACCTCCTCCACGGAGTGCTCCCCCAACCAACTAGGGGACAAGCGCCAAGCCCCACTAGACCCACGTGACCCGAGCTGTAGGATAATCTGTAATGGATGTGATCTGATACACCGCCAGGAAGGTATGAATCCTCAGATACCATAGGTAGAAGGGCAGCATTAGCGAAAGCCATATCTATCCTAAAGGAGGAGGCAAACAACAGAGATGGATATGAATAACATATATCTGTAGGGTGTGTCCACCGCCATAGTTCAGTAAAACCAGCAGCTTCTGCCCAGTGTAATAAATGATGGTTAGGGGCCCTATGTGGATTCGATGTATCCAATGAATGGTGTAAAATAGTGTTAAAGTCCCCTACCACTAGCAACTTAAATGGGGAGTGAGGTGCCAGTTTCTCCAACACTTCATATAGAATAGTACCAGAAAATGGAGGAGGAATGTACAGTACATATTTACCAAGGCTAGGCATTGTGAGTAGATGTCAATCAATACCACTACATAACCTCCTCCAGGATCAGTAATTACCACATCTATTGAACATGGCAAAAACTTATGCAGCAGTATTGACACACCTCAAGCATAAGTAAATGTGGCATGTATGGCTCTATGAATCCAGGGACATTTCATAGCTAAAATTTTACTGCTCAACAAATGTTTTTTTTGCAGAAACATAATGTGGGGATGTCAAGCCTGTAGACATTTTAACACTAGGGCCCTCTTAAATTTGAAATTTAGTACCTTGACATTCCAGGGGAGAACATTAAAAGATGCGCATTTATTTATTTATTTTTTTATAAAAGGTGAACTTAGACTTTAAATTTTGTATTTTCCTTAACTTTTACTCTTGGTGATAATAGTAAATAGGACACAGAGAGAGTGAATCTCCTGAATGGGAACACCGACAGCAATAAAAATCTGACAGGTGCTGTAATCCATCTCCACTCTATCCAAAACTAAGAAAAAAGTATTGTCTTTAGTTATATATTAAATATTGCATGTATACCACATTTTTGGTCATATTATTTAACAGCTAGACTTGCTCAGCTTGCACAATGGAATATTCCTCACCCCAAGATCCCATGGATTTGAAATGGGTTCAATATATCCATATTATTCTCCAGAACTTTTGTGGTCCTATACAATTTCTCACTCGGCCTTAACCTCCTTTAACGCCTCCCTTTTAACCCCTGCAATTATGGAACCTGTATAAACATAAGCACTAATTCGTTTACCCGTCTCTCAAATGATTTAATTTCTATCTGACCCAAAATTTGCTGCTGCTTTTTCCACTCCGGGTAAATTTTCTTAGTGGATGTCTAATAAATGTACTACCCCTTCTGCCCTCCAAGATAATTTTTGTTTTATTTCATTTTAAAGACCTAATACCCTTAAGACGATTCCATATTATAAATAGATATTATCAATTTAGGCATTTTTTGCCCTAATACTACACTTTAACATCACCTAAACTTCCTACTTCCTTCAAAAAAAATCTGCAAAAGTTCCCCTAGTGGGAAAGGCCTTATTTCTTAATTGCATAACATATTAATAGCAACTCCCACATATTAATATAAAAAAAATGCCACATATGATAAAATGGGAACAGGAATGTGAAGAACAATTCTCTTTAGAAATGGTCAACTATGATAAGTAATTTCTGTAAATGCACATGCTCTCTCTACATTAGAGAAACAGCTATAAACATTTTACCTAGATGTAATTTTTCATTATCTTGATTACATAACATGTTTTCTGAGACATCTGATTGCTGTTTTAGAGGCTGCAATGACAAAGGATCTTTTTTCATATATTTTGGGTGGCTACAACCAACATGGCAAAGAGTATCAATCTTAGCCTCTCAGTTATCATCTAATTCTATTATTCTCACTCCACCCATGTGTTTATTATTTGCTTCTATTCCCAATGTACCTTCATCCTTAGAAAAACGAATCCACACAATGTGGAACCATTGCATTTAATTCGGAAAAATCTATCTACCTTTTCTACAGATTAACCACTTGCTTACTGGGCACTTAAACCCCCCCTCCTGCCCAGACCAATTTTCTGCTTTCAGCGCTGCCGCATTTTGAATTATAATTGCGCGGTCATGCGACGCTGTACCCAAACAAAGTTTTTATCATTTTTTTTCCCACAAATAGAGCTTTCTTTTGGTGGTATTTGATCCCCTCTGCATCATTTCTGATCACCGCTATAAACAAACAAAGAGCGACGATTTTGAAAAAAGAACAATAATTTTTACTTTTTGCTATAACACATATCCAAAAAAAAAAAAATTATTCCTCAGTTTTGTCCGATATATATTCTTCTACATATTTTTGGTAAAAAAAAATCCCTATCGGTGTATATTGATTGGTTTGCGCAAAAGTTATCGTGTCTACAAACTATGGGAATTGATTTATGGCATTTTTATTATTATTTTTTTACTAGTAATGGCGGCGATCTGCAATTTTTATCAGGACTGCGATATTGCAGTGGACATGTCAGACATTTTTGAAACTTTTTTGGGACCAATGACATTTATACAGTGATCAGAAATTGAAATGTCCACTGATTACTGTATAAATGTCATTGGCAGGGAAGGGGTTAATACTAAGGGGGTAGTGAAGGGGTTAACTGTGTTCCCTGTATGTGTTCTAACTGTGGGGGGGGGGTGGGGCTGGCAGGGACATAACATATCTCACTGATCCCGATCACAGGGAACAGTAGATCTGTTATGTCCCCTCTCACAGAACAGAAAACCGCCGTGTTTACATCGGCGGTTCCCTGTTCTGCCGCCCTAACAGGGGATCGCGGGTCTCCAGTGGACATCGAGTCCGCTTGACCCGTGGGCATGCCCACGCAGCGAGTGGCGGCCGCGAGAGCGTGCCGCTGCCGGCTGTGAGTACGCGCAGGGAGCGTGCTAAGCGGCGGGCGTCCCCACAGCAATTGAGATCCACGCTGTAGCGTGGATCTGGACTGGTTAAAGACAGAATCAATGCTATTTTTCACACTCTTAGGGCCCTTTCATACGTGTCCGCATTCCATGTATACCTTTCATGCATAATGGGATATCTGGTCTTCTATTTGCAATACAATAGAGGGATGTTTTTTTTTTTTTTTTGTATATATATATACATTTCTTATGGCATTGTTGTTTTTTTTTATTCTTATTTTTTATTGTTATTTAAATTTGGTTTTGTGTTTGTTATTGGATGAACATATTACATTGTTTTTTACATCCCCGTTTAATCTAGGTTTATTATAATATTGTAAACGTATAGGCTCTTATGCCTACTAAAGTTATACTATTTTTGTAAACATGGATTTTGTAATAGTATCTGACATACAATATTTCTCAATAAACAGTTTGTAAACAAAAAAATAAGGTACATATTGTAAATCTAACATGGTCAAGGAAGTGCTAGCAGCAGTTATATCCACAAAAAAAGCATAATGAATTTCTGGATAAATGATCACATGCCTGTATATGATTTGAATGCTAAACAAATTCTGTTGCTGAAGCCTTCTGAACTTGCTATACTTACTGTATAATGTAATATGCATCAGTCAGTTTTCAAAGGATATATTACATTTTTATACACTTCTGAAAAAAATCTGCTGTGCTGAAAATGATTTCCATAGATTGTTTTCCTTCATGAATGATTTTAAAATAACAATTTGAAATGCTCTCAAATTTCTATCATGGTGGTATTTTCCTATAATGCTTTTGAAGTATTGGAACATTGTCTTTGATCTCAAATCAAACCAGCAGTACAATGTCAAGAAAACAGCACCTCTGTAATCCATGACTGTTTAAACAATGTGCTCATTGCTAATGGTGACCAAATGCCAGGTGTTTAACCTTGCAGGCATTTACAAATTGTGCAAGCCTCCATCAGGAATCTAAAATGAAAATGTCCAGCCTTTTTATAATAATGCCCCATGCACAACAGCGAGGTACACGTGCTGCTAATGTTATTTGATCTGCACAAGCTGTTGTGTGGTCCTGCTTAGAGATTATACGCCTTGTACTGAGATAAGCACATTTTTTATTATTCATTTTAGGAGAAGTAAAGCTTTAGGAATGCCAAATGTGGAAGGATGATCCTTATATGACATATGTTATGTTTAATAAAAGTCGTTACAAAGGAAAAGAAAAATTATGATGCAGCTGTAAGATATGAAAGATGTTAAGCTGAATGATTTCCCTCAACTTTCATGGAATGAATTATTATAAAAGACAGGAAAAATATAAATAAATGGATACCTGTTACCTGCCATTACCAAGGTTTCCATCCAGTGCTATGGAATTCCAGTATCAAAACCTTAGAATAGGTTCTGGTATACACATCACTGGGAATAATTGGCATATAGGATTTTATTCCAAAGATTAAAGTCCTTCCCATAAAGTAACAATTGCCAAAAATAAGTGTACAGTTGATTCATTTCAATAGCTGCTTGCCTACCTTTCTCAACACATAACATGTAGAAACCTTTGGGCTAGCGTTGGTAGCAGAAATGGTATTGTCACATTGCTATAATATAAATATATTTTTTAGTTTTCAGTTTTTTTTAATATCGAGTGCAATATGTTCACCACTTCACCCTTGACAAAGCCCTGCATTTTAGGGTGAAACATGTTGGATTATATTTGGATATTGGTGAGAGTGTGATACCATAGACAGGATCAACTAGTGGGCCTAGAAATGGTTGGCGTGGACACCTTTTATACAGGCTCATGAAGTTAACTCTCTGCTAATAACTCCACACGCATCTGTTAATATTACTGTGCAATTACAGTTTTGATCATTTTTGTATTTTTACTTTGAGATAAATAAATTAAAGTTTTAGGACTCTGTGGGTTTAATGTGCAGAGAGAAAAGTGCATTGCTCTCACATAAAATAGTCAGCATTGATTTCCACAAAGTGGCCCAATTATTGCAGCATTTGGATCATTCAGGCATTTTTGTGAGATTTTTTTGTGGGGATGTTCTAACCCACTCTTACAGTGTATTCATTACGTCCTCATGCCTTTTTTTATTCTCCTTTAAATATGTTTTTTTTCTTTAAAGTTACAACATTTTTAATTCTAAGCAGCCAATACTTTGCTGCTTATACCACATTGAGGCAGTGTATAGACCATGCTGGATCTACTTAGTATAAATGGGCTGCAATATTATATTATGTCTGCTCTATGTGGTATCTACTCTGCCCATCTTGTATTTTCCTTGTTTTTAATGTTGACAGAGAGTTAGAGTTTGTTTCTTAGATATACAGAGTGGTGATGTTTTCCACTGTCTCTTACAATATTTGGCATGAACCAAATTGGGAAACCGGTAGGCATCTTGGGATGCAGCCAAGCAGAGAAACAAGTATGGTGCAAGATAGTCAAAAAGACTAGCATGCAGCTCTGTTTTATAACTAAAATTTCATAAACCAATAAAACGAATAAAGAAAAAAACAAACTAGCATGCGGACAGGGCTTAGCCAGCACACCCAAAAAGTATGAGAAGTCAACACACGCAGATACTTAAACGTATTAATTTTTACTTTAGTAATTTAATTACATAATAAATTACTGTACATAATATGAGATTTATAGTAGTTAGATTTACAGTACATCTACTAAATGCATTTATGAGTTTATGTGGCATCATGGGGTTAATCTACTAAGGTTTACAGCAAGTGATAATGCAGTCACATGACTCATTTGCATAAATGACTGCATGCGGTAAAGTAAGCCTAATTTTAAAAAAATAACGATTATGCGGTATTTACCGCAAAATGAAAAATGTGGCGGTAGCTATTGTTTAACCACTTCAATACCGGGCACTTAGAACCTTTCCCGCCCAGACCAATTTTCATCTTTCAGTGCTGTTGCGATTTGAATGAGAATTGCGCGGTCGTGTGACACTCTGCCCAAACAAACTTTTTATCATTTTGTTCCCACATTTAGAGCTTTCTTTTGGTGGTATTTGATCACCCCTGCAGTTTTTATTTTTTGCGCTATAAATAAAAAAAAAAATTTTTCTTTGTTTCTGTCACAAAACTTTATATAAAGTACATTTTCTCCTTTACTGACGGGCACTGATGTGGCTACACTGATGGGCACTGATGAGGCTAGACTGACAGGCACTGAGGAGGCAGTACAGATTGGCACTGATGAGGAGGAACTGATAAGGTTGCACTGATGATGGGGCACATATGCAACACTGATGGGTGGCACTGATAAGCAACACTGACGGGTACTGATACGTGGCACTGATATGCGGCATTGATGGACACTCATAGGTGGCACTGATAGGTGGCACTGGGAACTGATAGGTGGCACTGCTGGGAACTGATAGGTGGCACTTTTAGGTGGGACAGGTGGGCACTTTTAGGTGGCACAGGTGGGCACTGATAGGTGGCACAGGTGGGCACAGGTGCTCACTGATAGGTGGCACTGGTGCATATAGCACTGGCAGGCATCATATATGGGCACAGTGCCATCCCTACAGTGCACTATATTGCCCTTACCTGGTGGTCTAGTGGGGGCTCCCTGGTGGTCCTGGGCGGCCTCCATGTTCCCTCCCTGGTGGCCCTGAGCCGCCTCCTCGCGGTGTCCAGGGGGGCTCCCTGGCGGTCCTGGGCAGGCTCCCTGGTGGTCCAGTGGGGTGATCCTGAGGTTGGCTGCGCTGATAAAAGTTCAGTGCAGCCCCCCCATCAGGCGAGCAGCCGATCGGCTCTCCGCTGCTCAGGTCTGCAAACCTGAGCAGAGGAAAAGCCGATAAACTGCTCTTCCTCTTTACACAGTGATCAGCCGTGATTGGTCACAGCTGATCACATGGTAAAAGGCTTTCACGGAAGCCTTTTACCTCGGTCGGTAATGCGGATGGTCAGACTGACCCATGGCACCACCAATCGCCACGATGCGCACTCCCGTGGACGCGCAATCGCGGATTATCCTGAGGACGTCAATAGACGTCCAAGTCAGGAAAACGAACCACCCGCCCGGATGTCATTTGTCAATACACCGGGCGGGAAGTGGTTAAAAAGCTCTTAAGTCCAATTTACAAACGGACTGGAAAAGTAAAAAAACATGCAATATTTACCAACAGGGTTTTGCTGGTGGTATCACATGTGTTATTTGTCAAAAAACAACGTGGGGGTCAGGGGGTCCCTCATGCTGTTTTTTGACAAATATCTGGTTGCTAAGGACTGGGCCGGCTGCCACGTCCTTAAAAATGGATGATTCACTTGCGAGGACGGCTGGCTGCCGAATGCTTTTTCCACCGCTTGACAGTTCTTATATAGGTAAGGGTGGGGGCCACCTGGTGGCACAGCTCCGCTTGTGATGTCACGGACCGGTGCATGCTGGGTCTGTGATATCACAAGGGGGTGGTGCCACCAAGTGATGTCACCAGGTGGCCCCACCCTTACCTGTATAAGAACTCTCAAACAGCGGAGGAGGCATTCTACAGCCAACCGTTCTCGTGAGCAAGCGAGTTTCAGTGGTGTGCGGGCATCATGATTGACGATGGATTTACATCGGGGGACACTGTTTTTTTTTTTTTAATAAAGGAGTTGTCAAAAACTGACTCTGTGTGTTTATTACTTTTTGACACTTTTTTGGTGAATAGGTAGGGGTACAATATACCCCATTCTCATTCAGATGGGGGGGGGCAGGATCTGGGGGAGCCCTTGTTAAAGGTGGCTTCCAGATTCCGGTAAGCCCCCTGCCCACAGACCCCCACAACCACCGGCCTGGATTGTGGGGATGATGCCTCCCCTGCCCCAAACATCCCCCCATGTTGAGGGCATGTTATAGTTCAGGATGGGGGACGCTCGCTCATCCCCCCCCTTTCCTGACCTGCCCGGCTGCATTCTCGGATAAGGGTGAGGTAAGGATTTTGGGGGAACACCACGCTGTTTTTTAAAAAAAATTTGGCATGGAGTTCCCCTTAAAATCCATACAAGACCCGAAGGGCCTGGCATGCATTGGGGGGGGGACCCCCCCACTGTTTTGTTTCATCATTTTTAATTGTCTGCATTTTTTTTTTACATTCACTGTCAGTGGGAAACCTGCTGACAGCTGATGAGTCATCCCTTGTTAAGGACTAGGTGGCCAGCTTTCCGGCCCATTCCTTAGCAACCAGCTCAATGCAGTAAATGAACACATTAAATAATGTGGTAATTACCGCTAAATTTAACAAATACAGCATTTGGGATTTAACACAAAATTCTTAGTGAATTGCACTTTCACAACTGATTTACCACAAAGGTTATACTACCACATGTTTTTGGCCATTACTTAACCCTCTGAATTGACCCCATTGAGCTGTTTTAAGTTGTGCTGACAAATAATTACAATATCTGTATAGACAGGGCCACCATTGGAAATCATGGGGCCCACGTGCATCTCACTCATGCCCACAGCTGGTCCACCTGGGTAAGTAATTTAGGTATTACATTAATCCCCAGTATGTTGTTTATACATTTAACTATATATCTTCATCATACTATATGGTTTTTGTCTATCACGCCTCAATGTCTACTTCTTTTAGATTTTGAAATGTTGACCTCTCCTAAAGAAGTGGCACAGTTCAGACCTCTGTTCAACATCAGAGACCATTGTTAAACTCCTTTGACCCTGATATTGGGCTGTAACTATGGTTTTTAATCAACAAACTTTTTGTATTATATATAATATTTTTTTGTCTCAATAAATTGTTATATTTTATCCATATTTGTATTTTACCCCAGGGTACTGAGATAGTCCATGTCATTTGGTTTAATGGTCTGCAACTGGCGCAGTCCCAGCCCTCCCTCTCCATAATTAAATTTGTATGATGGTACCTACCCCTATAACTTTTATACACTGAGACTCCCATTTGTAAAAGTTTTTTAAATTAGTATCAGTGTCAGCGTGTGTTTTAGTCAGGGTAAAAAAAAACCAAAAAGCGCACTATTGTTTCTGAGCTGTACTACGGGTACAAACAACTTATTTGTGTTGTTTTTTGGTGGTAGGTTATGATAGTATAAGTGTAAATGGGAAAACTGCGCTAACCCTAATAAAAACTTCACTCTATAACACAGCTGCAACAATAAAGTGTGACTCCTACACCCAAATGATACAAAACATAAGAAAAAAGCTGCGCTAGTGCATAAATCATAAATCAAATGAAAAAAGAAAAAAGTGATAACAAGTAAAAAATAGTGATGACAGTGTAAACGTTCATGAATCTCCAAGTGAAAAAAAGTCCATATAAATAAAGTCCAATGTGACTAATGGTGAAATAAAATCCTTGATCAAATGTGAAAGGGATGCCAAACATGCACCACAGTGCCCAAAACACGAGAAGAACCTTCACCACAGATGGTTGTGCTCTTACCAGATTTCCTGGACCTCTTAATTACAGGAGGTCTAAAGCGCTTGTGTGGATCTAGGCTACCACAAAGCCGTGCTGGTGTGTTGTTAATAGGGGGGCACCTTCTCACTCCTTTGGAACGTGTCCTCCCTTTTCCTCTGTTAGGATTGCCGTAGCCACTTTCTTGGATATATAGATGGATATGCGGATTGTGTGTGACCACAAGACCAAATGGTCTCCCCAATACCAGAGCAGGCAGTACGGTACCCAAAAGAAAGGATTGGACTGGATAGTGTAATAACGTATGGATAAGAAATAACGACATGTCGACAAAAAAAGACCTATGTACACTCAAGTTGATTATAAAATTTATTTAACAAGAATAGGTATGCAATAATGTGATAGGTCAGGTTAGGAAAGAAAACCCATGGCA
>BLSH010351732.1:3048039-3072225 GCA_018402905.1 Glandirana rugosa | reverse complement strand
TGTCACGTACCTGATGGTGGAGTCTGCGATAGCCGAGGACAGCCTCTCTTACAACCCTGACTCAGGAACCCCTGATATGGTAGACAGGAAGCTCAAGAGTGCAGGATGGCACGAGTGCTTGACTGGAACACTGGTGCGATGGTTGCTGGCAGGGCAGGTGTTGCAGCGGGCTGGAGCAGAGGAGACACTCCGGGAAACAGCTGGCAATTCACTCTGCAGGGCTGAACCAAGCGGATGATGCTGGACGAGAAGGCTGGAACAGACTGGAACAAGCAGCAGTCAAACCGAGCAGAAGCTGAAGGAATAAGCAGTGGGGTCGTCAGACAGGAGCCGGGTCATCAACAGGCGGGTGGAGAAGTACCAAAGAAGCAGGCAGAAGAATCGTCAGGACAAGCCAAAGGTTCAGGGCAGGCAGCAAGTAGCAGTGTCAGAATCAAGCCGGTAATCAAGGAGCAGGTAAATCAGAAGAACAGGTAACAGGATGCACAGGAACGTTGTAGACCAAACGGCATTGATCTCATGTCAAAGTCCTGTTTAAATAGCCCTCTTGGCGCCAAGAATCATCACGAACGGGGGTGCGCGCTTCCCGGTCGCGCGTGCGCACGAACGTTCGTGCCGTCCGTTCCTTCGTGCACGCGCCCGCGCACTGTGCTCCTTTGTGCGGCAATACGAGTTCTTCTTCTTTCCTGACACTGGCTGGTAAGTAGAGCTTGGTATTTGCCTTGGATCTATCCTTGGCCCTTTTTTTTTACTGTTTGTTGCCCGCCAATGCTCCTTGCTGCAAAGGCCAGTCATAGGTGAAGATAGTGGTCATTGTTTAGTACGTCACCTATACAAGCTGATCACCGCAGACCAGCAAGCCAATATAGTCTCTGATGACCTACACAGCAAATGTATTCACTTATGGCACAGGCGGCTGAGGCACAGAAGTCCAGAAGCTATACAGGACATTATAAAGAGAGGCTTATCAGAAGATATGACCATAGTGCCTTGCAGAGTGCTCATGAAATGCAAGTGTTGTGTTGAAGCAAAAGCCACACATGCTCCCCTTCCACAGGCCCAAGAAAAATACATCCATCCCCTGCAGCTCATACACAGTGATATATGCGCTCCAATGAAAACTCCCACAGCAGGCGGGAACAGATATCTACTGACTTTCATTGAAGACTATTCCAGGTACACAACTACTTATCTGATTAAACACAAGAATGAAACATCAGAAAAACGTCAAGAGTTTGTTGCCATGTCGAGCAACAAATTCCAGCGCAAACCAGAAATAATACACACCGACAATGCAGGAGAATACATAAGCAGAGAAGTGGCCTCATACCTGAAGAGACAAGGAATAGTACACCAGAACCCCGCACCATACACTCCTGAACAAAATGGTGTAGCAGAAAGGAAAAACTGCACTCTTATAGAAGCGGCCAGGTGCATGTTGTCAGATGCCAACCTACCTCACAAGTACTGGGGAGAAGCAGTCATGACTGCAACTTACCTACAGAACAGACTACCCTCAAAAGCCATTAAAAGTACTCCTTTCGAAATGTGGCATGGATCAAAGCCTAGCATTGGGCACATCAGAGTATTTGGATGTAAAGCATATGCCTAGATTCCAAGTGAGAAGCGATCCAAGTTGGAGAACAGAGCCATAGAGGGCATTCTAGTAGGCTACAGTGAGCAAACTAAGGGTTACAGAATCCTACACACAAAGACTGACAAAATGAAAATAAGCCATAGTGTTTATTTTGATGAGAGGCCATCACCAGAAACACTGATCCCTGAAAGCTGTGAAGTGAATATGCCAAGCAAACCAGAAGAAAAGGTTGACCAACGCGAAGCAGGAGTCAGAACAAGAGGTGGAACTCACATTGCCTAAATCAAGTTCCCCACTAGATCCTGCTGAATTGCCTGAAATCAGAAGATCCACTCGGACTACAAAGGGGATACTACCTCGCAAGCAGCTGCCCGACACTGCCAAACACACAGCATACTTGAACCAGCATCCTGGGAAGACATAGAAAAACTGCCAAAATGTGAAGCCAATAAATGGAGAAAGGCAGCACAAGAAGAATTAGTCACTTCAAGAAAATAAACCTGGACACTCACAGAGCTCCCTCCTAACCCTAACACTATAGGAAGTAAGTGTACTTTCAAAGTTAAGTCAGACGCAGAAGGGAATATCCACAAATACTCCCAGAAATTCGGTGAAGATTACGATGAAACATCGCTCCCGTCGTAAAACACTCAAACATCAGAGCGCTTTTTAGCATTGCAGCCAGGAAGGGCATGCAAATGAAACACCTAGACGTTAAAACTGCTTTCCTATATATAGAGACATTAAGGAAGACCTCTTTATGGAGCAACCGTCAGGGTTTGAACAAGGAGACAACCTTGTGTGTAAACTCCAGAAGAGCATCTACGGTCTTAAGCAATCTGCAAGGATGTAGAATGAGAAAGTAAATGAAGTGCTTACTAGAGAGGGATTTTCAAGAAGTGAAGCAGACCCCTGTCTCTACTCCAGGAATCAAGGATATATATCCTTATCTATGTAGATGACATTTAACTCATATTAAACAGGGGATTACAATCAGATAGCTCACAAGTTGAAAGAAAATTTTGAAATCAAAGTGCTAGGGAACATTAGCTACTATCTGGGAATCCAAATAGAGAGAGAGGAAGATGGAAATTATCTTCTCAACCAAATCAGAAAATCAGAAAATTAGAAAATCTCAGATATCTTGGAACAATTTCATATGCAAGATGCAAAGGAAGTGAAAACTGCTAGGGAACCAGGCTATCTAAAGAGCAATGAAGCAGAAAACTTGCTACCCAACAATGGCATGTATCGCAGAGCAATTGGTAAGCTGCTATAGGTTGCCACTGTGACAAGACCAGACATAGCCACAGCAGTGGGCATACTATGCAGGAAAGTTTCAACGCCCAGTCAGCATGACTGGAACACAGTAAAAAGAGTGATGCAGTACCTTATAGGAACAATTCAGATGAAGTTACGGTTACCAGTAACATCAAGTCCAAAACTGGTCTGATATGTGGGTGCCGATTGGGCCAAGGACTGCACTGACCGCAAATCCACAAGTGGATTCATCTTCTAGTATATGGAGGGAACCATAAGTTGGTCTAGTTGAAAGCAAGTAACTGTCGCTCTCTCTTCAACTGAAGCAGAGTTCATAGCAGCAGCATGCGCATGTCAAGAAGCGATATGGATTTGTCAACTTTTTGTGGACATTGGGATAGACGTCAAAACCAATTTCCATTATTGAAGACAACCAGGGCTGTATAAAGCTTACGCAATCAGAAAGGGTCAATCCTAGGACCAAACACATTAATGTTAAGTATCACTTGTTATTGGGTATGCACTGATAATAGAGGGAATTGGCGCACTACACTATTCATTATTTGATTTTTTTTTTTCAATAGATTTTATTGAAGTTTTAAGAGTATACAAAATAGTAAAAAGGTTTTATTTACAGAATAATGCATTGACCTTGGAAACATAATTAAATACAAACATACATTCTATGTGTAATGGTAAGATCTGTTGAGCAATGGTTACCACATTTATCGAGGTCAGTGCTGTAGGCATTGTCAAAAGTAAGTAAATGAGGGTTTTAGAGAAGAGCTGTACCTTGACATTAGGCAACTTTCCTGTTTCATATGTGCTAAGGAGGGGGGTGGGGGGGAAAGGAGGGCTGCATACCCGGGGTGAGTAGGGGGGAGAGACAGGGAGTAAAAGTATAAAAGAAATTTTCCGCAGAAGTATAGGGAGAGGTGAGAGTATTACTCGTTGTCTGCACAAGATAGTAACATCGAGGTGGGTCATCAGTGAGATTGGGGTCCATAGTAGCTCGAGGGTTCTTAGAGCATACATGTTGGTGGCGTGGCCAGTTTTAGAGCGTACTGGTAACACAAAATAACCCATCTGGGGTCTGTGTCGCCAATACGATTAATTTGGGCACCTGTGTTGGGTTAATGCATGACCCTGAATGGGTGGACCTCGGCCCAGACTAGATATAGGATAACCAATAATTTGCAAACTCATAACATATAATATAAACATAAGCATTAATATTACTTTGTAGCTAACAAGTAGTGGTGTTGATATGTGGGCCGGGGCATCTAAGCCGTAGGCCGGCCTACATATCTTGTCTATAAAGTTGTTGTATTCCTTCATAATATATGTAAGGTGTCTTTTCAAGAGAAGCAGATTCTTCTGGTAGGAGAGACGATTGCATAAAAACTCTCCACTTCTTATGAAAACTATGGTTTGGAAATGTATTTGAGAAGTTTGAGGCAATTATTTCCATGTACAGTAACCAAAGTAAGTCTTTTTTCATGGTGGTCAGTAGAGGACCTATTGGGGCAATCCAAATTTTTAAAATAGCCTTACGAGCTGTCAATAACGTGGTTTGTATCCACTGCACATGGATTGAGGCTTGTGGGTTTGAAGGGTACCCTTGCTGTGAAGGATCCTGATACCTGAACAGAAACAGCTCGGGGGTCATTGGTAGCTGGATGCATGTAACGTTTTTGATGAGATCCACCAGCTCCTTCCAAAATGATTGAGTCCTAGGGCAGGACCAGAAACGGTGGGCCAAGATAGATTTATCTTTCGAACACCAAGGGCAGAGTGAGGAGTTTGGGTCATCTTTGATTTTGACAAATGGAATACAGGCTCGGTGTAGCAGCTTCAGCTGGGATTCCCTCTATGTTTCGCAAGGAGTGTGTTGCAAGATCAGATTATATCCAGCATTTAACTTGTCTGTTAAACCCTCTATATCAAGATATTTTCTCCATTTTGAGGTGGCTATGTCCATTGGTGAGACCATGGTTTCCTTTCACAAGGGTTTGTATATATTGGAGATGGAAAAAGATCCTTTGGTAAGTAGATGGTCTACAAAGGAAGACTTAAAGTGACTGCTGATATGCCCATGGGTGGCCCGCATATAACTCAGGCATTGGGCATGGTGGAAAGCGTGAGAGGGGGGTAAGTTATATAATACACTTAGACCTGTAAAAGGGATAGGCTTGCACAACGTTTTATCATATAGTGAAGCCATTCGAGATCCCTGCGATTCCCAGAGTTGGAAGGCCGAGCATTCTTGTGACACAGGGAAACCCGGATGGCCCCTTATTGGCATGTGCTGAGAGGTATGCTGAGGTAACTTCAGAAGTTTCCTGGATTCTCTCCATGCTATGATGGTGTCTCTTAGTAAGAGATTCTGTCGAAGGTGTATGGGGAGATGACTCCATTTGACATGTAATAAGGCTGGGAGAGTAAAAGGGGTGGCCATGTTCGACTCCAGTGATACATTTGAAAAACGTGAGGTATTAGCTATCCAGTCCATACCTGTGCGTAGGAGACAAGCAATGTTATAGAGCCTGATATGGGGGAAGTTTACTCCGCCATCATGCCTGGGGGGATATAACTTGGCCAATGCAATTTGAGGTTTCTTGCCTTGCCATAGAAATGTAGTAATTGAGAGATTCAGACTTTAAACGTCTTTGTGCTTTAAAAGCAGAGATAATGTTTGTAAGGGATACAGCAATCTGGCAAAGCTCACCATTTTAAACAAACAACATCTGCCCAGGAACGACAGCGGGAGGTCCATCCATCGGGTCAATTCATGTGCGATCTTATTGAAGAGTGGTGGGTAATTTAAAGAGTACAGGTTTTGCCAATCTGTATGCCCAGGTAAGTAATATGTGAGGTCGCTATGGTGAAGGGGGAATGTTGTGCCCAGGAATGACTGCTAGTGGAGCCAAGAGGGAGAATTTCACTTTTTGAGTAATTGATACAAAGGCCGGAGAGGTTGCGGAATTTGTCAAAGATTTCCTTGATGGTGTGTATGTCTTTGACCGGATTTGAAGTGAAAATGAGTACATCATCTGCAAGTAATACTGTACACACTTCTTGCCCACCGATGCACATTTCATGAAGGAGGGCAGTGGTGTTTAGAAATCTAGATAAGGGCGCCAATGCTAAATTGAACAGTAGGGGAGATAAGGGACAGCCCTGCCTCGTACCCTTATGTAGCCTTCGGACGCAGGATTCCAGCCACCATTATTTTGGCTGTTGGGGTTGCATACATCTGACGTATGGTATAGAGGAATGGACCAATAAAGTTGAAGTGGCTTAAGACTGCGAAAAGCCATTCGAGGTTGACGTTGTTGAATGCCTATTCGGCATCTAGAGTTATAATAGCTGTGCTTATCTTGGGGTGCTTTTTGGCGTACTCCAAGATGGTCATAACTTTGCGAATGTTTTGTGTCGCCGTCCTACCTTTAACAAACCCCGATTGGGCGGGATGGATAATGGTTGGGATAATTTCGGCCAATCTGGTCACCACTATCTTGGATAGAAATTTTGCATCCAAGTTTAGGAGTGAAATGGGACGGTATGAGCCTGGGGCTGTTGGGTCTTTTCCTTCTTTCTTCAATAATTTTATTATTGCTTGATTGCCCGTAGGTAGGTAGCATCCTCCTGACCAGATAGAATCGTACACTTTGAGTAGGACTGGGCTAAGGGTATCTTTTAGTAGTCTATAAAGTCCGCAGGTGAAGCCGTCAGGGCCAGGGGCTTTATTGGGGAAAGTATGCTGAATTGCAGTTAATACCTCTTCTTGAGATATGGGGGCATTCAGTTTTTGAAGCTGGTCTGTCGAGATCGATGGAATGTGTAAAGAGTTTAAAAAGGTGCGTGCATTTTGTGTGTTGACTTCATCAGGGGAGTGGGTAGTGTAGAAATCATACATGGTTTGGGCGATTTTATGAGGATCAGATTGAAGTTGACCATGCTTATCCCTCAATGCCGTGATGTGAGTTGGCAAGTATAGGCCCCTACATAGTCTGGCTAGCAGCTTGTCCGACTTATTACCATATTTATAGTACAAGGCATCTGGCTGTGATCTGCGTGACAGCTCAAGTGTGTCTGACCAGAGGTCAAAGCAGCTTGTCAGTTATCCCTATTTGTTGTGTTGTGTTGTTTGAGGCCAGGACTAGTTGGACTGTTTTAAGATTTGAGCTTGCTAAACGATATTCGGATAGCATCCGTTTTTTATAGGATACTGTATATGATATCACCTTCCCTCTCAGGAAAGCCTTACCCGCTTCCCAAAATAGGATCGGGTTTGATTGGTGTTCATGGTTCGTGTATGCGTACTCATCCCATGCCACGCAGATATTTTATTATTATATAGGATTACTGGATAGGTAGGTCGAGAAGCGCCATAATCTTAGGTTGTCAGAGTTGTTATGATCTCTTAGTGATATCGATATCAGCGTGTGATCCGATATAGCCATTTCATGTATCTCCGAATTTAGTATTAATGGGATCAGGGTTTCTGTAGTGAAGATATACTGTATATCTATTCTGGATAGAACTTTGTGAGGGGGTGAATAATAAGTGAATTTTCGATCCACTTGATGCTGCAGTCTCCAGATGTCCGTCAAGTGTAGGGAATCCATAATCTCCACAAGTGACTTTATAGGTGGTGGTGGCCTGTGGGTGTGGGGAGGGGGAGATGGGTATGATTTGTCCTCCAAGGTGTGCATAAGTGAGTTGAAATCCCCTCACCACATGAGGAGTGAGGGGGTGTTTCAGGAGGTGGGTTGACAAATCAGTTTAAAATGACAGGCTGGGGTTGTTTGGTGCATAAACACTGGATATGTTTACATCCCTGTTCCCCCATCTGATATGAGCCGTGACTATCCTGCCCTGGGTGTCCGTGTCTGTGGAGATGATTTGGCCTGCGAAGTTTTTGTGGACCAAGATTAAGACTCCTGCCTTTCTTCCTATGGCTTTCGATCCTATAACCGTGCCCACCCACATTTTCTTCATGCGCCCGAAATCAGAGGATGATAAATGAGATTCCTGGATCAAAGCAATGTCAGCCCGTAGACGCTGGAGATGATGTATCACCTTCATGCGCTTGTTGGGGGACCTAACATTCCATGATATTATTTTCATTAAAGTGTTAAAGGTGTGAGATATGTTTGAGATGTATGGAGTAAATGGTAGTATAAGGGGTTTGAAACAGGTATGATAATGACTATCTGTGCTAATGAGATGTTAGAGATATGGGCCCTTGTGGGAAGGTCCATTGAATTATTCAGAGTACTGGGGTGGGTATGCAGAAGGGGGGTATAATGTTGAGAGGGATTTTCGGAAGCGTAGAATTAACTGGTAATAAATTCAGCCTGTACTTCACTTTCTTCCATATGGTTGCACTTCAAGAGTACAACTCCCTTAAGTACAGCCTCTTCTAGCATCGAGATATATCTAATTCCCATGAAATATTTGGGTAGAATACACCTCGGAGCACTAGTATCAGGAGTGTACTATATACTTATGAGCCCATATGAGGCAGCCCGTGTGGATGAGTGAAAGGGTACGCCATAATAAAGAGCAACTACACAACAAATAAACAAAGGTAATGGTCACGAGAGGAGGCATAGTGTTCATATCACCTGATATGTATCTGGGTGAAATGGAGTAACTAAATAACCAAATATGCCTAGGCCAGTACTGGTTAAGGTTTGTAATGCATTATACTCATCTGTGCATTTCTGGTCCCAGAAGTGCCACAGGATGAGTTCTCTGGGGCAGGCTTCTCAGGTAGACACATCCATGTTATTTGATCCATGGGTTTTGAGCCTTTTTGCAGAGTCCTTCCGAGGGCTCCTTTGATCCAAGGAGCATTGTATGTGTGAGTCTCTGCCGACCACCGATGCATAAGGGGGCTGGTCCTGGGAACGGAGGAAGCGTTCAGCTTCGGATGGATCTTGAAAGGTCATCTGTTCACCGGACGCGGTTTTTAAGCGCAGTATCGTGGGGAAAGCAAGTGTGAATCTTATATTCCTCTTGTAGAGCTGCGAACAGATGGTCTGAAACAATTTTCGCTTCTTGGCCACTTCTGCGGAATAATCTGCAAAGATGAGGATTTTCACGCCATCAATCATCAGAGATTTTGATTGTCTGAACTTCTGCAGGATAAGATGCTTGTCTACATAGTTCAAGTATTTAGCAATGGTTGGTCTTGGTGAAGTGTGGTCAGTCCCTGTAATGGGCCTTTAAGGCCTAAAGCCTCCAGAATTTTGACCATTGGGGGAGAGCTGTGGGGTGGATCGACCCGGGGACCCCGATAAATCTCAGATTACTCCTCCTGGATCTATTTTCTAAATCCTCAAGTTTCTCTACAATTAGCCTGATGTGGGTGTCCTGGGCACGGTCAGAGTCCTGTTTGTGATATAGCTCCTCTTCCGCATGAGCGATTCTCTGCTCAGCCTCAGTCAGCCTGGCAGCGTGCTCTTTAAGATCTTTGTGCAACTGAGCCATGCCTGCTTGTACTGCCCTTTCCACTGATGCTGCTATCGTGGGTGCCAATAGTGCAGCCACCGATTGAGCGATGCATTCGGTGCCGCTAGGGTCAGTGTCCGTTATGTGTGTGGGGACTGCCGGCGCTGTCTACCCGCCTGGCGCGGACGCCATGGCAGGCTGTGCGGCCTGTCTGTTCTCCTCCAGGCCGCGTTGTAGTGGAGACGGTCGGAGCGTACCTTTGTCAAGGTATCGCTCCATGGTGTATCAGGGGTGTGGAGTGGGGAAGTGTGGAGTGGCAGGACGGTGCAGTAAGCAGCTTATAGTGGCAGGGAAGTGGGCAGAATCAAGTCGCAAGACCGAGCATTAGGTTGTGTAGAGTGGCAGGGCAGTGTGGAGTGACAGGGCAGGGCAGTGAGCAGAATGTATCAACAGGGCAGGACAGTAGGCAGCATGTAGACAAGGCAGAGCAGTGGACACTATTGACTGGCAGGACAATGCAGTGGGCAGTGTGAATTGGCAGAGCAGTGGGCAGTATGGAGTGGCAGGATATGGCAGTGAGCAGTATCTAGTGGCAGGACAGCAAGGTAGTGCGTAGTATGTAGTGGCATGGCAGGGCAGTGGGTAGCATGGAGTGGCAGGACGGGGCAGTGTGGAGTGACAGGGCTAGGTGGTGAGTAGCAAGAGGTGTCAGGGCAAAGAGCAGTATAAAGTTGTAGGACAATGAGCAGCATATGGTGGCAGAATAGGTCAGTGGGCAGTATGTAGTGGCAAGGCAGTGAGCAGAATGTAGTGGCAGGGCAGGACATTGACCAATATGTAGTGACAGGGCAAGGTAGTGAGCAGCATGTAGGGGTGTGTCAGGGCAGGACAGTGAGGAGTATTAAGTGACAGGGCAGTGAGCAGTATGATGTGGTACATCAGTAAGTACTATGCATAAAATGGCAGGGCAACAATCAGTATGTAGTGGCAGGGCATTGGGCATTATGGAGTGGCAGGAAAGGCCGGTGCAAAGCATCAAGTGGCAGGACAGAGCAGTGTGGAGTGGCAGGACAGAGCAGTGTGGAGTGGAAGTACAGTGGGCAGTGCTAGTGGCAGAGCAGGGAGCAATGTGAAGTGGCAGCCCAATGGGCAATGTGAAGTGGGAGGGCAGAAAAGTGGGTAGTGTGGGGTGGCAGGGTAATGAGCAGTGAGGAGTTAGAGGGCAATGGGCAGTGTGGAGTGGCAAGGTAGGGCAGTGGGCAATGTGGAGTGCCAGGACAGGCAACAAAATCCAGTCCAGATTTTAATACAGTAGAAGCCCCCTAGCCATTTGTTTGTGTGCAGTCTAGTAAACAGGGCAGGGGAATTTCTGCAAGGGGAAGCCTTTCCCCATCAAGCTCTTACCTCATGGCTGGAGGTGGAAATCATGTTGGGCTGCCATCTCTGGTGCTGGATCAGCCTGAGTGCAGTGTTCATCTGTGTGAAGAGAAGATGAGTTGGGTACACCCTGGCCCTCTACCTGCCCAGGAAGATGAACTCTGAGAAAGCGCTGGCTACCTGCCATTACCAGGGTGCTTTTTACATGGCACTATAAAAAAAGAAGGAGCCGATGGTACACACTGCACCCAAAGGAGCAGAGAGAGCCACAAATAATCTATGCTAGCCCCTGGTCCCCTGATGATCCAGTGAGCCCAAGATTGGTACAGGAGGAATTTAAGTAACCCCATAGCGGTCTTGTGCCTATTGCATGCAATTTGTGAAATGGCACATCTTTATGCCTAAATGTGCTGTTTATGCAGCCTCAACATAGTTACAACCACCTTTAAAAAAGCCTGAGCACTTTTGGATAGAAGTGGTAATGCTGGGTCAAAATGGAGTTGGCCTGACATGCCTAATTTTATGATGGAATTCACTTCACCCAAACTTGTTTCACTGTCAATCCCATGGTCTATGTCCACAAATATTTGACAGTTTTTCTCCATCAGTACCTGCCTGTCCGTGACCATAAGTATTGCTAGACTGTTAAGTGTTTTATTCAGTGTTCTTCAATGAATATTGTACCCTATGGAATATGTTATTCAATACAGGTATATTTGGTTATACTTCATTCATTGACCTTTTAAAATGCACTAAGCTTTGTTCATTTATACTCTTAATTTTTTTATTCATTTTAATATCCTTATTATTGTCATTGAGGGGTATATTATTCTCTCTATTCTATTAGCTTGCTGTAAATCAGCAATAGATAGGGATATATAAAAAGACAGACAGTAACTGCAGAAAGACAAAGACTTGCTCTAAAATTAAGTATAATAAAAAACAATAACAAAATGTACTTATAGCCAGCAAATAGAATTACTGGGATGACTGAGCCAAGAAAATGCCAGGGATGAGGTTTCACTCTATTAAGTTAAAGTGGTCTCCCAGGAATTTCTAATAGTCTTTCCCTGAATCAACACAAATAATTAGACTTTATGAAACTTGCCTCTCATATCTTCAACGAAGACAGCAATATCCATCCAGTACAGCAGTATCTTGCAGAGGAGAGTTTATTGTAAAAACTGTATTAACCATAGCAGGAGCTATTGACATCCCAACCTGTTCTAAATGGTCCATACCAAATTAACCATAATCCAAGTAAATCAGCCCAATATAGGTGAACATTTTAGCCACTAATCCCAGATACAAATAAACAGATCTACCATTAACATCAGTAACTAGACTTCCGGTTCCGGCGCCTCATGTGCGAGGAGTGAGCGTGCACAGCTCCGCTCCCTCAGGCCCAAAACGGCATCTAAAAGCGGGACTCAGATCACAAAAACCCCCAGGCTCAAGAGCGGAAGACCCCTAGCACCTGATGGCCAAATTGTTGACCGCCCCCCCGGTCGGAATCAGTGGTCCTGGGCCGAACGAACACACAGAGCTTGCCGGCAGGGTGTACCAAGATGGCCGCCACCACGGATCAGGCGCCGGTCACAATGGACACACAGGCCCCGGAGCCTCAACACCCAGAAGCACCCGACGAATACTCAAAAATCGCCCAGGCGGTGGCTGCCCTCCTGCTTCCCAACATATCACAGGTGGTAGACGCTGCGGTTCAAGCAGGTATGTCACAGCTGCGGAGGGAGCTGGGGGAACAGGCACGCAGGCTCTCTGCCACAGAAGCCAGAATCTCAGACATTGACAACGAAATTTATCAAATCAATGGCACCCTAGAAAAGCATGACAAGGCATTTGCAGCCATCCAGCATAAGCTCGAGGATCTAGAAAATAGGTCCAGAAGGAGTAACCTGAGGATCATAGGCCTACCAGAAAACTGCCCTAACAATGCTCTCTCTCACTTATGCTCATCACGCATTCCCGAGGCGCTTGGTCTGCCTGCCCCCTGCTCCGTGGAACGAGCACACAGAATGGGCACTCCGGATCCCAGCCACAAATCTCCCAGAACAGTCATAGCAAAATATCTTAACTATGCAGACAAGCTGGAAATACTGCAGGCATTCAGAAAAACCCGTAACCTTAGGATTGAAGGAGCAAATTTATTAACCTTTGCGGACTACTCCGCCGAAGTTTCAAGGAATCGCAAAGCCTTTCAGGCGGTTTGCACAGAACTCTTTAAACAAAAGATCCGGTTCTCCCTGGCCTTTCCGGCAACATTACGGATTCAAACCAACGACGGCGAGCAGCTAACCTTCCAAACACCCCGAGAGGCAGAGGCCTTCCTCAGATCCAATTCCTCCAGACTACCGAGCCCCTCCACCTCCCAGGGCTCAATATCACCTAACTCCAGGGAGCAACGGAGCCCTAGGAAGGATCCAGCAAAACGTTTGCGCCCAAACAACAATGGGGGCACAACTCCGACTTAAACTCTCGCTTGAACCAGTTTCTTCCATTCAGGCCACCTATCTTGGGCAAACCTAGCCCCCAATTGAGCTACTTGCTACTACAGAAATCTATGGCCTGGAACTTGGTGCTCGCACCGCACAAACGAACCTTACTCCATTCTCGGCTGAGCCTTTCCCAACTATGCCTATATTTACTAGTGCCTGATGAGCGGAATAGCCGCACCAGAAGACACTGCACTTGAGGAAAAAAGTGAAGTACAGAAAGTTAGCTATGATGTTGTTTGTATTAATGCTATTTTTTACCTTTTACAGCCCCCCCAACCCGATTCTTCAACACCTTTTGCTGAGAGAGGCTACCGATGTTCAACCCAGCGAGCTCAGATTACCCTTTCTACTAAACCGTGAGTCCTTCTTACTTAATACACGAGACCTCCATAGGCAACACCACAGAACCCCCCTCAACTGCCCACATTCATTCCAGTAGTGTCCTGGAATGTTAAAGGGTTACGGTCCCCTTCTAAACGAGCCAAAATACTCAGACACCTTAAACGCCTCCACACCGATGTGGCCTTACTCCAGGAGACCCACCTTGGTGCGGACGAGTTCCACCGTCTTCAAAAATTCTGGGCCGGGAAAGTATATGGCTCCCCGGCAGTAGGTAGGAAGGCCGGAGTAATAACTTTAATACATAAAAAGCTACAGGCTACCATTATTGAGGCAAACCATGATTCCGTAGGACGTAAAGCGACGTTGCACCTCAGGATACACTCCAAAGACCTTATGATTTCCAATATATACGCACCGAACTCTCCCTTTCAGACTTTTTACCAAGAGGCCACGATATGGCTCCTGAGCAAACCACACATCCCCCATTTAGCAGGAGGCGATTTCAACTCTGTAATCAACCCAGAGGAAGACAGGTCTCCCCACAAAGCCCCACCACTGGGCTCAAGTGGCCAGAGCTCGCCCACCCAGTTAGAACGGTTCGCCTCAGCCACCAATCTAACTGACACTTGGCGCCTATCCCACCCCACAGACAGAGAGTTTACGTACTACTCCCCCCCACATGGGACTTTCTCGAGAATTGATTATATTTTTGCCACTCAATCCATGCTCCATTATATAAATCCAACATTCACGACATAGCTATATCTGATCATAGCCCGGTTTCAATCACACTTTCAGACCTCACAGCCACTGCGTCCCCCAAAATTTGGAGATTCCCCTCATACCTGGCAGGAGACACTCACTTACAAGAGGTCCTCCGCACAGCCTGGGAGGACTACTCCGTAAACAACTATTCCCACTGTAATAATCCGAATTTATTTTGGGATGCAGGCAAGGCGGTCCTTCGGGGCAAGATTATTGCCTAAGCGACCCACAATAAAAGAAATGCTACCAAACGATACACAGAAGCCAGTAGACAGCTGAGGGAGGCACAGAGAGCACTACAACAGAACACCTCAGAAAATAGGGAGCTTTGGCGGACGGCCAGGCAACAATTTGAAGCTTGGGCAGAACATCTAGACCGCGTCCACACTGCCCATTGGGACCTTACCCTCCACAAACAGGGCAATAAGGCAGGGAAGCTGCTCGCTAGACTTAGCAAAGGACAACACAAACCCACACATATCTCTTCTCTCAAAGACCCAGCCGGGAAGTTAACCTCCAACCCGGGGGAGATAAACGACATACTCCACAAATTCTATTCATCATTATACGCAGCAGACCAAATAGACCCGATAGCTGCCAATACCTTCCTCAACAATCCTACGCTCCCTCACTTAAACCCTGAGCAACTAGCCACCTTGAATGATCCTATTAGTAGGGACGAAATCGAATATGCTATCAAAAACCTACCTAACCATAAATCCCCAGGCCCAGACGGCCTGTCTGCCGAATTTTACAAATTAACAATTTCTTACATCCCCATAACCCTCTCCGCAGTATACAACGAAATTTGGAAGGGAGGTCCATACCTACCATCTGGCCACCAAGCACACATAAAACTAATTGAGAAAAAAGGTAAAGACCCCCAGGAGCCTAGCTCTTATCACCCCATCTCCCTCCTAAACGTAGACTCTAAGATTTTATCAAAGATAATAGCATCCCGCCTAGCAAAAATTTTGCCATCCTTGATTCACCCTGCCCAGGCAGGATTCACACAAGGCAGAACTGCAGCATCAAACATCCGCAAAGTCCTAGCAGTCCTGGACCACCCCACACAAAACCTAGCTATAGTCACCCTCGACGCTGAGAAGGCTTTCGATAACGTGAGCTTCCCTTGGCTGTTCCAAACCCTCAACAAGTTTGGATTTAAAGGCCCCTTCCTACATTTTGTCAAAAGCCTCTACTCAGCGCCCAAGGAGCAGGTGGTAGCAGCGGGAATCATCTCGAACCCCTTTCCCCTCCACAAAGGGACCAGACAGGGCTGCCCCCTATCCCCTCTCCTATTCAACATAGCACTTGAGCCACTCTGGCGATTCCTTACATCTTGCGTCCCTCTCCACGGCATCAAACTGGGGGATGAGGAGATCCGAGTCGCGCTGTTCGCAGACGATATCTTAATCTTCACTTCCAACCCCCAACTAGACCTTCCGGTGATTATGGAAACATTCAAACTATTCAGTAACTGTTCAGGGCTGAAAATAAACCTCTCTAAAAGCAAAATTCTACCCCTCCAACCAAACCATAGGGCCGGCTGGATCTCCTCCTCTCCTCTCCCCATAGCCAAGCAACACATCACTTACCTGGGCGTGAACATCGGTAGAGATCCCTCTTCCCTCTATACCCTTAACTATCCTGCGCTAATATCCAAAATTCTGAGCCAGCTGGACTCGTGGATGAGCCTGCCCCTTTCGCTCACAGGGAGATGCTGCTTGTTCAAAATGGTTAGTTTTGCAAAACTATTATACCCCATGCAAACAATCCCAATTCTCATCAAACATAAAGATCTTCAAAAATTAGACAGGGGCTTAACAGCCTTCCTTTGGCAGCGCCAAAAACTCAGAATAGCCCTATCCAAGCTGCGTCTCCCGAGAAGCGAGGGGGGACTAGGACTTCCTCATGTAAGATTGTACAACCTGTCCTGTGTTCTAAGATGTGGCCTAGATTGGATTACCAGGGAGTCTAAATACACAAACTATAACATCGAATCAGCTGTGGCGTACCCATACGAACTAGGATCAATCCTACACAGCAACCTGAACAGCTTACCGTCCCACCTCAAGCAAAACCTTCTGGTGAGAGACACCCTCATAGCCTGGAGGAACACAAGGCGGGCCCAACATCTTCATACTAACATCTCCGAATTTCTGACCATCGGGGGCAACCCGATGTTCATCCCTTCCACCCAACATGAGGCCTTCCGCAACTGGAAACGCCACAACCTCAAGAAACTATCTGATCTATTTGGGACATCAACCGGTCATGCCTTGTCACTACAGACTCTACAGGAACGGTACAACCTACCAGACCACCATAGGTTCCGCCTTCACCAAATCATCACCTTCGTAAACAAGACTTGCCCAGATCCTCAACTCAGATTCCGGCCCTCAGTCTTAGACTCACTGATCCATAACAAAACTTTCCCTGTCTCTCATCTACAAAAACCTCCTACCCTTTTATTCAAAGTTGCTGGGAACTTCTTCCATTAAGGCTTGGACAAAAGACTTGAAGATGGAATCTCTTCAAGTCTCAGTTTTTGCGGGTCACAACAAGACCCTGAAATTAATAACCAACGAAGCCTGGAGAGAAATGCAACTCAAGATCCTACATCGGGCATACATCCCTTACTACACTTCTGCATCTTCTCCCAGAACCAGAACTTGCCCCTGGTGCAATACTGTCAACCCGACTCTTACCCACAGATTTTGGCAGTGCCCCTCGGTTGCAGTTTTCTGGACCCAAGTCCAGACTCTAGTCTCCAAAGTATTACAGCAAGAGATCCCATGCCACCCGGTCCTCATGATTTTTGATGACAGCTCCACTATTCCTGCCGGAACCACCCTCCCAGGAGCTTTGACAGAACCGTCTGGCAGCACGCAAAGCCATTATGGCACATTGGACACAAACCAGCCCCCCCACCATCTCAGAGGTTCAACGGCAACTAAATGTCCTTTTGTACAGGGAGCTACTAGACTTCTGGGCCAACAACTAAGGCTCACAATCGCGCCTCCACCGACGTTGGAACTCTTATATATCAGCTACCTTTTCCAAAAAAAGCCCAGGAAGGTCTCATCCCCCCCCCATCTCTATGACATGAGCCACATTTTGACCGACTCTTCAGCTGAATATGGATTTACAAACTCACCTCCACTAGACCCAAAGCCGCAATTACAACCCCTATCACTCCATCTGAAGTCAAGAAACAATGCCACTGGACAATACTCAGCCATGCTTACTCTCTCAGCAAGTTGATGAATTAGACATTTATATCACTCATTGCCTAAGTTAGACTGTAATGTGATGACTTGTTACTCTGTACAGAGGAAGTTCGCAATCCTCCACGCCAAGTGACACCTAGACTCACGTTTCCCTTCCCTGGTATCAAAAACACTAACCCCGGTAACTCCTGGATGCAGACTGTCCACCCGTGGCCCATCCCTCCCTACCCAGATCCTGGGGGGGGAGAGGGCTGTGGGGGGATGCTAGGTCTCCCTTTTCTATCCAGGCATTACAATCCGCCCCATCATGATAATCAGGATCACTCCAATTGTACCACAGCAACTTGGCCTGCAGGACTTCCTCTGGTTTCCCCCCTCCTCTTGTTCCTCAAAATGCTACTTGCCTATCTGCTCTCCCCTTTCCTCCCCTCCCTCTCTCCCCCATCCTCCCCCCTTGATCCCCCCAAGAAAATTTACAAACAATCCTGCCATGTTTATTCACCTGTTGAACCTTTTTTTCAATAAAATTTGAAATAATAATAAAAAAAAAAATCAGTAACTAGAGTTACCTGGATGTTCGGTGGGTTCGGCCGAACTTCGGGAAAAAGTCTGGGTTCGGTAACGAACTTGACCCAAACTTTACCCCGAACCCCATTGAAGTCAATGGGGACCCAAACTTTTCGGCACAAAAATGACTGTAAAAAAGTCCTGGAAAGTGCTAGAGGGCTGCAAAAGGAAGTAAAATGATTTTAGAACAATAATCTGTCCCTTACAGCAACAGCAGGAACCTGACCCTGTAGAACTAGAAGACGATTTTAGAACAATAATCTGTCCCTCTAAGCAGTAGACTCTACCTAGTCCAGTCAGATCGTTCTGTAATGCAGGATGAGATCTTCAATCTGTCCCTAAAAGCAGTAGTAGTAGTAATCTCTACCTATCTATCTATCTGCAATCTGTCCCTCACAGCACCGGACATTGGAGGTGAAGACTCAGGAATGGTTACCAATCAGTGGGGCGAATGACCTGGTCCGTTTCAGAGGTTCCCGTCTGTGATTTATGGTGCAACCGTGAGTATACATCATTGACTATTGGAGCTTTAGCTCCGGCAACTGTGGATGTTCACCACACTAATACCCACAGATGTACAGGATTTAACATCACTGACCACCACTGGTACTGGACAAATTCATTCCCCTTTAGTCCCCACTGACATGTGGGCAGCCCCTTTTATCTGCATGCCGGACAGTGCCTGCTGACATGTTTTGATACATTACTCACCGCCGACCACTCCCGTTGGATATTTTATTACACAGCCCAATACTGTGATCTCATGAGCGGTTGACTGTTTCATTATAGCAGCATTGTCCTCCTGCTGGTCACGTCCATTCCTCCACTTTTACTCACCTACCATCCATACACACTGACTCAGATGTGATTGCCCAGTTCAGCAATTTTTCAGATTTTTGCCCCCCACACGTCCGGACGTTTCTTTTAACTTTTGTCTGTCTCCCCTCGTGTGTGGTTTTGTGTGTTTTGTGGAGGACCTATAGTCGTTCCAGGACAGCTTGTTGATACTCTCATCCATTGAATTCATTGTTTATGTTCACTGCATAATTTGTTTTGCACTTATTACTTATTAAATAAATACCTTCCTTTTTCAAAGAGCTTATGTAGTATGGCCCCTCCCTTCTTGATTAACCGCTTGGTTCTCTTGTTTTCGAGAGAACACACCCTTGTTGTCCAGAGAGCATGTGACATGCAGTACTAAGTGACTCCAGCTTATAAAGAGGCTGGCACACATGATGCACTGGCCAATCCCAGCCATGCCATTAGTAGGCATGGCTGTGATGGCTTCTAAGGGCAAACCAGTGAAACGCTTGTTGATTGGCTGCCCTGCAGCTATTCAACATGCGTGATCAAATACCCGAACCCAGAACCCGAACCCAAACTTTTTTTCAAATGTCCGGGTTCGGGTCCGGGTCACAGACACCCCAAAGTTCAGTACGGACCCGAACTTTACAGTTCGGGTTCGCTCAACTCTATCAGTAACCACAACATACCTACCTGCCTTTTCTGTCTGTAAGGGAATGTTACCCTATATGTTTTGTATCGCCTGATAATGTCAGGGCCTCTATAATGATACAGACCCTCTGGGCCTTGACACAGGCATAAAGGGCCTGTGTTAACGAGCTTTGAGCTTGTGTTTATTGGCTTGCTTGTAAGTGCATTGAACCTGCATTTGGAATTAAATAGAAACACTTCAGCGATTATACAGAGTTTACTGACATGTACAATTACCTGCAGTTGGCTACCTTCTGATCTACTGTGTATTTTACCTCAATCTATGCTGCATCAACCTGCTTCACATGCTTTTGCATTCCCATTGACATATATGTAGAAAGAAGCAGTTCTGATGTGAAAAACGCCTGTTGAGAAGTCTGTTAGGGAGTTATTATATGCATTATCTCACAAAAAGTAAGTACACCCCTAACATTTTTGTAAATATTTTCAACATATTGTATGGATTTGTTAAAGTAAAATAAAATCTATATGAAATTTTACCCATTTTTTGCAGTCGTATGTTGTCATTTGGCATATTTAACCACTTGCTGTCCGTCCATTGTCAAATGACAGCGGGGCGGAACGGCTATTGTTCTGGGCGGATGTCATATGACGTCGCCCCTTTAAGCCGGGATTGGGCATGATCGGGCTTGCGCATCCCGGCTCTGTCGGTGTTGGCGCGTCCCCAGAACACACCAAATCACAGACGGGGTTGAACAGCCATTGGCGATGGCTGTTTACCATGTTATCAGATCTGATCACAAATGGCACTTTCCCCCATTCGCCCGGCGCATGCGCGCGATCAGGAGCGCGCTGCGCGTGCGCGTCGGTGGCGGCTTGTTCCCAGGGAACACTGCCTGTCTCCGACACTGGTATCAGCCGCCGGCCGGCGGCTGTTACCTTGTGATCGGCTGTGATCTACTTCACAGGCGATCACATGCAATGTAAACAGAGCGGTAACTCACTGTTACCAGCTCTTCTCTCCTCACACAGTTTCCAGTGTGAGGAGAGAAGAGCTAGGGTCAGTGAGTTACTGATCTGTAAAGAAAAAACACACACCTGTCACTTCACTCCTGCCCCCCCAATGCACCTGTCACCCAACAGTCACCCCATATGCCCCCATAAAGTGTACCTGTCATCATACTGACATCATAAAGTGCACCTGTCACCCATCAGTGACTATGGCATGTGACCCGTCACCCATCTGTGACCATGGCCTGTCACCCGACACCCATCACTGACCGTGGCCTGTCACCCATCAGTGACCGTGGCATGTCACCCGTCACTGACCGTGGCGTGTCACCCGTCACCCATCACTGACCGTGGCGTGTCACCCATCATCCTTCAGTGACTGTGGCGTGTCACCCATCACCCGTCACTGACCGTGGCGTGTCCCCCGTCACCCATCACTGACCGTGGCTTGTCACCCGACACCCATCAGTGACCGTGGCGTGTCACCCATCACCCATCAGTTACCGTGGTGTGTCAACCGCCACAAATCAGTGGCCTGTCTACCAACACTGACCGTGGCCTGTCACCTGTCACCCATCACTGACCATGGCCTGTCACCCATCAGTGACCACCGACAGTCACCCGTGGTTTGTCACCCGTCACCCATCAGTGACCAATGCCAGTGACCCATCAGTGACCGTGACCAGTCACCCATCAGTGACCACCACCAGACACCCGTCACCCATCAGTGACCACCACCAGACACCCGTCACCCATCAGTGACCACAGCCAGTCACCTGTCAACCGTCATGCATTAGTGATCATCGCCAGACACCGGTCACCCATCAGTGACCACTGCCAGACACCCATCACCCATCAGTGACCACCGCCAGACGCGCGGCACCTATCAGTGACCACCGCCAGTCACCCATCAGTGACCACCACCAGTCACCCATCACCCATCAGTGACCACCACCAGACACCCATCACCCATCAGTGACCACCACCAGACACCCAGCACCCATCAGTGACCACCACCAGTCACCCATCACCTATCAGTGACCACCACCAGTCACCCGTCACCCATCAGTGACCTCCACCAGTCACCTGTCACCATCAGTGACCGCCACCAGACACCCATCACCCATCAGTGACCACCACCAGACACCCGGCACCCATCAGTGACCACCGCCAGTCACCCATCAGTGACCTCCACCAGTCACTCGTCACCCATCAGTGACCACCACCAGACACCCATCAGTGACCACCACCAGCCACCCATCACCCATCAGTGACCACCACCAGTCACCCATCAGTGACCACTGCCAGTCACCCGTCACCCATCAGTGACCACTGCCAGTCACCTATCACCCATCAGTGACGACCGCCAGACACCCGTCACCCATCAGCGGCCACCCCCAGGCACCCGTCACCCATCAGTGACCACCACCAGTCACCCATCAGTGACCATCGCCAATCACCTGTCAGTGACCGTCACACCCATGAGTACACATCACCTGTAAAGGTCTCACACATTGGCATGAGGAGTAGCAGAATGTATTTTAGGGTGTCATTTTTGCTATGTACATGCTATGTGTTGGAAATATCATATAAATGGACAACTTTGTGTAAAAATAAAAGCGTTTTAATTTTTTTCCCACATATTCCAAAAACGACTGGAAAAAAATGACATGTTCAAAAGACTCATTATGCCTCATAGATTTTACGTTGTGGTGTTTGCTTTCCAAAATAGGGTCATTTTGTGGGCAATTCCATTGTCCTGGTGCTCCAGGACCTTCATAAGTGTAATAGGTAAGTGGTTGAGAAATTAGATGTGTAATTTGTGCTCGTAGAACGTTTGAAGGTGCTAGTTCAATGTTGGGCCTCTGTATCTGGCCGGACTGTGTAAAAGTCTTACACATGTGGTGTCGTCATACTCGAGGGGAGTAGTAGAATGTATTTTGGGATGTAATTTTTGCTATGTACATGCTATGTGTTGGAAATATCATATAAATGGATAACTTTGTGTAAAAAAATATGTGTTTTCATTTTTCCCCCACATTTTCCAAAAACTACTGGAAAAACATGACATGTTCAAAAGACTCATTATGCCTCATAGATTATACGTTGGGGTGCTTTCTTTCCAAAATGGGGTCATTTTGTGGGCAATTCCATTGCCTTGGTGCTCCAGGACCTTCAAAAGTGTAATAGGGGGTTGAGAAATGTGATGTGTAATTTATGCTTGTAGAACACCTGAAGGTGCTAGTTCAATGTTGGGCCTCTGATTATGGTCAGGCTATGTAAAAGTCTCACACATGTGGTATCGCCATACTCAGGAGGAATAGCAGAATGTATTTTGGGGTGTCATTTTTGCTATGTACATGCTATGTGTTGGAAATATCTTATAAATGGACAACTTTGTGTAAAAAAAAATGCGTTTTAATTTTTTTCCCACATTTTCCACAAAAACTACTGGAAAAAAATTAACTGTTCAAAAGACTCATTATGCCTCATAGATTATTCGTTGGGGTGTTTGCTTTCCAGAATAGGGTCATTTTGTGGGTAATTCCATTGTCCTGGTGCTCCAGGGCCTTCACAAATTTGATAGGTCGTCATTACATTAGATGTGTAATTTATGTCCCTAGAATACCTGACGGCACTCCCTGCATGTTGAGCCTCTGTATGTGGCCAGGCTGTGAAAAAGTCTCAGACATGTGATATCACCATACTCAGGAGGAGTATCAGAATGTGCTTTGGGGTGTAATTTGTGGTATGCATATGCTGTGTGTGAGAAATAACCTGTTACAATGACAATTTTGTGGAAAAAAAAAAGAAAAACAAATCTAAATTTTGCAAAGAATTGTGAGAAAAAATTACAACTTCAAAAAATTCACCATGCCTCTTCCTAAATACCTTGGAATGTCTGCCTTCCAAAAAGGGGTCATTTGGGGGGTATTTGTACTTTCCTGGCTTGTTAGGGTCTCACGAAATGAGATAGGCCGTCAGTATATCAGGTGTGATCAGGTGTGATCAATTTTCAATGATTGGCACCATAGTTTGTAGACTCTATAACTTACACAAGGACCAAACAATACACACCTATTTGGGTTATTTTTACCAAAGATAGGTAGCAGTATACATTTTGGCCAAAATTTACAAAGAAAAATTACTAATTGCAATTTTATGACCGAAACAAAGAAAAAGGCATTTTTTCACAAAATGTTCAATCTTTTTTTATTTATAGCACAAAAAATAAAAAAAACCCCTAGTGATTAAATACCACCAAAAGAAAGCTCTATTTGTGTGAAAAAAAGGACGCAAATTTCAGGTTTATCCACACATAACAAACCAGGAACACATTCAATATCTCAGATGTTTGATACCACGGTTAGTAACTTTTAACTAGTGTGGACTAGTGTGGACTATATGACTGCCGGATAGAGTAAAGCACTCTGGGATTGTTCGGTCCTTTCATGTTTATGGGGGGTTTACTGGGGAAAAACCTTCCGTCTGTAAGGTTCCATAAATCCTTCTCCGTACCACTTAAAAAACTTCAACATTAAAAAAGAGTGTTAAGAAACGTTTTAAATCTAAACAAAAAGAAAAAAAAAAGGTGTTTTAACAG